>CM062807.1:895437459-895864347 GCA_031772625.1 Pinus tabuliformis | reverse complement strand
GTGATCACATCCTTTTTCCTTTTTCCCAAATCGTAGATGACTTCCTTCTTGATCATCTCCTATATCTTCCTGACATCCGGTGCATAGTCAAAGATGAACATTCTTTAGAAGTTGATCTTCTCCAAGAAAGACGGCATGTCTTTCTTATTTAGGGGGGGTCACACAGGAATCTGTCAAGGGTGCGGACACGACTGACCTTCCTAGAAGTCTAAGACATTCTAATGACAAACAAGACAAAATGGAGTGATCTTTCTCTAAATACACCTTTTACAACATGAAAACTACAAGTGTTTAGGCTTACCTTATTCCAAAAACGCTGTTGTTGAAGTCCGTTCTTGACGATCCGGATGAGCTCCTCCTTCAAGTCAATTCCTGCAACCACAAACAATCAAACAATTACCAAGCACTTGCATTTCATATAATAAAACATATATTCAACATGCAGACCAAGGAACACATGAAATAACTCATTAACACAAGCTATTGAGAAAAATAAACCAGTTTGTATTAATAACGAAACAAAGAAACTCTTACAACCTGGCCTTGGTGTTGTGCAAGTTCCTCCCAGGGTCCATCAAGGGTTTTCCTCTACTTTGACAAAGCTCACCCTCTCCAAGTAGAATCAAGTGAAGACAATCTCTCCTCACAAAGGCTCTAATGGAAGACCTAAATCCTGCAGCATTTACCCAAAGAAAATGTATAGCTCCAACCTCCTCTCCTTCTGGCTCAATGCCTTTATTTATAGTGCTGTAAAGAGGTTATTCAGGTCCACTATCAATGGGATCATCCCCCTCTTTGGGTGGGATAGCTCCCTTATTGATGGGATAGTTCCCCTTAATAGAGATACATGAACCAACTGGAGGCGCATCCATTTCATCAAACCGACCTCTAGAATGTTCTAGAAGTAACCACAAGTAACTTTTTCAAGATAAAACTCGCGCATTTTGCCTTTTACAGAGGGACGCACCTGTCCCTTAACATACAGAGCGTCCATGGACGCAGATTTTGTGAACATGGTCAGCGTCCCCGCAGGTAAGGCTAGAGAGAACCTGCGACCCAGAGATAAACATAGTTTTTACAAGACTTTCTCTCTTCTTTGAGTTTGAGATGGATAACAGAGGCATGAGACTTGCCTAAGAGGGTAGCATGACTGTTGATTTGAGCCATACTAACTGTAAGTAGTCAAGGTGACATTTTTTAGTGTAACAGATTGCCCCCTAAAGTGCGAAGCCTGGAATAGAATAGGGTTTTGTAATTCTAGGAAGGGTGAAGCGCTTTATCATTTCAAGGATTGCCTTGTGGATGGCCTGGTTGGAACCTGCAATTTTCAACACAAAATACATGGATAAGATTATATCATCACTGAGGTAGGCATTCCCATACTCAGATTCAAAACTTTAACTAATGGACTAACTATTCTGATACAGGAATGATCTTGCAGTACATCATTTTTATAGACTTTTGTAGACACAGTATGGACGCAGCCATCTGTTTATGATTAGTCTACATAGATAATGAATACAAAACTCCTCGCAGCCTGGATGGTAGAAACTAGATCCAGGGTCTTCACTTCTACTTCCCGAATTGGTACGATTCTAGCCATGTGATTAAATGATTCGATGTCGAACATGGTAGAAACCACTTGATTACCAGTCAATGATGTAAACTGTTAACAAGCGTGAGAGAAACCACCAGTAATGTCAATGGTTCTCAAAGTACCAAGCACAACCCGTGAAATGTGAATAGATGTTTTGATGTCGAACACTTCACGGAATCCTCTGATCGAAAGTCAATGATGTAAACTGACGTCAAAGGCGAGAAACCTGCCATTGATGCATGCAGACTTCAAGGTACTGTCGATTCCTAAGTCATCTTTCTAGATAATGTGTCGATGTCGATAGAAAGCGACCCGTTGCAGGCAAGCCCGCAACACGAAATCATTGTTCAAGTTGAAGAAATGTTGCTGTAAGGACTGACTCAGGGATGGTCAAATGGATGACAAGTATTTTGCAGATGATGAAAGTTTTTGCTTGCAGACCTCTTGAACACATAACGACACAACAGATGGCTTGGTGACGAATAACTCAAAGTTAACCCTGGAACCCGGTTAAAGACTTTCAAAGTGATTTGGTCAACTGTGAGGTAAAAGATTTCCCAACCCAGGTGAATGAAAAGTGTCGTGTTCAAGAGCGGTAATAAAGTTTCTTCTGAGACAAAAGGTGACAAATAGGTTCATTCTTCTCTTTTTTCCCCCACCATTTCTGGCAAGTACCTCTTTATTTTTAACAAGCTTGAGGAGGATAACATATGCTTGATTATAAGCTCATCCTTCGGACGAGTCCAACCTAGTTTAAATTCGAACCCTAGGAAGGAGTGGTTCGTTCCTGTTTGTAATTGAACAGGTCCTCTACTGTAAAAGTTTAACGAGCCCAGTATAGGAGAAACTCGGCGTTTTTCAATTTTAGAGAGTCTGAAAAAAAACTAAAGGAGACTCCACGTTGAACTTTTTCGTATATTTGTGTCCCTCAAGCCCGAAAAAGTATAAAATAATACCTGGGGGAACCGCTTGATCTTGCGACCAAGGAGTACTTTCATAATAGTGTCGTCGACCTGAAAAGTAAAAAGCGATCAAGGACACGTCGTTTTATTTCCTTATCGAGTTCGAAACGACAAAAACCCGGCAATCTTTTCCTGATTTTGCGGTCAGAAAAGAGCTAAAAGGGGACCGTCTTTTAATTCCGTTTTAACGAGTGAAAAAGAAACACTCGGCGATCTTTTCATGTTTTAGGAGTCAGAAAAGGGCTTAAAAGATGACTCTGATATTTTGTTTGTGAAAAATTACAATTTCCCTCGAAATCCCTTTGTCCTGCACAAAAGCGACACATTACTCATACCTGTTTAAAATAGGCAAAAATACATTCAAAAACATCTTTTCATGGTAAAAAATGAACTAATTCATCCAAAAAACCTATAAAAAGACCTTTTACCATGTCATTTTTACCGTTTCACTGTTGAGGTTGAAAAAGGAGCTTTTGACAAGAAACTTCCCGTGGTCGCTGCGGAAAATCTGACCGTCGGAATCGAACGCCGTCTCATCCAGGTATTTTACACATCCTACTCTGCATTTCTATCCGTTTAGAATCAATTTTTAGGTTTTAGTTTCATTTTTTGGGGGGGTTTTGGTTTTGGAATGCGCCTCTCGGCGGACGCAGGTGCCCTTCGGGTGACCTGCGTCCCCCGACTTTTTCTCATACGGGAAAAAACGGTCGGAAGACGCAGCCCGCCTTCAGGCCAGCTGCGTCCGGGCGCCCTGTGCTACAAAGCCGGGGTGCGTCTCCGAGAAACGCGCATTTCAAAACCCCAACTCTCTCAAAAAACCACCAAAAATTCCCAAATTAATTTCTAATTGCTATTTTTGATATGCAGGGCATTAATCATGTTAGACTGGAGAGAAAGAGAGCATGTAGAGGAAGATGAAGCTGCAATAAATCATCAACCTTCCCTGGATGCCCTAAGAGCATGCGGATTATACAAATATTGGACCATACCGGGCATGAGGGGCCAGGTAAGATTCTTGGAATGGCTGGTTGAGCGATGGAACGTACAAGAACAATGCTTTTACATAGGAGGGCACCAGCTCGAGATAGAGCCCTCGGATGTATACTTTCTCACTGGCTTGCCAAACAGAGGTGAGCAACTCAGTCTTGCGGGGACTAGGCCGGGTGGCCAATCCCTTGATAGTCTCCGCGAGAATTGGTGCACACCTGGGGCTCACCATTCAAAAGGCATAGAGATAAAACACATCACTCTACGGAACTCAAAGTCATAGCGTTCACGGTTACCAGAATTTGCGGCGCGGCCGCTTTACACATTGCTTCCGGATCCCAAATGCGGATGGCAATTGACTGTTACCAAGGCACCATTTTCAACTGGTGTGAAGCTGTGTCGGCTCATATGAAGAGCCAACTGACCAAGGCAAAGAACGGACGACTAAAGACTTTTGGATATGGGCCTATAGTCGTGAGCTTTGCCTTGGAGAGAATTCCAATGCTGATCCCTCAGCAACTCACTGTTGATATCTTGGGTCCTCAGCAGCCAAAGCTGATACGATGGGTTGCGGTGATGGCCCGGCATCCTGACGAGGGCGCGACAGTAGTTCGATTCTCAGATAGTTATTTTGACTGGTTAGAGGGCCAGCTTTTTGTGATACAGGACTTTCCGTATGCCGGAATGGATTTCAGAGGTGATCCGGACATGGTTCTTCCACAGGGAGAACAATGGGACGACAGAGGTACTTTTATTTTCACAAGTTTTCTAGTTATGTATTTTTTGTATTTTTTATATATATCGTCTCAAAACTAATAGTAAATCTTTCAAAATGCAGATGTTGGTCCACAGCGTCCAGCCAACCTCCGGCCTTATGATAGACTACATCCAGCACCGGTACCGGCCCACAGGATGCGACAGCAGAAGTACTAGCTGAGTTGGAGCATGATCTAGAGCGTCTCACGGCAGATATACCTGAGACTACTATGGACGACATTCCTATCAGGCTTCAGCGCTTCGTAGTCGCGGTCCCTGGACCGTTTAGGAGATTTTTGCGTAAGGTAGCCCGCGCAGTGGTGTCGTACAGAGAGCACCACCAGTGATTGACTAGTCACTTTTGTAGTCACATGTGACATTTTGACTTTTTGTACTATCATTTTGCCGATCATAAGGTGTTTTAAACCTATGATCGAAGACGATGTATATATTTTTTGACACACTTCTATCTATATATATCACTATTACCGGCTTATCTTGTTTAACATATGTGATGAAATGTTTTTAAATTTACTTGCATGATTATCGTAAATGTCTGTCCAACATTCGAGAAGCAATTGCATCTGCTAATGTATTCAAAGACCTTGGAATATGTTGATATTCAATGTAATCAAATTCACGTTCCAAGAGACGCACTCTCAAAAACAACCTTAATAACACAGGATTTCTAATGGCATAAACTCTATTAAGCTGTAATACAACAAGTTCAGAATCTAACCTCACTATCAAACGTCGAATTCCAAATGAAATAGATTCGGATAATAATTCAACCACTGCACTGTATTCTGCAATGTTATTCGTTGTTTGACCGAGGCTTACCCCATGCATAGAAACTAACTCGTCAGAGGGCGAATAGATAACCCAAGCTGCGGAAGAGATATTCCGTGTATTACGACAAGCACCATCAGCAAATCCAATGTATGTTTGGAGAGGCGTCGACATCTACAATATCAAGAGTAAAACCAAGATAAGCCAGAATAATGACGAAAAACCACACTTGCTAAGCTAAGCACACTGACTAAACTAACACACTTGCTAGCTAGAAAGAAAATCTAACCTATCTAAAAATTTCTCCATACCCATCATTTTAAGCATAATACCTCTTTAGGTAAAGTCCATTTCTGGGTTTACCCAAAGAGTCCCCATCAAAATCAACTAACTCATAAGCCCCTTTTGCTAGCTTTCGCTTTACAATGTAGGGCCCATGCCACATGGGAACGAATTTTCCGGCACCTAGCTTATCGTTAGCTTGATCATATAATAGTACTAGGTCTCCTTCCGAAAAACTTCGAGGGGTTACATTTTTATCGTACTGAGCTTTCATTCGTTTCGCGTGAGTCTCGATAGCTAAAGTAGCGTCACGTCGAGTCTCATCTAATTTAGCCAAGTATAATAACCGTTTCTCCTCTTCGGAAGTAGCTGGAAGTAATTCGACAGCCATTTGAAGTGATGGGATTTCGCATTCAATAGGTAACACAGCTTCTAAGCCATAAACTAGCTGGAAAGGGGTGAAACCTGTTGAATTTTTCACTGAAGTTCGATATGCCCATAGCGCCGAAAATAACATGTTATGCCAATTCGTTCGATGGATACCAATGATCCGTCGAATCATGATGACTAGAACTTTGTTGATTGACTCAACCAAACCGTTGGCTTGCGGATAATAAGGAGTAGAGCTATCGTGGCGCAAACCAAGCTGGCTTGTAAGCTCAGTCATCATGACGTTTCGAAAATGGCTCCCATGGTCAGTAATGATTGCTTGTGGGACACCAAACCTAGTTATGATATGATTGAATACGAAAACTGCAGCTGTCTTGCCGCTTGCGTCGAATGTAGGCATCGCCTCGGCCCATTTTGTAAAATAATCAACCGCGAGGATGATATACGCATGCCCCCCGGCCGAGTGAGGGTTACAAGTAATAAAGTCAATGCCCCATTTGGCGAATGGACCAGCGGCAATTATAGGGTGGAGAGGAGCAGGTGGAGCGCGCATCTTTCGATCAAACACTTGACAGTTGTGGCATGTTCTGACAGCAAGGATACAATCTTTAAACATAGACGGCCAGAAATAGCCAGCGCGCAACACCTTCTGAGCTGTGGCATACCCAGACATATGACCGCCACATGCTCCAGAGTGACAATCATTCAAAACTCTCTCAGCCTCTTCGTGAGTTAAACAACGTCGAAAAACTAAGTCTGCCCCCGGCGATAAAGTGTATCTCCAATAATTCTGTATTGCTGGGATCGAAACCGAATTTTTCGACGGTCTTCCTTGGAAGCTTCAGGCCGAAAGGTTTGGGTTTGGAGATAGATGATTATATCCCCATACCACGGATCTAAAGTGCTAATAAGAAACAAAGATTCGTCCACAATGGACTCCTCTGCCACAGTCTCTGTGTCAGCACTCGGGAAATCACACATCAATTCCGCAAAAACTAAAGATTTCTTAGACTTGGACTTCTCGAACTCCAAGTCGAACTCTTGCAGGATAACAATCCATTTAGAGTACTTGCCCCCTAGCAGTTGTTTTGTCAAAATATAAATCATAGGGTTGCAATCCGAAATAACTGTAGTCTTGCGGAGAAGAATGTAGTGACGAAAACGCTGGACAGCTTGAACGGCTGCCAGGGCCAATTTCTCCACATGCGAATATTTTAACTCAGTGGGATTTAAGGTTCTACTAAGATAATATATCACATGCTCTGCTTTGAATTCATCTTCTTGAACTAACACCATTCCAATGGTGGAATGCGAAGCTGCGAGGTATAAGAAGTAGTCCTGGTTGTAGTTGGGAGGATGCAATAACGGTGCATGGGTCAACGCGTGTTTCAGTGCATCAAAAGATTGTTGGGCAATCTCGTCCCAAAAGAATTGTGCGTTCTGTTTCAACAACCGTGTAAAACCTTTAGTGACCTCGGCGTAGTTTGGGATGAATCGGCGTAAAAAGTTCGCTTTCCCTTGCAAACTTTGGAGTTGGCGCAAACTCGAAGGAGGAGGCAATTTGATGATAGCCTCGACTTTCGAGGGATCGACGCGAATGCCGGCTTTTGAAACAACAAATCCCAGCAATCGACCTGTTTCTATACAGAAAACACACTTGTGGGGATTCAACCGAATTCGATAATGCCTACACCTCATAAAGATTGCTCGTAGGTGGACAAGGTGATCAGCTCGTTGTAAAGAATGAGCAGGCAAATCATCGAGATAGGGTTGCACAATGTGCTTGATGTCATGAAATGCATAAGACATCGCCCGTTGAAAAGTAGCGCCCGGCATTCTTAAGCCAAAAGGTAATTTGCAATAAGCAAATGTCCCCCATGGACAAATGAATGCCGTTTTTGGTTGATCGGCAGGTAGAATATTGATTTGATTATAGCCTGAGAAACCATCCATGAAGGAAAACATCTCACTTCCGGCACAATCATCAATAATTTGATCGATATAAGGCGTAGGATAGTTGTCTTTTGGACAAGCTCGATTGATATCCCTATAGTCGATACAGATTCTTATTGTTCCTTGTTTTTTATTGACGGGAACAATATTCGATACCCAATCCGTTAACGGGATCGGATAAATGAAACCTGCTTTCAACAGCTTTTCGACTTCTGCTTTAATCGCAGCCGCTTTTCGAGGGTGAATCTGACGCAACCGTTGCCGAATGGGTTTAGCATCCGGGTAGGTTTTGATTTCATGAACAACAATGGCAGGATCAATTCCCGGCATTTCCTCGTAAGACCAGGCAAACACGTCGCGGAATTCTTGGAATAGGGCCTTGTAAGTTTGGATTTCTTCTTCAGTACATGCGGCACCTATATGAATGTTCTCCTCGATTCCGGGCTTCACTGAAATATCAATGGGAATAGTACGAGAAATATTCCCTAAATTCAGCTCTGAATCAGAATGTTTCGTTGGATCCTGAGCGTCTTTGACATATTCAGCGGTAAAGATAGATGAAAAATCATTTTCAAATGCATCATCCTTAGGTAAAAACGAAGATCTGTGATGGAGATCTTCCCATGGTAGATCATCTACACTTAGGATTTCGCGAAGTTGTTCGTCAGATGACACTTCTTCGGGAAACGTTATCCGTTCTAAGGGTGAGGTGAAAAGTGACTCTTCACTGACCACATTCATTTGGTCGGTTGAATGAAAGTCGGTAAAAGACATAAGAGCTTCATAAGCAATCTCATACGGACTCAACGGCATAACATCACCGAGTGAGTCTAGCTCAGAGTCAGAGGGAACATACCAAGGATCATCATAAATAATGTTTTCTGACGTGATCATATGAATTGTTGCGAACGAAGGGTCTGCATTGAGTGGAGGGAGAGGAAAAGTTCCCAGTAAACCGGAATCCTTAACTAAACCTACACCAATGTCCCTATAAGGGATTGTCGTTTTACCAACATGCTGGATAGTTTCTAAAGAGGTTGGGTCGGATGAAAAGTATGTCAGCTGATCAATAGTCACGATCTTACCGTTATGTGGAAACTTAATGACTCTGAAGACCGATGAAACGACCGCTGTCATAGCATATGACCAACTTCGACCCAAAAGAAGGTTGTAGTCTAGAGGGGCATCAACCACTTCCACATCCAGACTAACGGTTTTACCTTCGACCCCTATAGGCAATTCTTGTAGAATACCAAACGGACGGAACCCACGGCCATCAAAGGCCTTAAGGATGGTGGGGGATTGGTTCAACGAAGGAGAACCAAGCGATCTCCAACATTGAATCGACATAATACACGTAGAAGCTCCCTCATCAATCACAGTCCGATGAATAGGCCTGTTTTTGACTATCACTGGAATTTGGAAAGCCATTTGATGGGGGAGACGCGGTGTACTACTTTCTAGATCAAAGATCATTAGGTTCGGGTCCTGAACATCGACAGCTCCAATAGCCGACAAAAGCAATTTTCGTTGCGCTGGACATGATTGCAGCACTTCGAGTGCCGACATTGCTGAAGGTGAAACAGCTAAGTCTTCAACAATGTTGTAATTCTGGGCTGCTCTCGCATGTGGATTGAAAGCAGACCTTCGAAGTACACCCTTGGCGGGCGGCTTAATCACTAAGTCTGGGTTAGGTTTTTCGATCTGTAGTGGATCGGAACCAGGAGCTGAGGTTGATGGGTTAGAGTGAGAAGATTCTGCTTCTTTACCATCAACAGGAGCCTTACTACCATAATCTTGCGATCGAGTCGCAATCCTGACATGAGACATCATCAAAATGGGTTCTTCACTGGCATTCGAAGAAGAACCTATCATCTTATTCTCCTGCTCTGGAAATGGATTTTTTAACACAGCAGGAGTGGGAGAACCTTTGACTATTTTCACTACCTCGGCCCGATGAGGGCAGTCTCTCGTAAAATGATCTTCTTCACAAATAAGACAAGGATAGCGAGGTTTGCGCTTTTCGTCATTGGTTTCCGACTTTTCCGTTTTCTCCTTTGGAGCCTTGTCTGCTTTAGCCTTCTTCTTTCCTTTCTTCTTTCCACCGTTTTTTGATTTGGCCGTAGATGACTCTACAGCGTGAATGTCGGCGGTAAGTTCAGGAGGAGAAGACTCTCCTGTCGGAGAATCAGGCAAAGTGATAATTGGAGTATTGGAGGTCTTGGAAGACTTCTTCTTACTCTTCGTAGTCACGATACCGATCATACCATCAGCGGCATGAGATCCCGAAGGAGCAGCAGCGATTTGGTTTGACTTTGGAAGATCCGGAATTTTCTCATGTAACGTACCCGACTGAGTGTAAACTAAGTCAAGGTATTGTGCCTGAGCAATGACTTGCTCCTCAGTAACTACTCCGGCCTTAGCTACATCTTCAGTAATTCTTGGTAATAATGATTTGACAAACCATTCAGCTAAGATTTGGTCCGGGATAAAAACTTTCACTAATCTTCTTCGACGTCTCCACTCATGGATGTGATCAGAAATGTACGTGGATGTCGATTGTTTTAGCGAAGTTAATAATTCTGTACCATTATCGTATCTGACTGGTAACTGAAAATGAGTTAAGAACGAGGTAGCTAACTGGCTAAAGTTGTAAAAAGAGGCCCGTGGTAACTCAATGTACCACTTGGCTGCGAGACCAATGAGTGTACGCTGGAAAAGACGTAAGCGGATGGAATCATCTGAGATGGAATTTGATGCACACCAGAGGTGGTAAGTCATCACGTGATTAGACGGATCCTCTCCAGACTTACCTTCGAACTTGGGTATATCGCTGGGCAACTTATTTGGCATTGGCGGCCAGAACGGAAGATATTGAATTGGATCGTTCGTTAGGCGCGTCAAGTCGGGTAAATCTAAAGTCGCAATAAACGGTAACTGCCGGTTAGGATCTCTAAAACTCTGAGTCACAATACCAGCCCCAGGAGGAGGATATCCAGGATAACTAGGAACAGGAGTCGCATTGGGGATATTATATCCTCCTGGAAAACCAGGATTAACCGGACCGTACTGGGGTTGCTGAGGTGGTTGATAAGTGTACCCAGGATACGGTTGATACTGGTAAACCGGTTGTTGGGCAGCTTGCCCAGGTTGATACTGTCCCTGGTACGGAGGTTGAACAAATTGAGGTTGAGTAGTAACAACCGTACTTGTACCAGGTTGGCCTGCAGGCATCTGGACTGTGGTTTGAACCGTGGGTCCAGACAACGGTACAGATGTCTGAGGAGTGGTTACAGGGACAGTAGAAACCGGAGCTGCCGATACTCCAGAAGTAAGCATGGTAGATGAAGCGGTAGTTGCTGCAGCCGTGTGAGGTGGAGTACTAGGTGCAATTGGCGGCTGAGTAACTACAGAAGTTACAGGGGTCTGAACACTTGACTGGACAGGTTGCGGTTGCTGGGGTGGACCAGGAACTGCAGGTTGTCCTGCTTGAGGTACCGACTGTATACTTGGTTGCGACATCTGTTGACCCTGTGACGGATCCCATGTTAACATTCCAGGGTATTGACTCGTAACAGGTTGAGGATACTGAGATCCATAGCCGTATTGAGGATAGGGTTGATAACTGTAAGGTGCAGTCCCATATGATTGCCCTTGAGGTGGTTGATAACCTTGACCAGGGTATTGACCCGTAGGTTGATAACCTTGAGGTAAATACGAATACTGGGGTTGACCTTGACCTTGAGGTTGGTATCCTTGAGGTTGATACCCTTGGGGTTGATACCCTTGGGGTTGCCATCCTTGAGGTTGCCATCCTTGAGGTTGATACTGATACTGAGGTTGACTTTGGGGTACATATTGAGGCTGGGGTTGATACCCTTGGGGTTGATACCCTTGAGGTTGCCCCCCAGTCACGAATGAAGTACCTTGAGGTTGCCCCCCAGGCATTAACGAAGGTTGCCCCCCAGGCGGTAATTGGCCACCTTGAGGTTGGTTAATGGGAGTTGAACCTGACATCATATAAACTTCACCTATACTCAATGGTACATTACCACTGTTTCCAACTAATAACCCATGATCAATGGGTTGAGGAGATGCTCCCGCAAAGGTACCAGAAAGTGATTGATACCCAGTAGGAACAGAAGGACCGCCATGTAAAAATGATTCAGGACTTTGTGAAAACACAGATGACTGACCAGACATATTTACAGGAGAATGAATTCCTCTAGGTGGAACCGGAGTACGAGGTGTAGAAAAACCTACTGAGTTGTCTAAAAAATTGGTTAATGCAAGGTACCAAGATTCACTTCTAGGAGGACTGTAAAAGATGGATTCACGCTCCCTTAGATCAAGGGTAATTAGATCTTCAGAATCAGAAACGCCTATTTCTTCCTCTGGAACAAGTTCTTCTATAGCAATTAATCCAACAGGAAGATTTTCGGTGATAATTCTTTCTATTCTTGGTGAATCAGGAACACTAGGAGTTGGAGTAACAGGTTCTGAAATTTCAGGTTCTTCGCCTGTTTCACTGGCAGATGAAAAACTACCAGCAAGCTCGGAAACTGTAACAGCTTCGGGATTGTAACCTGTTTCTAAACTTTGGTAATCTGGATGGACTACCAAGGAAGATTCTCCTTCTTCAGGTGATCCTACTCTACTGCCACTAGGAGGAGTTACAAGGACCTTTAACCCTTCTAAATGACCCGGAATGTCTTCAGGAGATTCACCCCGCGATTTACGGAGATTTCTTAACAAATCTATTCCGGTAACAATCTCAGGAGACTTGCCCCGAAGTCTACGGGACTGTCTCGGTAATTCCGCCACAATTAAAGATTTTAACTACAACACACGAAAACAAAGTAAAAAATTTCAAATCAAACCACCTAAAGTCTTCTAAAGAACCAATCAAATTTGAAGCACACGCCTAAATAATCTAGAGCGTCAAACCACACACAAACAGTAGTCTTCCGGACCAAAAGCGCTAGTTGGTGATTAGGCCCAACCTCGCAGGATTCAGTACAGAAATAGTGGGTGGAACAGTTACCCCGGCAACCTGCTTAATGAATAGACTGGACCAAGTTCCTCCACTTTAACCGTCTCGAAGTGAAGCGAACCCCCCAGAAAATCCAAGTGAGTATAACCGACGTCTGCTCCAGGTACAGTGGGACCTTCCCTCCACCGTCACCTTGGGTAGAATCCTAGATATTATGGCCACTAAGGTTACCAATCACAACAATTACACCTGGGGGAACAGTCTAAACTCCGACAGCACGCAAGGGCAGAGTAGCAAGCTCCAATCCCCTTACCGGCTCCTTGACAACAATCCAAGGTTTACCGATAAGTGACCCCTGGCTCCTCGACAATGGTTAATCCGAGGTTTACCGTTTGTAATACGTACTGCCTGGCGTCGTTCCCAACGAGGGAGGAATGATCCCCTCACTGGTTCGGACACGAGCTCGTGTTTCTCCTTTAAGAGGAGCTTTCCCAGAATGTAACTGAAACAATTGGATTTGTTCTACTCAAGATAGACTATCTGTTTGGTTTTGTAGTCTTGGAGAGTTAAGTACTCACCTACTCCAAGACCCTAGCCTAAGCTATGTTGGTGCTTCAGAGCCCTAGAAAAATAAAGATTACTAGATTGATTTTAATTTAAGCGTTACTTTTAAGGTTGTTTCTTAAGTCAAAAGGTGATGGAAGTGAAACCAGTGGTGTGTTGACTCGACTCGAAACCACTACAAAATGCACCTAGAATGATTTATCCACTACTTTACTTTTTCGATGAATTGCTTAACTAAAAAGTTGAGAGAATGCAATCTTTATAAAAGCAACTTCTTAATTAAAGACAATCAAAGAAACAATTCGTTTGTCTTTTCCAAGCATAAAAACATAACTTCTCTTTACATGCACGAAAAAACTCTTTTCTTCTTTTGAAAACAAAAAGCTACTTGAAACAAGACTTTTTAAGAAGATGTTTTTGTATTTTTCTTTTAATAAAGCAAGTAAATCTAATATAACCAAAAATCAATCTTAACAACTCTTAAAATCTATGAAAATGCACTCATAAGCAAACTAAAGGCAAATTTACTCTAAGCAATCTTAACGAGGCCAAAACTAACAATGATTATTTCTAAGGTGTTTTACTTGATCACAATCAAATCAAGGACTAGCTTATTGCAGAATCAAAAACTAGCCAAAACAAAACTCTAATCTTTTTGTTCTTTTTGTAAAATGGAAATCAATACTTTATAAACAAGTAATTCGAAATTTGACCCAAAACAACTCAAATGGCAAGTTGCTCACAAAAGGAGACTTTACGACAGGCCCGACTTCTAAGAAGGTTGACTAACCAGAGAGATCTAAGGCTGGACAACTTTCTACTATCAAAGTCACTACAAAGCCTTTCCAAAAATCAAACCCTAGGTCTAAACTTCGTTGAAAACCACTAAAACACTCAAAGCTCACAAAACAAGTTCAGGTGAAAATTCTTGACAGGGTACTAAAGGATCTGGGCAGAAAACACTAAGGAAAAACAAAATCTAAAAGCAATTTAAAGCAAAAATGGAATTTTCTTAAGTTTTACAGGAAGACGCAGGCAACCCGTTGTCACAGGTGCGGCCCCGCTCTGTGCAGACGGCAACAGCGCGTCCAAAGACGCACTGTGCAGTACTAAGAGGGTGCGTCCTTCTGGAAAAATGAAGAAAAACCAAATCTAACTAAATCTAAAGCTAAGCCACCCAAATACTAATTCTCACAGTCAAAAACCAGAAAATAAAAATGATTTTCTCAAAGCAAAGTTCATATAAAGGAAAAGACTCTCTCATTAATGGATTCCCCAGTGGAGTCGCCAATTTGTCACACGGAATCTGTCAAGGGTGCGGACACGACTGACCTTCCTAGAAGTCTAAGACATTCTAATGACAAACAAGACAAAATGGAGTGATCTTTCTCTAAATACACCTTTTACAACATGAAAACTACAAGTGTTTAGGCTTACCTTATTCCAAAACGCTGTTGTTGAAGTCCGTTCTTGACGATCCGGATGAGCTCCTCCTTCAAGTCAATTCCTGCAACCACAAACAATCAAACAATTACCAAGCACTTGCATTTCATATAATAAAACATATATTCAACATGCAGACCAAGGAACACATGAAATAACTCATTAACACAAGCTATTGAGAAAAATAAACCAGTTTGTATTAATAACGAAACAAAGAAACTCTTACAACCTGGCCTTGGTGTTGTGCAAGTTCCTCCCAGGGTCCATCAAGGGTTTTCCTCTACTTTGACAAAGCTCACCCTCTCCCAAGTAGAATCAAGTGAAGACAATCTCTCCTCACAAAGGCTCTAATGGAAGACCTAAATCCTGCAGCATTTACCCAAAGAAAATGTATAGCTCCAACCTCCTCTCCTTCTGGCTCAATGCCTTTATTTATAGTGCTGTAAAGAGGTTATTCAGGTCCACTATCAATGGGATCATCCCCCTCTATGGGTGGGATAGCTCCCTTATTGATGGGATAAGTTCCCCCTTAATAGAGATACATGAACCAACTGGAGGCGCATCCATTTCATCAAACCGACCTCTAGAATGTTCTAGAAGTAACCACAAGTAACTTTTTCAAGATAAAACTCGCGCATTTTGCCTTTTACAGAGGGACGCACCTGTCCCTTAACATACAGAGCGTCCATGGACGCAGATTTTGTGAACATAGTCAGCGTCCCCGCAGGTAAGGCTAGAGAGAACCTGCGACCCCAGAGATAAACATAGTTTTTACAAGACTTTCTCTCTTCTTTGAGTTTGAGATGGATAACAGAGGCATGAGACTTGCCTAAGAGGGTAGCATGACTGTTGATTTGAGCCATACTAACTGTAAGTAGTCAAGGTGACATTTTTTAGTGTAACAGGGGGTGGGGAATTTGCATGATTGACTGAACTCTGTCTAGACCTACCTTAATCTCACTTTTAGCAATAATGTGTCAAAGAAGGTTACGCTCGGACACTGCAAATATTCTCTTCTTGAGATTCAAGGATATCTTGTATTTCTGGCATCACTCAAAAAAATTATTGAAATGGCGTAGATAGTCTGACCGCTGTCTCGAGAAAATTGTTACATCATTGAGGTAGACCACTATGTTATGTCTGATAAGCCACAGAAAGTGATGTCCATTGCACGACGAAATGTTGCGCTTCCATTAACCAACCCAAATGACATTGTATGAAATGAGAATGCACCCACTTGGGTCCAAAACCAAAATTTTCTGGGGCGCTGCCTTGAACCCCATAAAGTGGGGATACGGGTACCCTTCAAACCCCCTGTGACCTCCCCCCCCAACCCAAAGTTAACTACGTGGGCTAGTCATGGAAAGAATATAACACAACCCAACATTCTCCCACTTGTTGTTTTCTTTCCACAAGGGACCACAAGAGAGCTTAGTCATTTATCCAGCCCTGCAACACCCATTGTTTCTCTACACCAACAGAACTTCTCAGAGCTCACAGATTTTTTCAATGCATCTGTAGTATTCTTCAAAGTGTCCACCTTTACCAGTAACACCTTTTTGTATTCTATCGTATCCCTCACAAAGTGATACTGAACATCAATGTGCTTTGTCTTTGAATGATATGTGGGGTTCTTTGCCAAGAAAATTGCACTTTGGTTGTCATAGTGTATCCTTATAGCTTCCTGTACTAACCCCATACTTGAACACAATATCTGCAACCAAATTGCTTCCATGCTTGCATGAGTGACTGCCATGTACTCTACCTCTGTAGTTGAGAGAGCCATTACAAATTGTTTCTTACTCATCCAACTGACTACACCTCCAAATAGGTTAAACACATACCCACTTGTATATCTTCTCTGATCCAGATCTCCAGACCAATCTCCATCAACAAAGCCATGAATATCCAACACTTTGTCCAATCCTGGTCTTCCTTGGTAGCAAAAACCATAATCACCAGTGCCACACAAATAGCTGAAAGCCCGATTCACTGTTGTCCAATGCTCCTTTCCTGGTTTTGACATAAACTTGCTCGATACTCCCACTGCATGTGCAATGTCTGGTCTAGTATAGACCATTGCATACATCAGGCTACCAACTGCACTTGCATATGGAACATGGGACATGTCCTCTTCCTCTTCTTGTGTCTTGGGACACTGTTCAGTAGATAACCTTACACCTACAGGAATAGGAACCTTCACCAGTTTACTATCCTGCATATTAAACCTCTGTAGTATTGTCTCGACATACTTCCTCTGGTTTAACCAAACCTTCCTCTTTGCCCAATCTCTTTTAATTTCAATGACCAAAATATAGTTTGCAGCACCAAGATCTTTCATGTCGAATTTTGAGGACAATTAGGTTTTCAAATCCAGGATAATTTCTTTGTCATTTCCAACCAGCAACATATCATTCACATACAAGACCAGATAAATAACACGGTCACCAATTAATTTAAAATACACACAGTGATCTGCTTTGCTTCTAGTGGAGCCAAGTCGCCGTATAAATGTATAAAATTTTTGATACCACATCCTTGGTGATGTTTTAACCCATACAAAGACTTCTTTAACTTGCATACCAGTTCTTTCTTACCCTTCACCACAAAGCCTTCAGGTTACTTCATGTAGATTTCCTCTTTGAGATCCCTGTTGTTAGACTCGGTCCTGTCAATCCCTTGTCAGAATCAAATTCTCCAAGGTTCATTTCTCGTCATTCATTGATGTTACTGTGGTCCAGAAAAGAGTCATTTCAGAGTCAAGGTTTTATAGTTGGTCTTCAAACTTGTCAAATGATTCCTACAGGCTAGAATAAGGTTCAGTGAGTTTCTATCTCAAGATGGTTATCAATGCGAGATTGATTCGTCTTCAAAACCCTGTTTTGAAGAAGAAATCATCAAATGTGTTTTTTTTTTTTAGAATATGTAATTTATCAAAGTGTTCCAAAGCTCTACAGCTCCTCAATGGTAGCCTTGTTTCAGCTTCAGCAGCTCTATACCCTGTGAGACAAACAGAAATCCATCAGTCAGTTGATCAGAAACACAATACCAAAAGCAAAGTTGGGAGAATAAGCCACAAACTCTGGATTATTTGATGAGCACAAAAGAGTTTGAAAGACTGTTGGAAAAGTTTCAAGGAGTTCAACAGCAAATAGATTGGCTTGTAGAGAAATACCAAAAGGAAATAACGTAGTGGTTCTGTAGGGCTTTGTTTGCGTTCAAATTCATGGTGATGCAAACCGAGGATAAGGATAGAAGTTCTAATCGAAAACGAAATTCATCAAGGTGGGCAGAATACAAATCCCTACAGGAATTTGACCTGAGAACAGATTGTTTGGAACATTGAGCTGTTCCAGTTTTACCATTTGGTGCATCCTACGTGGCAGAATTCCAATAAGTTCATTGAAGCTCACATCAAATACTGTCAGCTTTCCTAGCTACGCAATCCCAGATGGCAAACCCCAGACAGATTATTGTTGAGCAGTAGAATTTCATTGAGTGAGTGGGAAATTTTAGAAATGCTTGCATGTGCACTACGCGCAGAGGAGGCACGCTACTCATATAGAGCGCGCTCGCATATAGCCTCCCCAGCTTGTGTGAAATCTACAAGTGCGCTACGCATATGGAGTGCGCTACGCGTTGGGTAAGAGTGCTACGCATATAGTCAACAGGGCATAGGCCTTTTAAGAAAGAAAAACATGGCTTTATTTCTAATAGAGTGATTCGATCACTTGACATTTTATTAGAAACATGTTTAAATGATACCAAGGGGAAGGATGCTTCAAAGCAATCATTTCTCACCTCAGAAGCATGAATATACGTATACCCAATCTAATACCCACGCATGGCTGAAGAAATTGTGGTGACTGAAAGTTCAATTCACTACACAAATTTTTGAGGGAGACAATGAATTGATCCATCTATTACAAAATCTTCTCTTCAATAAATTAAAAGAAGTGAATAACTTGCTACAGGTGATTAGAATTTAGAAGAAGGCTTGTTGTCACATATTGTCATATGGAGTGAGGAATACATGCCATTACAGTGCAGAAAGTGACTTGAATTATGGGAAAAATGGATTTTCATAGGATTCTATTCCAAAATTCTTGAAAATATTTGCTTCTGTATTCACACTTGCAAACTCATCAGACTTCTGCGTCTCCTTGAACTTGTGTGCATATGGATGGTTTTCTCTACTTGGTCAATGAACAAGCACCTGTAGAACGTTCAACCATAGTTATTACAGGTTCAGCTCCGGTGTCAGACAAGTTCAGTTTTTCGTCTAAAATGTGTGGAAACTAACACTTTCTTGTCCTTGATTCAAGACCGGAAATGTTCCAGCAAATATAATTAGTTTTTGTGAAGAGTCAGAGCAACCATGAGTACTGCCAGATTTATTAAGTGTGTGACTGTGGGGATGGTGCTGTGGGAAAGACTTGCATGCTTATTTCCTACAGAAGCAACACATTCCCAATGATACTGGTGCATTATTTGGACAGGGTATCAGCCTCCTCATTGCTGGAGTGATTTTGACTGCAAACCAAAATTACACAATATAAGCCATATTTTCTACACATGTCATGGAATATTTTTATGCATTGTTTCAGTTGTACAAGCCATATTATCACATCGGCAAGGAGCATCACTTATGTACATGTCAGCACCTAGCATTGTTCAGCAAATTAGTAGCCTGCAATCCGATTTGAAATTGTTTCAATCTGATCTTGAGAATGCTGTGTCAGAGGATAAGCATGTGTAACATAATACGAAAGACGCAACAACTTCTTTTTGTATCTTCAACAACTGCACAACCCATATTGACACCTTGGCTTCTCATGAAAGAGCTGGCCAAGAAAGAGAAGATCAACTTTCAAACTTTCAGCTGCTATTGAAGAAGTTACACATGAGCATTGTGAAAAAGAAGGAGATAAAAAGTAAAAGAGTTAGTTTTATTAAAAATTGGTTTTTATTTAAAATAGCAAATGAAAAATGCCAAGTCAAAATACGCCTAAAATAAAATGAAGAATACTTGCCACAGCAGAGAACAAGATTCGATTGCCTATGTTTATCTTCAGTAATGGGATTGACACCTATAAATGCCACCTCTTCATCAGTTATCAACAGATTCGAGTATAAAATGGAGCGCTATTCTATCTTCAGACACGCTGATTGGCTTTTTAGTTTTGTTTGTTTAATGATGATAAAACCATCCCTTATTTTGGTTGATGGGTTTTTTCAGTGTTGAGTCTATTTATTGTATTGAAAAATCACTTGTAGAGGGGGTTCAGAGAGCTGTGGGAGGAGAAATACAGAGTTTTATTGTACAGTTAACTAACAGAGAAAATAATTAAATGGCGCAGCTCTGATTTGTAAGATTCTTGTGGTGTGAAAGTTTAGCATATGTTTTTCTTTTGTTTCATATGTCTTTGTAATGTTTCATAGTTTCATTCATTATCATTTCCAGCTGAATGCTTTACAGTGTGGGAGGTAGAACCCAATTTATTTGCTCTGCCTCGAAAGAGCGTTTCAGTATTTGTGTAATTGTCTTCTGTCTGTAAAGGACTCATTGATTAATGCCCTTTTCAGCTCTTTAAATAGTCTTTTCATCCCATATTATTTCAAAGTTAATTGCTAAACTTCACTCCTACCTTGCCTTATGGAATAATCTGTGCCTTTGATTAAATCTCTGCTCTTGCTGTCTTTGCCCCATGCAACCCAGAAAACCCAATCATTTATTAAAAACCCTTTTCTTATCTATTTACTAGCCTAAAATCAGTTCCCATTCTAGAGTCATCTCGCACCCTATTGCTCATTTTATCGAGATTGACTGGAGAGAGCCCTCTCCTGTCCTCGTAGGGCTAGCTACGAGGCTAAGCTTGGTTTGATGTTGCCTCAAGTTTTTCCTTCCTCAGCCTGAGGCAGATTTGAGCGCTAACACCCGTGAGGAAATGTTGTCTTCACATCCATATGTTCTACCTCAAAATCAAAAGCAGCAGCAACAGATAAAAGTAATCTAATAGAAGTTACCTTGGCAACAAGAGAACAAATATCACCAAAATCAATTCCCGGTACCTAGGAATAACCTTTCGCTACCAACGAAGCTTTATATTTCTCCACTTTTCCTTCTGTATTTGTCTTCTTTTTGAACACCCATTTGCTACCAATGGGTTTCCTTCCAGCCGAAAACTCCACCAAATCCCAAGCCTCATTTTTGTGCAAAGATGCCATTTCATCAACCATGGCCTCTTTCAAGAGTTTTCCATCCTCTGAATCCATTGCTTCCTTCACAGCTCTGGGATCATCATCAGTAATAGACAAAACAAAATTTTAATAGAAAGTAGATAGACTATACATTACTGGCTACCTTCTTTCTCGAACTAATCTTCTCAGAGCTGGAGTTTGTGGCTCTTCAGCTTCTGATTCCTCCTCTGCTGTAGAGTCTGATTCTTCCTCCTTTAGCTCAAACTCTATCTTCTCAGGTTCCTTTGGTTGGACTTCATGTTTAATAACATCTTTCACCTCTCTGAACACCACATCTTGGTTGTACACAACCTTCCTTGTTACTGGGTTCCAAAGCTTATAACCCTTTAAACCATCCTTATACCTAATAATGATGCACTTTTTAGATTTACTATCCAACTTGGTTCATTTCTCCTTTGGAACATGTACATATGCATCACAGTCAAATACCCTTAGATGTGAAAGAGAGGGTTTCTTGCCAGTCCATACCTCTTGTGGAGTCTTATCCTCTAACGCTAATGAAGGTGACCTGTTGACCAAGTAACATGTAGTATCCACCACCTCTGCCCAGAATTCCTGTCCTAACCCATAACCACTGAGCATGCTTCTTGTCCTTTCCATCAACTTCTTGTTCATTCTTTTTGCAACTCCATTACGCTGAGGTGTACATGGAGTAGTCTTCTGCAATGATATACCACACTTCTTACAAAATTCTTCAAATTCCTTGCTACAAAACTCTCCACCATTATCTGTCCTTAACACCCTTATCTTCTTCTCTGTTTGATTTTCCACGAGAGCCTTAAATTCTTTAGACTTGTCAAAGACTTCAAATTTATTCTTAAGGAAATATATCCATGTATTCCTTGAGAAGCCATCTATAAATGATAAATAGTACATAGACTTACCCAGTGATGGAACCTTCATGGTTCCAAACGCATCATTGTGCAGAAGCTCTAATATATGTTTTGCTCTCTTACCACTAGAGGGGAAACTCACCCGATTCTGCTTCCCATATACACAATTTTCACCGAAATCAAAATCCAGAGAGCTATTACTCATACCTTCTACCATACCTTTACCATGAAGCATTCGAAGGCCTTTCTCTCCAATATGTCCAAGCCTTTGATGCCACAACATGGTCTTCTCTCTAGAGAGCACTAAATTTTCTACTCCACTTTCAGGATTCACATAACTATTGCACCCATCAACAACAGTGCTACCTTGCAGCTTGTACAGAGTTCCAATCCAAACTCCTCGCATCAATACCAGTGCTCCCCGAACCATTTTGCAGGTATCCTTCTCGAACACTGTTTTTACACCTGCATCATCCAACTTGCTTACAGAAATCAGATTTCTGGCCAATACAGGAATATGCAGAACACCCAGAAGTGTTCTAATCTTTCCACCTTGCAACTTCAATTTTACTTTTCTGCAACCAATGATTCTAGCCTTCCTGTCATCCCCCAAGAAGACATCACCACCATCATATTTCTCATACTCACAGAACCATTCTCTATGGGGAGTGAAGTGAAAGGATGCACCTGAGTCAATCAACCATGCCTCATGATCTACATGTGTACTTGAAGAAGCCAAGTACACATCCCCACCTTCTTCTGAGGTGGTTTTCGCCTCTGCAGAAGGAGCATCATCAGATCCCTTTCCTTTTTCAGGAGCTTTATATTTATGGTTCATTTTGTAATGCCCTTCCTTTCCGCATTTCTAGCACACCACCTTTACAGGTTTTTCTGGAGATTTGGATCTCCCTCTAGATTTAGATCTCCCCCTCAATGACTTATTTTTAGTTCTATTCTGGGACCGTTCTCTTACAGACAAGGCATCACCATTCTGGCTCTCCATATTTTTTTGTCTCATTTCCTCCATCAGTAAGGTTGAGTCTCTTTCATCAAACTGCAAGGCAGTTGCATTGCTACCTATTGCAATAACTAGACTATCCCACGAATCTGGTAGAGAACACAACAAACTAATGCACTTATCTTCATCTGAAATTTTAATATCAACAGATGCTAACTAACTTACCATAGTATTAAATGTGTTCAGATGCTCTATCACCGAGTCTCCATCTTTCATCCTCAGGTTATACAGCTTTTTCTGCAGGAACATTTTATTCACCAGAGACTTATATTGGTACAAAATCCCTAACTTGTCCCACAAAGCCTTTGTCATAGCTTCCCTTGATACATTCAGTAATACTGAATCTGAGACACAAAATCGTATTGTTCTCTTTGCCTTCTGATCCAACTTCTTCCATTCTTCATTGGACACTCTCGTTGGTTTAGTAGCCGGATCTACTGCGATCTACTAATCTTTATCCACCAACAGATCCTCCATCTTGAGTTTCCACAACTCAAAACTCTGACCATTAAATTTCTCGATCTCTAACTTTCCACTACTAGTCATCTTCTTTCACCACCAGAATCGATCTCGCAGATCTCCTACTGAATAGGGTATACCACAAGCCTGAGAAAATCCCCTCAGCAAAAAAGGCATCCCCTTGAAGCCAAAATAGCTCTGATACCAAATGTAGGTTTTAACCCCATACAGAAATTACCTGCATACGAATTCTAAAACACAGAAAATAAAAAATGCAAGAGAATAACACATAAAACACATATACATAGATATTTTCCCCTAGATCCCAAAACCGAGACTACCAGCTTTATTTTTCATTATATTCCTTTCAATGTTATAATACATAGTTATACATGCCGAAGCATCCAATACCATGGACCGAAAACCACCGCATCGAAAAAAACATGTGCAGAAATCATGCACAAAACCATAGGTGGGTCTGCCCAACCTAACATAGGGTCCAAAACCCTCGGACCCCATAAAGTGGGGTTATGGGTACCCCTCAGACCCCCTGTGACCTCCCCTCCTCTAACCCCTGGTTAACTACGTGGGCTAGTCATGGAAAGAATATAACACAACCCAACAAACTCTATCTAGACCTACCTTGATCCCACTTTTAGTAATAATGTGTCAAAGAAGGTTACCCTCGGACACTGCAAATATTCTCTTCTAGGGATTCAAGTATATCTTGTATTTCTGGCATCACTCAAAAAATTTATTGAAATGGCGTAGATAGTTTAACCACTGTCTCGAGAAAATTGTTACATCATCAAGGTAAACCACTACTCTATGTCTGATAAGCCCACAAAAAGTGATGTCCATTGCACGACAAAATGTTGCACCTGCGTTAATGAACCCAAATGACATTGTACGAAATGTGAATGCACCCCACTTGGTATGGAATATAGTTTTGAGTCTGTCAGGCTCTCCTACCAAAACGTGATTATAACCTGAAAATTTGTTAAGCAAAGAAAACATCTCTACTCGAGATATTGTTTGCAACATATGCTACATGGATGGCACTGGGTAGTTGTCCTTGTCTGAGGTGCGATTGAGGTTACGTAAATCTACACACAGGATGATCTCACTGAAATTCTTCCTAACAGGGACTAAGTTGGACACCCATGTTGAATGTCACACTTTATAGATGATCTGAGCATCCAACAACTTGGTCAATTCTTTTTGTATAAGGGGCTCAAGTGTTGGATCAAGTTTCCTCAGTTTCTACTAAAAAGGCCTGGCCCGTTCTCTGATCGGTATAACGTGTTAGATAATTCACGTGGCATATATCTTAAGATCATCGTACATCCACACAAATATGTCACAGTACTTCTTGAAGAGATAGATAAAATCTTGCCACTCTTGTGGTGTACAAGAAATATCGAGATTCACATACTTCATATCTTATTCTATTCCCATATTGATATGTTCATGCGACAATGTAGAGTTGTGGGTCTTAGCATTCATAAGTCCCTGAAAATGGTTCTGCAGGTCACACAACTTGTCAAGTGATACCACACCCTTAGGAATGAGGTTGCCTTTGCTTCTACTAGTTAATTCCTACGAAGTCTGCTTGTGCTCATCCCCGTCTGTCACTGCGTCCTTAGAGACGTCAGTGTTGCCCATGAACTATAATATTTGTTGATCATCATAAAAAATGCATAAGTTAGTGATGTTGTCTAGGACAGATGGTTTATACAAAATCTCAATAAAAGGATTGTCCCTTAACAATAAAATCCTAGCAGCTACATTTTCCAAGGTATCCACAGTTTCATTATGCATTCTTGGCACTAAAATAATATTTAAAGCTTGGAAATGACAAATGAGTTTCCATACCTCTTGTTGGTAACTCTTAAGATATGGTGACACACAATGTATAGTGCTACGTACCTGACACACCACAATTTCATAGTCTCCTACCATTTTCAGAATAACAACCTTGAGGTTAATGGTTTTTTGTGAGCCCAAGATGAGTGCTTCATACTCTACGGTGTTGTATGTGAACTTGAACTCCAAGTGACTAGAGAGTAGATGTTTCCTCTATAGCAACTCTATCAAAAGATAACTGTCTCTAGAGCCCTCCTGCGCTTTGGATATGTCAAAGTACATGGTCCACATATCATCTGTACAGGGACCACTTTCCGCACTAGTACTACTGCTACTACTACTTACTATACAAGTTTCATTTTCACAAGTTGGGCATGGAAGGAGGGCCAACTCTGTGTTTGGTGGGATAGGGAATGAATCTACAAGATATCACCCCAAATATATCTCTAAAAAGAGTTTGTCGAACATAAGTTCTGCGAAATTCAAAGACTTGTTTTTTCCATTCAAGAGAGTCATGTTGTGTTTCATGTATCTTTTTGACAACACTCGGATATGGTTGTTCATACCGTTATATGGAAGCCATAAGTGTGACTAGTCGGTGGCAAAGTATCCTTACAACTTAAATGACCAGTCTCTGCTGAGTAATGCCTCATATGCTTCCGAGTTGTCCACAATTGCAATATTGATGCCTTGATGAACTCGCTTATCAGATGTTAGACGGATGATGACATCCCTAAGTTCACCAATTGATAGCACACAAGTTCTGTCTAGTTGGATGAGCTATGTACTTGTATTACTCTATTGAGCATTGATCTTCTTGGCAATGGAGAGTGGCATGGCATTGATCAATGACCATAATCAACCAAGAATTTGTGAACACTAAAGTTAAAGATTTCAAATGATAACAAGAATGGTGGGCAGAGAGAGTTCACCTCCTCCATGTGGAGCACATTAAGCACAAATGTGAGATCATCATAAGACTTACAAGATCCTTTGTTTGAAGAGGTGGATTGACTAGTAGAGGTTTCCCCAAGTTCTTGCAGAAGAATGTCCTGCTAACTCGTGATTTTTGAAAATTCAAACAAAGAGATATTTGCACGAGTCTTCTTCATGTATTCTATAATATGATAGTCTATTGCGGGAAGACTCACCGAGGTGTTCAGGGGTGGAAATTGATTCATTGTTTCCAGTGGGATGATTATATCTTGGCTTCTTGTAGAAAGAATTTTCGTTGAAGCTCTCTTCCCAAAGTTTCTCTGAGTGTTCTATGTTGATTCGACTAGAGAATCCACTTTCCTTAACATATCTTATGCTATTTTCTTCTTTGATATCTCAATCACACTTGTGGTCCCTTCAATTCTCAAGTTATATAAGTTATTTTGCTTTGGGGATGAACTATCACTCGGAGGCTCCTTATCGGTGGTGTTCTTCGAGGCTACAAGAGCATACATATATATGTTTACTACATCCCTAATGATTGGAGCTTCACCAAGTGTAGCAAATTCTTCTTATTCATTGTTAAGCTTAGCCTACTCATCAACCATGATTGTGTTGGACAAATGTGTAGCCAGACTACTCATTCCATGGTTCCATTCTGGGCACGTTCTTTCTGAATGGGGTTCGTGGTGAAACATGCAGTATGAATCTGTAGTGATTTTCTCAAGGTTCAGAACTAGGTTAGAGCTCTACATAGATTTCATTGGTTGGTTGGATACTGCTGCTCCTACTACTGGAAGCTACATTCTTCTTTTACAAGTACTTGGGGGAACTGCTGCTCATGATAGTCTCACTTGTCTTATGTTTAAGTTTGTCCACTTTGGTAGTCAGGGACCTTATGAGATGAGTAAGCTTCTCAATATCACTTGCTTCCTTTTCGTTAGCCTTTCTCACTAAGGTCTACGACCTCTTACCCATGTCTTCAGAGTTCTTAGTGGGTTCATAGTCTGCAATGACTCCAATAGCATGTAGGTATTTCTCCACGACAATAGACTTCTCATAATTTTTTGTTAATGATGGTTTCATAGCACTCTTAGTGAACTGCACAATGTTGGTCGCAAGGAAGAAGTGTAGTAGTCGACAATGATGGAGTTATGATGTTTAATGTCATTCGAGAACTTGTTCGGAATATGGTTGAACCTCTGATTGAAATCTTTGACCTTTTCTTTCTACTCCATATTGAGACTACCCAACTCCTTCAATAACATGGCAGGGGTTTTGTCTTCAACAAACTTCTGCAATCCAAGGTACATGGAAACAATCTACATGCAACGTCATCGTAACATATGTCGAGTACCTTTAGATGTAGGTAGAAAGTGTGTAAGTGATCTTTCGCCTTCACTATCTTGTCAGGGTCATATTTTGTTAAGAGCTTCTTCACATGTCTTGGCATCTTGTGGAGGACACCCATAAGTTCTAATGGGTCCTGAGTCATGTAATCCAGATTTTGGTCTGCCTGTTGTCCTCTTCGATGTCCTCCTATTCCTCTTCTAAATCTAATGATTCCTCTTATAAATCTATTGGTTCCTCCTCTCCTCCTCCTCCTCCTTTGTTTCCTTACCCTCCTCCTCCTCCGAGAAAACTTGAACCCAAGAGTAAGAGGTTGTCTTCTTCTTCCTTTCGAAAGAGTGGGGATTCCTCTTCTTTTTCCATAGCTTCTGCTAGCTCCTCAATAGTGGAAAAGATTGCTTCTTCGACAAATGTAACTATTATTCCTGTGGGCATAGTATTGTCCTTCTTTTGAGAGTATGGAAGAGTGTACACCCCCAGAATCAGTCCAACAACTTTTTCAAATTGACAGGTGATGGGACAGGCAACCTATATTTGATGGTACGGGATTTCACATTCAGGTCTAGGAGGTGAGAAATTACCAACTTCATAATTGTGAGTAGGGGAGAGGGAGTGAATATTACTACCATGACGAGAAAATGGATGAGTGGGGTCAGTGGGAGAATCAACCATAAACTAATGGCGTCCCTCCTTCTAGTGCTAGAAATGTTGATGGTGCTAGATTTGCCAACATTCAGGGGATCTTCGTGATATGAGGTCCCAATTAGACTTCACACTGTTTCATGTAGGGGTCCCATCCGGTGTGATGGTCTAGTTTCCATATACATAGATATTTTCCTCAGCTCTTGTTGTTCAACACATGAGAGTATTCCAATGGTACCCTCGAAAAGAAATGTGAGTGTGCCTGGTGAGCGTCTAAAAGTAATTGTGTTTAACTCCTCTTACTGCAAAAGAGTAGGGGAAAAGTGTGTCTCTAAGTGAGACGTAGTAGTACCACCCAGGAAGAGACATGCATGAACTGGGAAGGTCTGTCCAACATCCAGCAAAATAGTCCACAGTGGATGTGGCAGTCATTCAAACCAAAGTATAGGGAAAGATCCATCCACCATCCTACAGAATAGTCCACAACAGATGTGACAGTCGTTATAACTAGGAAGCGAGAAAGGTCTTTCTATTATCCTACGGAGTAGTCCATAAGGATGAGATAGTCATGATAACCAATACAACACATTCCCAATAAGGTAAGCACTAAAACAACCGAAATAGTTCAACTATATTACTACATGTGAAACAAACATGAATTACAAATACTTAAAGAATAGTCTTACAAAAATCTACAAGTCATACATGGAAATGTGCTAGCCTAAACAAGTTTATGTATTATGAAAAAGCTCCAAGACACATATTCACATCATACATCACTAGCCCTAGTAGTGGGACATTGGAGCCACTCCTTGCTCCTCAAAGAGCTTATTGAAACTGTCTATGCTTTGTCGGAGGAGCCAAGGTGAAAAGTACTTTCTCATACAATGATGGGGGTATATATAACCAAGGGTGATATTTGACCCTTGTGACTCTTGGACTACCCTCTTGACTCTTCAACTTCCTATGACTTTTCAACTCACGTGACTCTTCATATTCATGTGTGTCCATTGGACTTTCACTTTTCATTACATTCAATTTACAATAGATATAGCCCATAATAGTGATGTGGCCTTTGAAAACTCATGACATGACTTGACATGACACTACTGACATAGACTAGCTTGCTAACGTGGCAATATCAAGATGTTGTTGCTGTTGAGTGATATATGTGTTCTTGGATGTTCTCTCTCTTCTCCTCCGCATAGCTTGATGATGCGAGGTGTTTAATGATCTTTGGTCTTGAGAGGTGGTTGCATGCATGTGATCCCTTCACTTATTCTTGATAAGGTTCTCTGTCCATCCACCTGTAAGTGAGTCTTATATCATGTTTGCTCCTTCTTCATCTCCTTCATCGTCTTGCCATGATCTAACAATGTACATGTTCATTTAATTCACTCATGACAGGATGAAATCAACTCCAAAACCTCCTAGTCTAAGTTGAAGCATTTTTATCCATGGACTGGGCTCGGGACAGGTGATAGGGAGGGACACTAGTTATTGAGACTGCGTAGAGCGTAACTTAGGCTTATTTTAGGAACTCCTAAGCACAGTCTTCACTGTGGCGCAAAATTGCATAGAGGCCACTGAGAGACATGATTGCAAACTTGAGACCATTAGTGGCTACTATAAGGTGGGACCTTGGGAGGTAGGTTTGCACAGTTTCCAGAGGCAAGGCAGGATTGAGTAGCAGAGGAGCGTGGGAGAACAGGTCTGTGAAGTTCTTGAGATGAGTGAGTCTCAGCTGAGGGAAGACACTTGGAGACAATTTTGCACAGTTCTAGGAGGCAAGGCAGGATGTGGCCTCTGTACATTGACGGGTTGCAATTGGAAGGGAGGAATCTTGATGACTAATCTTGCAAAATGCGCAATTCGGGTCTCGCTTGAAGAAGATACTGCACAATTATGGGGAGGAAGACAGTCTGCTCAATTATAAAATTACATAGTGCAACTACCATGGGGGATAGCGACTACGTAGTTCCAGGTAGTAGGGTTGTATTATTGAGGGCTAAGATTTCACAGTGTGCAGTTCAATCGGGCTCTGGTGAATGAGAGTTGTTCAGTCGGGAGGAGTTTCGGAAAAATGGCTAAGTGTGGGAGGCAGGTGAACTTGTGAGGAACATGAAATTGTGATCACACACTTAACTTATTTTGTCAACACGACAACATAGACCACCGAAAAAACAAGGCAAAGCATTACCCTTTGTGACACTGTCTAGAACAAAAGGCGATAAGTGCAACACTTGAGATAGACCCTAGGACGACTGTGACGACACTTTTTCGATAGAGCTTAAACCTTTTTGTATGAGTGTGACTGATGTTTACATAGCTAGGACAACTCAAACACACAAATAAAAACCTTCGAACCCACCAAAAAAGGACCGCAAGCGTGATAAAACATTCCAAGATGCCAAAAGATGACAGTTGATCAAACAAGCAAAAGGGGTGAAAAGACTCTGAGAACGCTCATGAAATTTGAATGCAAGACAAGATTTTGGAGGGTGCTTCAGCCCGTACAACATAACACAATAAGAATGTCACAAGAAGCCAATGTGCAGGCCAGAAGAAACCAACAGGAACATAATCGGTAACTCATTAGAAATTGGATCTATGTGTCCCTATTTTTAGGCCACCTAATTAAAATTGACATTTAATTTATTTCATTTTGACAGCATAATGTCTTAGCCAACCATGGCCTTCATGTAAACATTACACGGTCACTATTTTAACATTAAAAAAACATGGGTAATGGGAAGGATGTTACAGTGACATCATTATTCAATGAAGATATAATATAGAGCTTGAAGTACTGCTTTGAGGAGGACTAATCTTCTAGCAGTGTTAAGAGATCAAAAAGTCCAACTTGCCAATTTATAGTGAAATTTGGATAATACCTCCTCCCACGGGTTCCATTTAAGGGAGTTATTTTCCATGGGAGCACCTAGATACTTTAAAGGGAGTTTACATATTTGGAAACCCAAGATTCAAGGCACATGTCGCTAAACAACCATTGGAGTGTTAAAGAATAAAAACATGATATGTACTTTTATTGATACCTATACCTGACAGTTCCAAAATATTAGTGAAATCTCGAGTTTCATGAATTGTTAGAGTTCCCATTCCCAAAATGTTGTCCAAAAATTGTGTGTGGTTGAGTGGGAGATCCTCCCCAAAAAGGCAAAGACATTTAATTCTTTTCTCTCATCATATTTCTTTGAAGGAGAAACCCATTCCCTCCACGATAAAGATAAATGGAGACAAAAAATTGCTTTGTCGGATTCCATGAATAGAAGAGAAAGGTGGAGATGGTTATCAATTAACCGAGATAGAGAAAGAAGCTTAAGACATGAGATTATGAATCCATTCTATCCAATCACATGAGAAGCCAAAAGCTTTGATGACATTACATGGAAATTAGCAATTTAGTTTGTCATATGCTTTGGAGAGATCCAATTTAATCACCATTCCAAGCTTCATTGTAATTTTGAGAGAGTGAATGGCTTCATGAAAAGCCATGATACCACCAAGGATTTATCATCCTTGTACAAAGGTCATCTACTCCAGAGAAATGATCTTTGCAAGAAATAGAGTGATCCTATTGGCTATAGTCGTAATGATTTTATAAATTACATTACATAAGGAAATAAGTCTATAACCATTGGGATCTTCCACCTTTTCATTTTTAGGGACGAATGTTAGAAACATGGCATCAAAAGGTTTAATAATGGATAGAGAGTGTTGGGATTCCTCTACAACTAACCAAAGTTCATTCCCAATAATTGACCAACTTATTTGAAAACATTCAATTATAAAACCAAATCTAAAAAATTTATTATTTAGTATTACTTTTACTATAACTTCATCTTCCTCATAAGAAATTTCTCTAGTAAAAATTCATGCTCTTCCCTAACCAGAACTATTTTCATCCAATTACCATTATCATATAATAATGGTACCTACAAAAATCCTCATAAGAAATTTCTTTAAGTAAAGATTCATTCTCTTCCCTAACCAGAACTATTTTCATCCCATTACCGTTATCATATATAATAATGGTACTTGCAAAAAGAACAATAACTATTTTTTAATATTTAAAAAAAAATATTATTATCACACTTTGATTTAAGTACAAAAATGTATTGTGTAAGTCACCCATATAAATATGGAAAGAGAATAATAAAAAGATCCCACTTATGATTAGATTGTAGATGACATATTGATTTCTGTCCATTTTTTCTCCACATACATATACCTTTCCATTAATCCAACTATTTTCTTTATTAATTTGTTAGAATCTAATCCAAATAGCTATATTGTTTCTTCAATTCAAGTACTACCTTTATTGACTTGTCAAAATCTAATTTTAAAAAATATATATTTATTTATTTTGGATAATGAAATGGTACCACTTATTATTACATATATATTTAAAATTAATGAAAAGGTACACCTTATCTTTGGATTGTAGCATACTTGATTTCTGCTCACTTTTCCCATACATGCCTATTACTCTTTTTCAATCCAACTACTATCTTTATTAATTTGTCACAATCTAATCTATATATCTATATTGTTTTGTATTCAATTTAATTACGACCTGTACTAACTCTTCAGATTACATAACATTTAAAAAAATTGACTATCCCATAATGTTTGACATTTAAAAAAAATAGTATTATGAACGTTTATTTTAAGAAAAAGATTACCTAATGATTAATATTTATGAAAATGGTTTAATACAACTATTACACTATTGTGCAAATAGTAAAATATAATATTGTAAGTAATATAATTAATCTCTCCGGTCACAAGTTCTTGTTTTCATTTCAGAATAGCAGCCGCTGCTTATTTAGAGAATCTTCTACAAACGAAGAATCATTGACAGAGGACGCCACACCGCATGTCATGGTGGGGAAAGTAGGTCGAATGCAATAATATTGCATAAAAGAATGGGTTACATGTACAGCAAAGGAGTTGGAACTCTGACCTTTGCATGGCTGGCAAATCTAGAGCATAGCCGTAGAGAGCCCACCGATAGCGACATAACCTAACCTTAGGATATTATATTCCTCAATGTTTATGTAAGTTAAAGAATCGAAAATGGATATATAATTTTGAAAGTTTCTTAGATTAGGTTAGAAAATTTAATTTCAAAAAATAATTAAAATGATTTTTATATTAATTCTTGGGATTGTTTGAAGAGATAAATATAGAAAATTTAATAAATCGATGATTTTTTTTATTTATAATTATTTAAAAAAGATTTTTTAAACTTTAAAAGATAATTGGTATCAGTTTTAAGTTAAGACGATGATGGTTATGGTCTATTAATATTATATAATTTTATAAGAAGAGTTTTCAGCGAAAATCACATCATAATTTATTTGATGTGAAGACTCTTTTCATAAACTTGATATGGATCACAGAAGCCTTAATTCAACAATTAAGTATAATCTGTCCGATCTTAAAAAGGTAAGCAATTAATTGGAATTCTTGAACATAACATATGTTAACACATCAAGAAGGCCGGTTTTGTGAGAGATATTTTAGAAATTAGGACAGATATTTTGAAACTTAGAATAAATTTGACCATAAGATGGATAATTTAAGAGAGCCTTTTTCATCTTGGCAACCCTCTTGGTATCAAATAGGTGTCAAACACTTTCATCCCATGGTGTTTTGGGAATAGACCTACACCATGTTTCACTATGAAGCCCATGAAAATTAGTTCTTAACAATGTTCATTTTCTTCTTAACACTAGTCAAGACATGTAAATAGTTCTGGCTTCCAAGATTGAGGTTATCAACTCATTATAATATCTGACTTTCATTGTTCTCTCTAACATGTTATTGCCCCACAACTTCTCCTTAAATTTGGAAGTAACTCAGATTGGGAAACCTCATGCCATCCTTGGTTAACCCAAAGGTAGGGGCTTTAGCTAGAGTTAGAAGTAATTTCAGGAACCTCTTGGCTTCCATGTTGTATAACTTTTTCTTATACATAATATACCTAGCCATAGTCACGTCTTCAATAGAAGAAAATGCTAGCTTCAATCAGGACTATAAGGTAAGCAGTCCTTCTTGCACTTATCCTTTTCTCAATGCTATAATTCCAATTGAGATGATGATGGAAGTCCATTAATGTTTTTTGGTAGAGAGAGAGAGAGAGAGAGAGCCTATTCCGCAAGTTAAATAGTTTCATAAAAAATTATTGGACTCTATATCTAGCTAGCATATATCTATTTTAACTCAATATTTCTAGAGGGATCAAATCTCTCAAGATGCAAACCTCTTTTTGAGTGTAAAACATGAGGAAAGGGTTGCACCTCTGAAGATTTGATAAACTTGAGTAAAGAATAGCACGCCCAAAGATTTTATTTCTTTCTACACACTTAATTGTTCTAGAATTAAGATGAATCTACACCGATTCTTAAAGTTGTTATTTATATTTATATAATTTCACATATCTATACAGAAATATTTCTATTTTTTATCATATATATGAATTTTTCTTTGATATGTTTTATAATTATTTTAATTTAATTTTTTAATATGATAAGCATGATTTTGAAAGGTAATACATTTACATAGAGAAATATATGAATTAAGAAAAAAATATTATAAATATTGAATTCTAATATGTCTATTAATTAAATTTAAATATGAAATTATAACAAGTAATAGCTACAAATATCAATCATTATATTATATCATGAAATAAATCTTAATTTACCGTTACTATTTATATTTTAGATATTTCACAATTTTTATTTTTAATTATAGACTCTTAATTAAATTTATTAAGCTTTTATATGTTCTAAAATATTATTGTAATTAATATGAATTATTATTATTTAAATTTCTTATAATGTGATATGAATATTATGATTTTTTTCATGGAATTTTTCTTTTATAACTTTATTAATAAAAACAAAATTCCAATAGAACAATATAACAAATTGAATTGTATGATTTATAATTTTTGTTTTTTGATTTTTACTTTTTACTATTTTTTAATTTAACCAACGTTATGTTTTATTATTTGTTATCTAACCAGTGCACAAAATAGAAGAAAATATAGATCAACGAATTCAAAATCAGCCTCTTCGAGGGTGCAACCTCATTTACCTTACGGAAATGAATAATTCTTGGATGATACAAATGACAAAACCTCCTTTCTATATATAGGAGTCTAAGGGGTCACAATATAATGAAAGCTGACATAACAATAATAATATAAGGGCACAACAATAACAATAGTGGGCTTCTATGGGGCACAATAATAACAATATGGGGACAATATGGGCACGACAATAAAAATAAGGGCTACCATGACAATAGTAATGGGGGAATCACTAGTATTCTAGGGACCTAACATGCCCCTCCTTCAAAAAATTGTTGTCCTCAATGCTTTAGTAGTTCTGGATGCTTCTGTATGAAATTATCACCCTCCCGTGTGGAATCTTCAGTGGGTAAGTTCTTTCGCTTGATGAGATACTTCGAAATTGATCGATTTCGTAGCCGGCGAGTTCTTGTTTCTGTGACTGGTTCAGGTTCCAATATGATTTTTCCTTCCTTGTCAAGTTCTGGCAATATTGTTTGAACTGGGAGTTTGTCAGCTATCACCTTCTTTAAGCATGAAACATGGAAAATTGGGTGCACTTAGGAAGCTGCAGGAAGCTCCAATTTGTATGCCATAGTACCAATCTTTTGCAACACCTTGTATGAACCATAATACTTTGGTGATAATTTATTATCCTTCTTAGCTTTCCTCACAGACATTTGTTTATATGGTTGTAGCCATAGGAATACCTAGTCACCTACATCAAAACTTCTTTCGCTGTGAGGTTGGTCTGCCTGTTGTTTCATTCTATTTTGTACGAAAGTCAGGTTATCCTTTAAGAGTTGCAAAACTTGTTGTTGATGCTTGATGTGATCTTCCATTGCTTGAACCTTAGAATTTTCTCTTAAATATGATGTGATGGACAGAGGATGATATCCATAAAGTGCCATAAATGGGGTCATTTTTGTTGCAGTATGGAAGGAAGTGTTATACCACCATTCAGTGAGAGGCAACCATTTGACCCATTATGTATGTTTATAAGATACAAACCAACAAAGCTATCCTTCCAAACATTTGTTTACTATCTCAGCATGCCCATTATATTGAGGATGATAAGATGAGCTATGAGCTAACTGAGTACCAAGACAAGAAAATAATTTTGTCCAAAAATTTCCAACGAAAATGGGATATCTTTCGCTTACAATAATCTTTGGGTTTCCATGTAGATTTTGAATTGTTTCCATAAATGCACTAGAAATTGTATTGGCTTTAAATGGATGCGATAATGCGCAAAAGTGTGCATACTTGGTAAGTTTTTCAACTACCACCATGATGACACTCTTTCGTTCGGACTTGGGAAAGCCAGTGACAAAATCCATTAAAAGCTCCTCCCAACGTTGGCTTGGAATGGATAAAGGTTGTAATAGACCTGTGGTCTTAATTGTTTCCATTTTATTTTGTTCGCAAGCCAAACATTCCACCAAAAAATTTTGAATATCCGATTTGAGGCCATCCCAAAAAAATTCCTTCTTAACCTTGTGGTAAGTTTTTAAAAATCGTGAGTGCCCTCGTCAGGGAGAGGTGTGCAATTCCATAAGAATATTTTGTTTGAGTTGGGAATTCTTACATAGGTATAAGTGATCTTTGTACCATAATGAATCATTTTTCTAGCTAAATGTATCAGATCTACCGGGATCTTGTTGTAACGTTTGAATGAGTGCTCACAATTCTTTGTCATTCTTCCATTCATCCCTTGATTCGTTCATCCAATTTGGTTGGATAATAGAAATGGTGCAAAGAAATGCTTCCACATCCCCATCCTTTCTTGAGAGTGCATCTACCACGACATTTTGCTTCCCTTTTTTGTAGATGATTTCAAAGTCATAACCAAACATATTTGTGACCCATTTTTGTTGCTCTTCTGAAGATAATATTTGTTCTAAAAAGTATTTCAGATTATCATGATCCGTTTTTACCTTGAAGTGTCTTCCCATTAGGTAGGGTCTCCATTTCTTAAGTTCATGTAGTATTTCCAACATTTCCTTGTCATAAATAGCTTTGTGTAAATACTTTCCTTTGATTGGAGGACTTTTGAAAGAAATGGGTCTTTCTTCTTGCATTAAAACAACACCAATTCCATTTCCCAAGGAATCACATTCCACAATAAAGGTTTTTGTGAAGTCCAGCGTAGCTAAGACCTGTTCTTGGCACATTTCCTCTTTAAGATGTTCAAAGTCCTTCGTTGCTCTGGAGTCCATGAAAATGCATCTTTCTTCAATAATATTGTTAGAGGTGTTGTTATTCACCCATAATTCTTAACAAGATTTCGATAATACCCTGTCAACCCGAGAAATCCTCGCAAATGCTTTATGGATGTGGGGACTTTCAATTCCTTAATGGCTTTAATTTTTCTAGGTTCTACCTTCACACCTTCATGAGACATAATATGACCAAGATATTCCACCTCTTGTACTCCAAAGAAACATTTGGATCTTTTTACATATAATTGTTTCTCCTCCAATAGTTTGAGGACCCTGTCAACATGTTGAACATGATCCTTCCAAGACTTGATGTAGATTAGTATATCATCAAAAAATATTAACACCAATTTTATAAGGAAGGGTTTGAAAATGGAATTCATCAAACCTTGAAATGTAGAAGGTGCATTGGTAAGGCCAAAAGGCATGACCAAAAATTCATAATGACCCTCATGAGTTATAAATGATGTTTTTGGAATGTCTTCAGTCTTCATTCTGATTTGATGACATCCTGAATGAAGATCCAACTTGGTGAAGTAAATTGATCCATGCAATTCATCCAATAATTCATCAATGACAGGAATGAGAAATTTATCTTTAATACTAAACTTTTTGAGCTCCTTATAATCTGGAAACATGCACCATGACCCATCCTTCTTGTGAACCAATACTTTTGGAGCAAAGAAATAACTTTGACTCAGTTGAATTATACTAACCTCTAACATTTCTGCAACCATACATACAATTTCACTCTTTTGGGCATAGGGATATCTGTAAGGCCTGATGTTTGGAGGAACACTTCTTGGAATCAAATGAATATCATGATCATGATCATGAATAGGTGGGAGGACTTTGGGAGTCTTAAATACCTTGGAATGATTGTCTAATACTTTTTGGAGATCTCGAGAAATAGATGATTTTGATGTGGGAAACTCTAGCAAACATAATTGTGTAATTATGCCTCATTGTTCTTTCTTTAGAAGCTTTGTCATTCCGTTAGAGTTGATTATATTTCCCGATTTCCCTGTGATACCCCTTAATTCATCTTCCTTTCCTTCCAAATAATATTTCATGAAAAGTTCTTGAAAATTAAAAGCTATTATACCCAAGGATTGTAGCCATTGGACTCCTAGTACAACATCAGTACCACCCATTGGAATGGAAAGCATTGGGCTATTCAATACATATTCTCCCATGGATAGCTTGATATTATAGCACTTTCCAGAGAAATTTATGGTTCCTCCACTTGCAATGATCACTTGACACTCTGGTGCTAGATATAGGAAGCAATTTAATTCCTTGGCTATATTACAATGACTAAAATTATGGGTGCATCCCGAATTAATCAACAACATTACCTTTTTCTTCTTGATACGTCCTTCTATCTTGATAGTTTGAGGAGTGGTAATTCCGGCCAATGCATTATAAGATATGGTTGAATTCATTTATTCTTTCTCTAGGGTTTGTTCCTAGTGTATATCGTTTTCTTTTGATATTTCTTGTTCCTTTCCTTCCTCCTCTTCACAATATCTGTAAAATAATTTCTTCTCAACACACTTATGACCTTTAGCGTATTTTCTATCACAGCTATAACAAAGCCCTTTTGCTATTTTTTCTTTGAATTGTTGTGGTGTCAACCTTGTAGGTTGTGGAAGGATAGGGGCAACAACACTTCCATCTTTATAGTTGTGAGTGGTAGGCTTTCTTGTTTCCATAAGTTTCCTTTCCATTTTTCTTGCCAACCTAAATGCCTTCTCCAATGAATCAAGTTCCCAAAGGAGAACCTCATGTTGGATGTTATCCTTTAAAGTCCCTATGAACACATCAATCCTATGATCCTCTGGAATATATTTTACCCTTATATTCAATTTTTGGAAGTCCTCAATGTGCTCCATCATTGAACCATTTTGTTTGAGATTTATCAATTTTCTAAAAAAAGTGTTTCTTTTTGCATCCTTATAATGTGCTATCATTTCTTCCATAAAAATTGCCGAAGTGATAATTTGTTTACGAGGGAAAATCCATCAATACCATTCAAACTGATTTGGTTCCAAATATAAAGTTGCAATTTGTACTTTTTGTGTGTTTTGCACATTATGGAGATCGAAATATTGCTCCATCTGTAGTATCCATGTTATGGGATCTGTTGGGCGATTTAGTTGTCTGCTAAATCCCTGTCATTTAATTTATCAATCCAGGGTATCGTAAACTTAGAAGCAAACCAAAATATATGGGACCTCAGATGAAACAGGTGTAGGAAGTTTGTTTAGAATGGAAATGCATACTACAAATCTAAACTATCGGATCTATTTTATGAAAGCATAAAAAATGTTTGATCAATGGAATTATTTTACTTTAGAAGATAGAGAAGAGTCTCTTGTTCAAGAGTCCTGATTGTCCTTCTACAATCTTCCTATAATAACATTACAAAACACCTAAGAAAGCAAGAAAGAAAGCATATAAATGAAAGCAAGTAAATATTGTTTTCAGTTCAATTCTTAGCTCATGGAGAAGAGTCTCCTAACTTAGGAGGACTTGATTGCCCTTCTCACATAAAAACTATATACTGAAAGGGAATCAATATTCACATAAATGTAATCTAGGAAAGCATATGAGAAAGTAAATCTTATTTCAATTTAATCTAGCTCATGGAGAAGAGACTCCTAACTTAGGAGTTCCTGGTTGTCCTTCTCACATCAAAACTAGCTACTGAAAGGAGATCAACCTTCACACAACAAAACATGGCCATAAAATGAATTCATATTGAAATTATCTACAAGTATTTACAAGAAAGAAATAAGATGAACATCATAATTAAAATTAGTATATTCACAACATTACTTTACAACAAAGTGCACTTATCTCAGTATGGGGATCCTTCCATTCCTCAATGAGCACACATGAACAACTATCACACCTTAAGAATCAAACAACACTCATAACTCATGATTTGGAGAAAGTGGTATTATTCATGTTGAATGAACATAAATCTAATGCTAGTGAATAACTGATAATTGTTTTCTCTCCCTCCTCCTTTCTTTGAAGGATGCTCCTCTTATTTATACATGAATTAGGGATATCTACTCAATAAATGTAGATCCCTTAAATATCTACTAGACCCATACTTGTCTCAACTTATCCCTAAATACTAGATACAAATCCCATGACACATCAAAATCTCCATGATCTTTCTCCTTGGAATATGGTCCACCTCTTGAGTTGAAATTCGAATTTGATCTTGGGAGGCCACATAAGGGTGCCTTGGAAACTTCCAAATGATCTACACATGTCATCAAACTCAAGCCACTTTTAGGTATAAGCAAATACATGTTATTTCTCTAACTTTTAATCATAAATTCACTCTAAATACATGAAATTAATAACTTTGGAAAATGAAAATATAAACTCATATGGTAATGGAAATATAGGGTTATGTAATGATAATATGATGAAATGAGGTGACAAAATGAGGATAAAGGTGAAAATGGAGTGAAAATTGATGTTAATTTGGCGGCCCAACATACCCCCCAACTTAAGTTATTGCATGTCCTCATGCAATCTATTACGTTGATCATGATTTGATCTTTTGAATTGTCTTGCTTTTACATGAACTTTGGTTGATATCGATTTTTTAACTTCACATAATTTTCTTTTTGACAACTTTGTTCCTTTTTGCAAAGTCTTCTCTCATAAAAACATTTGATTGCAACATATTATTTTGGTTGGTTCTTGTGTGACAACCAAAATTTGTTTAGTATTGGTTCTTGTGTAACAATACTTTCATTGTTTTTGTGTTGCATCAAAAGACTTTGAAAACATTTAATCAACCATTCTTTCTTTGATCATTATTTGCAAAACATGTAACATTTGAAGCATAATGCAATAGTAGTTGTTTGGAAAAAGTATGTTGGTTAGGATGATATGTGTAGAAAGGACATATAGGACATATGGAAGGTGATAATGGAGTATGAATGTGAATATGAACATGGTGAAACATTTTCCAAAAATTATAATTTTAGTATTAAAGGAATTGTATGATAAAAATCTAGAAAAGAACATACCTTTACTTACCTAAGTGGACAAACTGTGTATATGTAGAAAAGTGTAGCTTCTGCTGTTGAATCATGGAATGAAGAATACAAGAATGTGATCTGTGTCTTGGTTGCATATATGATGGATGAAGTCGTGAATGTGGATCCTTTATTACTGCTACTGAATCTGTTCCAAAGTATAAAATAATCTGCTCCTGAATCATATAGTCTTCATCTCGTCCCATATCGTGGCACAATTCTTTCCATGTGAATGAATGTGTCAATGTTGAACATGGAAAGAAGTCATTGGATTACCGACCATTGATGAATGTCATTAACCAATGTGAGGCAAGCTCACCATTAATGTCAATGAGTGCCAAGGTACCCAAGTACATCTTGCGAAGTGCGAATGAATGAGCTGATGTCAAGCCACTTGCAAGATCCAACAAACAAGAGACATTAATGTATTCCCATTGTTCATTGGCAAGAAGACTTGCCATTAGGGCATGCAAGCCTCAAGGTACTAATAATGACTCTAGTCTTTGTCCCAGATAAGGTGTTGAGGTCGATGGGTCAAGACTTGTTGAAAGGTGGGCCTTAAGGAATCCCACATCAGTCAACGCGAGTTCATACAAAATGATTGGTAGGACTATAGATACAAGATGTTATGGCCAAACAGTTTTTATGGCAAGGAAAGCAAGGCAATGTAGAGAGATGGATGGTTTATTCATGAGGCAAAAAGATGAACTGAAAGGTAGGCAAAAATGTATGCGACTCAGAAAAGTAGACATGTATGAAGTCATGATGGATAAGGCAATGAATCAATGGACTTTAACATGAATGACTGATGATGCTTTGAAGGAGAAGTGTGGGTAAACATATCATGATGCAAAAGATTTATGTGTAGCGACAAATGTCACGACATATTTAATTAACTCCTTCAAGCTTTCAATGATGAATGTGATTTCTCGAGATCACATCTGCATGAACTTGGATCTTCGCGCGCCTGTAAAAGCTTAGTACAAATCTTGCATGAAAACTTTAAGAGCTCTTCGAAAGATATAAAATGCAAGAATGAGTATGAATGCTTAGCAATCAAAATAAAATGAAATGAATTTTTTACCTGTTGCCTTTGCACGCTAGTTCCTAACTCCAACAAGACAAGTTAGCATAAAATGTTTTCAACTCTTATGAAATGTCCATTTGCAATTTTTTTGAATTTTTTTTTTATTTTTTTTGTTTGTTTTTTTTTTTTTTAATGGTTTTGATATTTATTTTTTTAATTTCTTTGATTCTTTTATTTGTTTTTTTTTGCAATTGTTTTAATTTTTTTTTATTTTTAATTGTTTTGTTAAAATTAAAATTTATTTTGGATTGTTATTAAAATAAAATAAAAATAATAAAAAAAATTCATAATCTAACAAATGCGCAACCTCTTCCCCCTCTCCGAACACCACAGTCCCATCTGCTTCCAGAGAAGTTATCTTGTGGGGAATCCTGAGCGTATCATACTTCATCTTCCCGAACCTCCTCACGGCAGTATACATGCTCTCCTCGGTCTGATAGTCAGTAATAATGTGGTTATACAATATATTTTCTGGGGCTCTGGGCTCACTGAGCTGCTCTGTTGTGAGCTTGGCCATGGCCTCATCATCGGGCGCGAGGATCGTGACTTTATAGCCCTCAGAGACGAGCTTCGTGAGCTCGGAGGCCAGAGATGTGAGATTTACCATAATGTCCGCCATTTCATTGTAGCCACCGTAAAGCACCAATGTGCGGATGAAATCCTTCACTTGGCTTTCACCATCGAACCAGTAGTGGGCAGAAGAGGGCCTCGGAGCGGGCGCCGGAGCCAGGGACGGAGCCGATGCTAGGGCATAGTAGATTGAGTGAACGGGCGGAGACGTGGCAGAAAGAGATGAAGGGTGAACTGATTTTGCCAATTTCTTTCTGGTTTCCAGAACCGGAGCCTCCTCTCGCATAACGGCCAGAGTAACGCCGCTTCTCCATTTATTAAAATCGTCCTAGACGCTCTCGGGTATCAGCATTCTGTCGATCCCGTGGATGACACCGTCGGACCTCATGATGGCATTGGGGTGGGAAACGGAGGCCAGATCGATGGTCCTTTCCCCCCTTTCATCGAGAGCTTCAGCGGGTCTTTGGCCAGAGACTCATGGGTACTGTTGCTCCATTCCTCAGCAACGATTCTCCGAGGAACCACGTGGAACATGAGAAACTTCTCAGATTCCCCGGTTCATGCAAGAAACGCTTGAACTCCGGATCCATCTTTCGCTCCAGAATATCATTCTGGGGGGCGAAGATCGTGACATTGTTGCTACCAACGACCTCTTCCAGGGTCTGGAGGAGCAACGCTTTCTCTACTAGCTCCGCCAGCTAGGTGTAATGGGAGTCCAGCAGAGCCACGAGCACCGAATTGGAGCTAATAGCTACCTGAGAATTAGAAGAATTTGATAGCAACCCAACTTTCTACAACGCGATGGCATCGGAGGCTACAATGAACAGAACCAGAAACGTGACACAGAGAATCGATCTCGTACTCTGGTAATCCATGGTCTAAACACTTTGGCCGCTAGATAGTGGCAGATCTGTGATATAAAGTTGAAGAAAAGTTGGAAATACAATCTCACACCGCGTACTATAGATGAGCACAAATTGGATGGCTGGCTGGCTGGCTAATGGCTGATGGCTACCTGAATCACTGGCCGCAATCACAAGTCCACGTACTCAAAAATCTTAGTAGTGGTATCGTAGTCCTAGTTCCACTTGTTACTGGCATCATGATTGACACTATATCGTTCCAATAAATCAGGTTTTTGAATGATTCGCGGCTTGGGATATTGAGATCATGCAGAGAGAGATCACAAGAAATCAGATAAAGATAGGATAACATTTAATTGAAACAGAAAGGCTGATTTTTTTGGAGGATTTTTCTCTGACCAAGTTTAATGGATGCGTAAAAACTGAGGGCAGTTGAAACAACCATAAAATAATTTGCAATAGACAGGTCTCTTCACGTAATTTATATCCACACATGCATTTGCTGTAGTGTAATATTCACTGAAACCTTCTATGAAAGATCGGTTGGCTAATAGCCCTAGGCGACTGATGCCCCAACTCTCCCATAAATCCCAGTCTATCTTCGCTCCAATCACTCCAAAATTATTAATCAGAATATCGATGCCGCCGAATTTGTTTTTGATCCAATCGGCCAACAGCAAAACACTTTGATCGCTCTGCACATCCAGCTGGTGGAAATGAACATTTGGGTATCCTTCATCAACAATAGATTTTGCAATGGCCAAGCCGTGGGCATTGTTACGGGCAGTCAGAACAACAGTGAGACCCTGTTTTGCCAGATGACGAACAGTCTCCAAGCCAATACCCCTGCTCGAGCCGGCCACCACAGCCACTGTATTCTCCGTCCACCATTTTCTTGATCCGACCCATTATAATCCTCCACGGAAGCTAAAGGCGCTGCCTCCATAGCCATCAGTAACCTTGTAACCGCGTCAGGACCTTTAGTGCTTGGCTTTGGCAGGTTCCAACACTCAACTTTATGGTAAAAAAAACTACAAGAAAAAGAATTTAATCCTATACTTATTTTTTTTTTAATTTTATGTTGCTGTTGTTTTTTTTTTTTTTTAAATTAAAATCTCTAAAAGAAATTAATTTTTTTTTTATTATTATTAAGAAAAATGATTTTTTTTAAATTTGATTTATCTTCTAATGTTTTTTTTCCAACTAAAAAAAAAATTTGATTTATTTTGTTTTTTTTTTAAATTAGTAAACCAATTTTTTTTTTTTTTTTTGTGTTTAAACTAAAAAAAAAATAAAAATATTCTATTCCTAATTTGTTTATGTTACTAGAAAAATAAATAAATAAAAATAAAAAGAAATTAAATTTTTTCCTAAGAATTTTTATGTTAAAATCAAAATCTTGTCTTTTTTTTTTTTTTTTTTTAAATTGAATTTATTCTATTTTTTTTAAATTTTTATATTGTTGTAAAATCATTTTTTTTAGAATTTAAATTTTATTCTAATCCTAAAACAATATGGAAAATTTATTGATTTAGGATGAAAATTTTTTAGCGAATGGAGACAACTATATTGCAAACCCTGAAAACATTTATAAACATTCTACTTTCTGATCCTCGAGATTGTGTGAAAACACAGGAGGAGAGCATACTTATTCGAAACATAAAATATGATCCTACCTACTCTATGCTAATTGAAAATTACAAACTATTATGTGTAATTAAATTTCCAGTGTAACCATTCACGCAATAGTAGTAAAAATATATTCATTTTCAATTTCCCAATTTTAAAATGAAAATATACAAGGATGATCGAATCTAGTTTTTGTGAATGTGATTTAATGAAATAAAAACAAAATTGATCTAACCTCGTACTTGTTTGAAACCATCGAAACCACTTGTCGATAAGGCTTTCATAGGCGTGATTTCCACTCTGATTCAGATCATGCTGCAACTTCTCTTTGTCCTCCTCATTCTCCTGTTCAAATAATTGTTCATCATTAGATATACAAGATGATTCTTCAAATGTTAATTCATTGTTTTCTTCTAGAGGAGTAGTTAAGCTTTTGGCTACTGTCAAGATCTCTTCTTCGCAAGAAGAGGAGATCCTGACACTTGCTAGGATCTGAGCGAGTTGTTCCAAACTTATACTCATCATTTTTATTGTGTTTTTGTTTTCTTTTTTAGTGAATGGGGGGTTTTTGATTTGTGTTCTATTTCTATGTTTTCTGTATGAGAATAAACTTAAATGAAAATTCCTAAATGCAACTAACCCTAAATGATCCTAAATACAAATTCTTCCTAAACAATCTTCCTAACTAGCTTACATTTAAGTTTGCTTCCCCGACAACGGCACCAAAATGTTGGGCGATTTAGTTGTCTGCTAAATCCCTGTCATTTAATTTATAAATCTGGGGTATCGTAAACTTAGAAGCAAACCAAAATATATGGGACCTTAGATGAAACATGTGTAGGAAGTTTGTTTAGAATGGAAATGCATACTACAAATCTAAACTATCGGATCTATTTTATGAAAGCATAAAAAATGTTTGATCAATGGAATTATTTTACTTTAGAAGATAGAGAAGAGTCTCTTGTTCAAGAGTCCTAATTGTCCTTCTACAATCTTCCTATAATAACATTACCAAACACCTAAGAAAGCAAGAAAGAAAGCATATAAATGGAAGCAAGTAAATATTGTTTTCAGTTCAATTCTTAGCTCATGGAGAAGAGTCTCCTAACTTAGGAGGACTTGATTGCCCTTCTCACATAAAAACTATATACTGAAAGGGAATCAATATTCACATATAAATGTAATCTAGGAAAGCATATGAGAAAGTAAATCTTATTTCAATTTAATCTAGCCCATGGAGAAGAGACTCCTAACTTAGGAGTTCCTGGTTGTCCTTCTCACATCAAAACTAGCTACTGAAAGGAGATCAACCTTCACACAACAAAACATGGCCATAAAATGAATTCATATTGAAATTATCTACAAGTATTTACAAGAAAGAAATAAGATGAACATCATAATTAAAATTAGTATATTCACAACATTACTTTACAACAAAGTGCATTTATCTCAGTATGGGGATCCTTCCATTCCTCAATGAGCACACATGAACAACTATCACACCTTAAGAATCAAACAACGCTCATAACTCATGATTTGGAGAAAGTGGTATTATTCATGTTGAATGAACATAAATCTAATGCTAGTGAATAACTGATAATTGTTTTCTCTCCCTCCTCCTTTCTTTGAAGGATGCTCCTCTTATTTATACATGAATTAGGGATATCTACTCAATAAATGTAGATCCCTTAAATATCTACTAGACCCATACTTGTCTCAACTTATCCCTAAATACTAGATACAAATCCCATGACACATCAAAATCTCCATGATCTTTCTCCTTGGAATATGGTCCACCTCTTGAGTTGAAATTCGAATTTTATCTTGGGAGGCCACATAAGGGTGCCTTGGAAACTTCCAAATGATCTACACATGTCATCAAACTCAAGCCACTTTTAGGTATAAGCAAATACATGTTATTTCTCTAACTTTTAATCATAAATTCACTCTAAATACATGAAATTAATAACTTTGGAAAATGAAAATATAAACTCATATGGTAATGGAAATATAGGGTTATGTAATGATAATATGATGAAATGAGGTGACAAAATGAGGATAAAGGTGAAAATGGAGTGAAAATTGATGTTAATTTGGCGGCCCAACAGGATCCTTGCCATCAAACTTTCTCATATCGATCTTTGGAACATGGTGGGTCTTCAATCCACCGTTAGAGTCTATGAAATCATGATTAATATTTCTTTTGTTCTCATCATGAGTTTCCTTTACTACCCTTTCACCATTAGTGAGAATTTCTTGTAGCAAATTTGTCAAATATGTCTTCAAATCTTCCATGTTGCCTTTTATGTTTTCTTATATACCATCCATCTTATCTTCCATGCATGTCTTCAAATATTCCATGTTGCATTTAATTTTTTATTCTATACCATCAATCTTAGCTTGCACACCTTTCTTTAAAGAATCCATCTTAGCTTCCACAAATTTCTTTAAAATATCTATCTTAGCTTCTGTTCTTTTTGTGACAATGAATTTTGTTGCAATTGGTCTCATAATTTTGATATATCATGTTGCATTTCTTCCTCGTCTTCATGAGTAATGCTAGAGATTTCAGTTTTCTTACTAGGTGTTTCCATTTTATTTATTCGGGGCATCAATTAATAATTGTAATGCTTCATTATGCCCCTTGAATTCCTTCAAACTAATTTTTCAAACCAAACTTATGCAAAATTTTAAAAAAACTACACACCATTTTTCACTTTCTAGGAGCTCAATATTGAAGCTGTTGTATTCCAAGGTCTAAAATTGCATCTTACGGTAGCCCTCTGAGACCTATTTCCAACCCCTCAAGGCTGATCAATATTGGATTCTACAAGGAAGAGTTATGCCAAATAGCCCACGATAACCTGATTATAGACTTGTTCAGTGGAGCAAACTTGTACGAAGTGCCATGTGTCACTGTTTTAGCCTTAGGACCTAAAACCAATTCAAAGAAAACTACAATCCATCCTCTTTTTGTAATATTTTAATAAATTTCAATCTGATGCTCAAAGAGAAAGTTATGATGATTTTCCCCAGGTCACCTGTTTGCGATATAATTCGGGAGCTTGCAAAAACTCTGCCTTCCTTGGATCATATCTTAGAAAACATAGCGAGACAAGATCAAAAATTTGGACTCGAGGTTCATCGAGATTTCGGCTCAAATGAGTTTTAATTGCGATTTCTGAAACATAGTAGAAAAAAAGTTATAGAGAAAATTCCACGATGACCTATTTGGAGTAGTGAAACTCTAGAATCCAAAGCTCTCATACCAAACGTTATGTAACCAGGTCACAAAATAAAAGAAAAGATAGATCAATGACTTCAAAACAAGCCTCTTTGAGGGGGAAACCTCCTTTATGTTACAAAAATGTATAATTCTTGGATGATACAAATGACAAAACCTCATTTCTATATATAGGAGTCTAAGGGGTTGCAATAAAATCAAAGTTGACATAACAATAATAATATAAGGGCACAACAATAACAATAGTGGGCTTTTATGGGGCACAATAATAACAATATGAGGACAATAGGGGAACAACAATAACAATAAGGGCTACAATGACAATAATAATGGGGGAATCACTAGTATTATAGGGACCTAACATTATTATTAATTTTTTTTTGTGCAATGCTTCATCTTAAGGACATGACATCTCTCCCATATTAAGGAGAAATTTAAATGTTTACACATATTTATAGGGACTACAACATCTCCATATTGGTCTCTAGAGTTAAAAAAAACTACATCATTCCCCTGTATTGGGATGTAGATTGCCTCTGAAGCAACACATTGAATTGAATAGACTTATTATTTTTATTAGTCTTTACTTATTACTATTTTTTTAAATTTAGTTGAAATTGCATTTTCATGTTATTTTTTGAGCTAATGTTACAGGTTATATACACTACATCTCTCCCATATTGAGATGGCATTTAAATGCTTACACTCATTTATGGAAACTAAAACATCTCCCCCACATTGTGATGTAAAAGAAGAGATAACATCAATGAGTACAATCAACATGGTGATGTGACACCACTAGGAACTGCCATCTCTAGGAACTGCCACATGACAAGTAGATTTGGAGCATTCTTATTGGTTAATAGTTCAAATATGGGTGACACATGGCACCCCTTATGGGAATCTATGTGGATTGATGATGTCATGTTGATTTCATCATGCAAACTCCCATGGAACCTTGGGTATAAGGTCATATAGCATGGTCATATTGGGTAAAACATAAAGTGCCAAAGGTTGGTCGTATTTGACATTGATTAAGCCTTGGATTTTATGGTCAACCCTTTATGCCCCAAGTCTGCATAATTATGTATATATACATATCGCCAAGCTCCACATGAAATAATATAATTTAACACACATCATTTCATATGAGTTTCACGACGAATAAATTCTTTGGTTAATTAGTGTGATTGGTTATGTTAGAAAATAGTTTGTTGATACTCTGTGTTTGAGCCCAAGGGGCATCATCGTTGCAGTGCTTGACTGGCGGAATTGAGGGGCATCATTAATTTTTTTATAGTGATTGACTAGCCAAGCCAAGGGGCATCATTATTTTGTTTATAGGGTTGTGTGGCTAAGTCAAGGGGATCATTATTTCGTTACAATGTTGGCTAAGCGAGGTATGTGGCATCACTGTTTTTTTTTTCTTAGGTGTGTGTTATATTATTTGAATGAATTATGTCAAACACATACGAAAATGGGTTCGAGAGGGGCTTGCAAGCACCCCATGGGTGGGGTTCAGGGAAACACCCCAAAATAATTTTTTTGGCCAATTTTACCCATGGTTTTGCAAATGTTTTTATCATGATGGTTTTTTCCATGATTTTCTAGATCTGGTAAAACAAACTACACTTATGTTCTAATCTGAGGCTAATGGATTAGGGGTTTATGAGTGCTTCAACATGTATGTAATGTATTATAATATTGAAATTAATATTATGAAAAATCAATGTAATGTTCTTGGTTTTGTGTTTAAGAAGAAAAAAATTTGTGTAAATTTTTCGTTCTCGCTATTACATATTTTCTTTTTCTTAAAGATTCAATTGTAGGTATTATCTGTACAAGGTTAAAACATTCATTATTGACTGACCTAGCCAAGGGGAAGCATTATTTTTGTTATAGTTTTGTCTAGATGATCTAAAGGGCATTCTTTTTTTGTTACAATATTGATTGGATGAGCTGAAGGGAAATGTTGTTTTTGATGACTAGAACAGTTAAGGTGAATCAATATTTTTTTACAGTGTTGATTGAATGAGCCAAGGGGAATCATCATTTATTTACTGGCCAAGTTGAGGGGCATCGTTATTTAGATATAGTGTTAACTGGGTCAGCTCAAGGGGCATCATCATTGTTTTTTACATTGTTATTTGGTTAAGCCCAAGGATCATCCTCATTCTTTCAGTGACTGGATGAGTGCGAGGGGCATCATTATTGTAGTGCGATTTGGCCAAGAATTATTGTTATAATGTTTAATAGTTGAGCCCGAGGAGGATTTTTGTTGTAGTGCGATTTGGTTGAACTCAAGGGGCATCCTTGTTGCAATGTGGACTAGATGAAGAGCATCATTATTTTATTATATTTGACCAAGCCTGAGGAGAATTGCTATCTTTTTGTAGTGTTTAGTTGAGCTCGAGGGGAATCATTGTTGTAGGGTTGATTAATGAAAGAACATCATTATTGTACTATGTTTGGCTAAGACAGAGGAGAATCAATTATTATTTTTGTAGTGGTTAACCCAATCCTACATGCCACACTCTATTTGTAATGTCTATGAGTCAAGCCTAGAGGCCTCACTCGATTTTTATTTTCTAGAACCCAAGCCCAGAGGCCTTGGTATATTTTTATGGTATACAATATAGCTAGGAGAGAATTGCTTTGAAGCTATATGGCACAACATAGTTGACATTGAAACATGGGCATATATATATATATATATAGTTGAGTTTTGGTTTTGGATTGACCACGAGTCAGATCTTGGTGTTCTCCTTATGGAAGGTTAATGAAAAAAATTAAACAAAACAAGGGCATGGTATATTAAGTAACATAACGTGGGACTATTAGTTGTGAATATGTATTGTTTTGCCAAGACGCAAGTTCGAGCCCGATGTTTGTCAGGTTAGAAATTAATTTTTTATTCGTGTTGCTAATGTTTATTTTATGAAATTATTAGTAAGCCAAAAATAGAAATTTTTTAGAAAAATTGCCAGAAACCACCCACTCTATAGAATGTGCCCTGAAAGGGGCATTATGTAGAACAATTAATGATTTTTTAATTTTACATGGTTTTCAGGGGTTTATGGACTCGTTTCATGTCCAAATTAGATCCTAGAAGAAGCATGGTGATCATGGATCGGAGATGAATAATTTGGAAGGCATTAAAATCCTTGTTGATATATATTTTGATGATGAAAATCTCTATTATATGAATGAGGGGCTTATAAGCAGGTTGCAGTGAAGTTGAATATATGGTAGAAATAGGTTCGAAGATGAGTTTTATGTGACCATATTGATGAGAAGGTTAAAACTGAGTTTGGACAATTTATGATAGGTTTTTGAAAACAATATAACATCACCAAGTTATTCAATTTGAAGCTTATGTTGGTTGAAGACAAGGTGTGTCCAATTTGAAATATTTTGAGAAGAGGTTCACAAGAAGTTGAAGGAGGTGGGTCCCTCCATTAAGGTTGGAGCCTTAATCAAGTTGGATCCTACACCAAGTCAAATCTTACATATTATAGAGGTTGGTGCCTCAATCAATTCTAAGCCTAGAGTAGGTCAAAGCTTGCTCAAGTTTGAGGTTGGTGCTTCAATTAGGTTGTAGTCTACAGTGATTTATTGCTTGACCATTTTCGAGGTTTGTTCCTCAATCATGTTTTTTCCTACCATAATTAGAATCTTGCATATTTTGGCTGTGGTTACCTCTAGTAGGTCAGTTTTTGCACATATATGTAGTAAATTAAGAATAAGACGAAGAAGAATTTGTGGTATTCTACCATATGGGTTTCCATGTAAAAAGATTGTGTCTCCTTGTAATTATGTGATGGATTCTTAATGTATTCTTGATATGATGATGCATTGTTCTATTCGTTGATATGCTAGAAATGGTTATGATTCATTGCTACATAAATTTCCATTGATGAGAAGTTGTGAAATAGTAAAATTGTTGCCACACTCATTCACCCCAACCCCCTGCGTTCTCAGTGTGTACTTTGGTCCAACAAGTGGTATAAGAGAAAGTTGCCTAAGGAAATAGTTAACTACTAGAAGGTTGACTCTGAGAAAAAAATTTCCATGATCAAAGTAGTGGGAAATCCTCCTATGTTCGATGGATCTAACTACGCTTTTTGAAAAATAATAAAGGAGACATATGGCGTTTCCTTGGGAGATGATGTGTGGGAAATTGTATAAATTGTTTATAAGGCTCCAGAAAGTTGCCTGAAGAAATAGTTAACTACTAGAAGGTTGACTCTGAGAAAAAATTTCCATGATCAAAGTAGTGGGCAAGCCTCCTATGTTTGATGGATCTAACTATGCTTTTTGGAAAATAATAAAGGAGACATATGGTGTTTCCTTGGGAGATGATGTGTGGGGAATTGTATAAATTGTTTATAAGGTTCCTAACTCGCTTCCAATAGATTCATTTGATAAGGGATTTTATACATGCAATGCACAAGGTAAACATGTTATCTTAAGTGGATTGGAGACTTAGAATTTTTTGAAGTAATCAAATGTAAGTCAGCTCATGAAGTATGGAATAAACTCAAAAATTATTTTGAAGGGGACACAAAAGTAACAGAATCTAGGCTACAATCTCTTATGGGCCAATCCAAAAGTTAAAAAATGGAAGAATATGAGGATATTGCTTCATATTTTCTTGAAGTAGATAATATTGTCAACTCCATTGCATGTATCAGTGAAGAAGTCAATGATAATGTTTTTGTTCGAAGGGTATTGAGTTCACTTCCATGAAGATTCAATCCCAAATTATTGGCCCTTAACAAACTGCCAAAGGTGGAAAAAATGATTGTGGTTATGATTCATGGAAGACTCTCAACATATGAGCTAAGAATAAAGGAGGTAAAATTTGGATTTAAGGAAGCAACATTCTAAGCAACCAAAGAAGAGAAAAAACATGAAGATCAAGTAGACATTACCTTTGATGAAGAAGAAGCCAAGTTTGTCCAAAACTAAAACAAGGGAACTGGAAAGTTCAAAGGTAAGCTCCCTATCAAGTGCTTTGAATATGGAGGGATAAGACATTATTCTTCAAAATTTCCTTATGCTAAGCTTAATTATATTTATGATGTGTCAAGATTCAAGTCTAAGCATCAAAAGGAGAATCAATTTAATAAGAAGGATAACTTCTACTCAAAATAAAAAAGTTACAATGAAAGAAATGAAAGTGTGACCAATGATGAAGGAGGTGAAATATTATTCATCGTTGAAACATAAGAACCTAAAGAAAAAATATACTGTGAAGATGCATTTATAAGTGCATTGAGGAAAATAAATATCCTCAGAGAGAGGGATGGTTAATCAATGAAATAACTCCGTCAAAAAAATATAAACGAAGACAACATTATTAGTCTCAAAGTCAAACTATAAGAAGATAAAAAGTGAAAACGAGTGTTTTTAGAACAACTAACTGAGAAGGAACATATTTGTCAAAGACTAGAGGAACAAGTTATCCTCTTGAAAGAATAATTATAGCAGCTCAAATGAAAACTTCATAAAGGGACAAAATATCTAGATCACATTCTTAGCATGCAAATGTCTCCCCTCACTAGAATTGGTCTTGGTTATTAAGAAGGTTGTGAGAAACCCAAGAACAAAGGTCTACGAAGCACATGAAAGGAGTATCATTCCAGCAAGCTCGATCAAACATTCATTTCATACAACAACTCCCTTGAAGTTCTTAAGTAAATGATGAATCAAAATTAAGCATGCCCATTTCATTGACTCTTAAGATGATGATATGAAGGAAAAAGGTAGATACAATTCACATAGAGAAAGAAGCCAGAATAAAGGAATGGAATCTCCCATGACATGGAATCTTCAGAAAGGATACACAATAAACAATGAAGAAAGTGTTGGAAATCAACAAATGATTGAGGTTCTTCTGAGGAATAATTATATAAGGTCATGATCTCCCTATACATGTAGGTATGAAAAAAAGTTATTTGGTTATTGTTTCTCACGTACAAAATTTGGACACAAAGAACATGATTGCAGGAGCTATGATGTGATCAGGTGCCTAACCAAATTATAAGAATGCCTCAACCATTTCTATAAATGTTAAATCCCAATGTTTAATGTTATATATGCCACAATAAAGGTCCTACATCATGAGATTGTAGACTCAAATTGAGATAGCACAAGTGACTTAGTATCAATCCAAGGATTAACTTTGTAGGATGGAGAAAAATACAGGTAGAATCTTAGTTATATATGACCCCTCAAATATAATTCCTTTTAGAAGTCTTCCTCAACACTATTATTTATTGAATCAAAACATGAAGAAGTGATTATATGCAAGAAGAATGAACACCTGGATATGAGGGTAACATATAGACAGTGCTAGAAGGAGATGTTAGGTGACTAGAAATGACATATAAGAAAGTTGTTAACTCAACGAGAATTATATCGAGTTCTCATTGTTTTAGAGGTTGCAAACAATCATCCGATTTTGAAAAGTGTTGATACAACATCAACATTTTATTTGGAGCATATTTTTGACACTTTAAATTTTCTTATATATTAAGTATGGACATTTCTTTTTTAAATTTTAGTGTTTTCCATGCTAATTTTGAAAAGTGTTGATGGAACATTAACTCCTTTTTTTAGAGGCTTATCTTTAACACTTTAAATTTTCGTATATATTTAGTATGGATAATTATTTTTTAAATGTTGGTTATTTAACAATTTTGAAGTATTCTTTTTCTTCTTCTTCTTCCGTGAGATGTTTGTTTTTAAAGAGTTTTTAGGTTTGTGTTTTTTTATTTTTCATTTTTTTTTGTAATGAAATCTTTGTTTGTTTTGCACGGTGAAAAAAAGGTCAATATTTTAAAACCAAGATTTTCTATTTATTTGTGTATTGTTAATTAATATTTCAATGTACATCAAATAATTGTCACTAAAAAAATAATAATTTGAAAAAATTGACAAAAAAATTCACATTTTGAATAGATATAATAATAAAATACACATTTTGGGACGTTTTTGGTGAATATGACATGTCAAATAAATGATTTTTATGGGAAAATTTGAACCAAAAAAGCTTAAAAAAATAACATATTTTATTTTCTTTTTCAAGAGCAACAAGGTAGACCCCCACTACTTTGGCCATGTCACGGCTCTTTCGCCCCCAACACGAAGGAGAATGATTCTTGGAATCACCCTCCACTGTGTTCGGGGCAAAAATACCGCGACACAACTAAAGCAATAGGGATCCTCTGCTGCATTAGTCGTGCCACCACCCTATGGTGGTGAATTTGACTATTCGTTTATATCTATTAATTTTAAGTTTTTTTTTGTATATTTGTTTTGTTTTTTGTTTTTATTTTTAACTTAATTTTTATTATTTTCAATTTTCAAATTTTAATTTTTATTTTAATTTTTTTATATATATATATATATATATATATAATTCATTTTAAAATTTGAATATATATTTTTTTGGTTGTATCTTATAATTTATATTTTTGTTTTTTAATTTTTATTTTCTAACTTTGTTATAAAATTAGAAAATTAAACTTTTTTTTCATTTTTAGTTTAAGATTTGTTTCTCAATAGTATAAAAAAAGTTTAAAAAATGAATGTAACAAGAAAATAAAAATAAAAATGATTTTCCCATTTAAAATTTTTAAAAAATCATTTTTTTTTCTTCTAAAAATTCTACAAATATAGGTTTGTTTTGTTTTGTTTTTTTCGTTGTTTTTTGTTTTTTGTTTTTTTTTATTATGCTTTTTCCCTATAAATCTTCTAAATGTAATATATTTTGTGGATTTTAACTTGAAATTTGACATATATATATATATATATATATATATATATATATATATATATATAAAACAACATATTTACCCAAATTCGCTTTTAAATAGTAAAAATAAAAGGAGAACTAACTTTTTAAATGCAAAAGTCTCCCCATTGAATGCCTTCTCGATGACTTTGTTGCTCCTTAGCAAATCACTTGAAGGGTTTTAGAGAATTCTCCACAAGGTTTGATGTGATGTTGGGAATAGTAATCATAAAATATAATATATAGTGAATATTGTGGAATTACTTTAGGTTTTGTTTGATGTGAGATTAAATTAAAATTAAAGAAAATTAATATATATCTAAGAGAGTTCAGATTAACTTTCGTTAAATGGCGTATACAAATTACAAATTGTAAAAATTGACATACTTACCCCATTAATGTTAAATAATTAAAATAAAAGTTTTATTTCATTTTTGAAGGAAAGTATTAAAATAAATTTTGTGTGGGAAAATTGAGTAGAAAGTAGGGTTGAAATTTTTAAGAAAGAAATTTAGTAGAATGTTTTGGAATAAATTTTGGAGAGAAATTTTGGAGGAAAAGCATTCAAACAATTTTTTTGAAGGATATTTTTTTGGGTGAAATTTTTGGGGAGAAACTTTGGAGGGAAATTTTCATTCTATGAGTTATAAATTATCATTGGGAGAGAGAGAATTTGTATCTTTCAACATTTTCTATGAAATGTCATCGATTCATGTGATAGAAAAGTTTATATTTCTACAACATCAACATCTTGTTCACACAACAACTTTATTTGTATTGATGAATATAACAAGAATGTTTTCATTATGAATAGAGAGTCAATTTTTTCACTTAGTAAGGAGTTTGATAAAAGTATAAATAATGATATTGATCATATTAATCAAGAAATTCCTAATCCTAAGGATTATAAAGGCACCACTAATGAAGGGGAGAATGAAAAATTTCTTCCAAACAAGAATTTTAGAGGCACAAGTGAGAATAATGCATTCTCTCCGAGTTAGAATTTCAAAGGCACTAATGATGATGATGAATTCCTTTGAGCGAAGATTTAAAAACAACAAATGGTGATGATGGATTTCCTCTAAGTGAGAATTTCAAAAGCACAAACAATGATAATGGATTTACTCTAAGTGATAATTTTGAAGGAATAGGTGAGGATGGTGAAGGATTTTCTTTAAACAAGGATTTCAATGGAAAATATGAGGATACTAAAGTATTTCCTCCAAGTAAGAGTTTCAAAAGCATTGATAATGATGATGAATTTTCTCCAAGAGTTGATTTGAAAAGAACCAATGATGATGATGGATTTCCTCCGAGAAAGGACTTCAAAAGCACCAATGGAAAAGATGGATTTCATCCAAGTGATAGTTTCAAAAGCACAAACAACGATGATGAATTTCCCCCAAGTGAATATTTCAAAATCATAGATAATGACAATAAAGGATTTCCTCCAGGTGACGATTTGAATCGAAGAAATGAGGATGGTGTTCGAGAACCTACGAGTAAATTTGAATAATTAACTAAGAAACTTTATTGAAATGATGTTTGCATGGAAACTTGAAATAAATATTTTAACATGCATATGATCTTACATGAAGTTATGAGTCATTTATATGTTTTTAGATTATATATTTTAATTATGAAGAATTCATTTGTTTCGAATATCCACAATGCAACAATAACTTTGAGAAATAATTTATGTTTCGTTCAATCAACTTAGTATTGATATTTTGATTAAAAGTAATAAAATATTAGGAATTAATGTTAAATTTTTAAATTATATGGTGATATTATCATGATATTATTTATTGTTATGATTTGATAGACCATAGTTAAAAAACTGTTGCAATTTAATGTCTCATTAAAAAATGATCACTTCAATTTGATGGTTGATTTTTAAGTTTTCATTGCAATGGGACAAGTTGTTTTAGGCTAAGATTTCAAAAGAACTATACTTTTGGCCTTTAAAATAAAAATTACTCTTGGTGTAATGGCTCTTTTTTTTTAAGTTCTCATTTTTAATGGTTTTTTGAGTCATAATAATTGGTTTATAATGCCATGTTTCAAATATGTTGAAAACTTAAGGTTTTTTTGTAGTCATGATCTTTGGTTTTAATTTCATGGTTAAAAATTGTCAAAATATAAGGTTTTTTTGGAGTCATAATATTTTATTTTTAATGTCATAGTTGAAAACAGTTAGAATTTTAAGGTTTTTCGGTGTCGTGATATTTTATTTGTAATGCAATGGATGAGAATTGTTACAATTTTATGGTTTTTAAGAGTTGTGATATTTTTTCGTTTACACTATGGATGAAAATTGTTAGAAATTTTATGGTTTTTTGGAGTCATGATATTTTATATTTAACATCATTCCTAAATAGTGTTGGAATTTGAACTCGCAAAAAAAAGTGTTGATGCAACATCAACAATTTTCATTTTCAAGCCATTTTTTTATGTGTTTGTGCAAAAAAAATTTGATTTTCAATTCCATTTCTTATCAAATGTTAAAATATTAAGATGAAAAAATAACAACATTGATGCACCATTAATACTTCAAATTTTTGGGGTGTTTTTTTAATGCTTTTTCATGCAAAAATAGGGGTTTTTTGGGCTAGAGTTGTTGTTTTGAGGTGATAATTCTTGTTAAGTTGGTAACTTTGTTATATAAATATTAGCAATAATAGGCATGCACAAGTAGATAATTATTCAAATAGAAGACAAAGGAGAATTTAAGCAATCCATGCACTAGTATAAAATGATGAAATTAGTGACTAGATGACTAAAAACATTAGCTGCCCTAGATTTTCCCTGTGAAATACTACAAAAAATGAGCAATTTTAAGTGATTGAAGTAAAAAAGACTAACATAAATGACTAATTTAGTCCCAGATTAAAATATGTGACTAGCAAATAAGTAATACAATTAAAAATTACTAACATTAGTGACTAATTTAGTCTAGGAAGAAAAATAAAACTACATAACAAGTACTCTACTAATACAAATTAGTCATTTATGTTAGTCGTTTTAACTGTGTCACTTCGGCAATATAAACTTACAAGTGAAAGGGGAATCAAACGTTGTTACAAATTGACTAAAAGGTTATACTTCCTTAAACACTTCTTTATTGGATTAGTGGATGATTAGAGTTATGGAGTTAATTAGAATATTCAAGGTTATATCCTTTGATCACATCTATAGGGAATTCAATTAAAAGGCTAACAAATTATCCAAAATGGGAGTGGGCTAATAAGTGGGTCAAATACATTATGAAAAATAACTATAAGGAGAATTTTTAGTTAATTAGTAGAGGACACATGTCCTTTAGTTAAAGACATATCTTTTCATGCATATCTATAATTTTTGTTATCAAGGTCATATCCATTGAACTTAGGATACTCGTTTTTAAATTGGATATCAAGTTGTTTATCTAGTATGAATGTACATTATGAACATAGAAATACTAGGTTCTTATGAAATTACTTTCATTATTATGAAATTTTTTATAGTGCTTGAATATTATATATTATACATATTAGAATATTATGTTATAAATGAGAAGTACATTTAATATATGTTATATGACTTAAATTCCAACTTTGCATTAATATTAATTCGAAAATATTTTTTTTTTAATATTGGAAAAAAAATATTATGGCATTTCCTGCCACCTAAGTCACTAATTACTTAAAAAAATGATGCATCATCAATCACTACTAAAAACAAGTAATCTCAAAATTATACCCTAATTATAGCTCTGGGATACATCATTAAGATCTTAGAATATCTATTGACGCATTCTCCCTTGATGATGGACTCACTTGGTAGTCTGAAACGTTGGGTTCACAAAACTCTACAACAAGTCATTCCTCCTCTATCTAAAACTATACTCACCTGTATGGATTCGTTATTTAACGATTTCAAAATTCTTCAATCTAATTGCTCAAGTTTCATTACACTGAAGGTGTTTTAAAATGGGAGGGTTTCCCTCACCCTTTCGTCCTCTATCAATATCTAATCCAATGACGATAGGTATATGCAAATCAATACATGATGAACATATGGATCTTGAGCGGGTTAACAAAAGTGGTAGTAGATGCAAGCCGCCTAACCAGGGTTTGAGTCTGCTGACAAGGACGACAAAGCCTAGGGAAAATCAAACTAACTGTGGGTTAAGGTCTAGTGAAATCTAAAGAAGTTGCAAGTTGGGGAAAGCATGCCACATGACTAAAGATCAAGGGGAAGAAAGAAGCAGTTGTTTCTTTGATGCTTTTGTCTTCTCAGACACATGTGTGAATTTGGATTTCAATAGATCATCAACTAGAGATGGCAAGAGAAATGATGGGGTGCCAGATTTGGATATGGATTTGGTGGAAGGAGGAGGAGGAGAGGGGGAATGTCATGATGGTGGTGTAATTGTGAATGGAAATGGTAAACGAAATAGTAGGTGTTTGGGAATGCAAAAACGCAATGGTGGAATCATCCATGGAATCAGTGAATGAAATATGAGGTGTTCGAGAATACAGGAAATATTTGAAGAAAGAAAGTGCCAATTTGGTGGGAAGGCTCGAACTATTGGCACCCATGTTTGAAGAATGAGAGAAATGAAGAACCCCCTACCTAAGGATAATACCCTGTAGGCCTTGCAATATCTGTGCTTGTTTCTCAAATAGGATGCGGAGATCCTTATGTTTGGCCAGGAGGGCAGCAAGTTTTTCATGGTATTCTGACTTATTTACCTTTAATTTTTGTTAATGTTGAAATCCATATGTAGAACTTCAAATTAGAATTACTTGGATTTCAACATACCAAGGTTAATCTATTCATTGTGAAGAGACATTAAACACTTGGTAATGAATCCTTAAAAGACTGCTTTTTATTTTCAAACACTTCAGAGTACGGTTTTCTGGGTTATCACCAGCTATTCTCTAAGAAAATATGATTATCCTGTAGCTCTCTTGTGGCTCTCTACACTTTGTGGTGGTCCAAAATGATGAAATACCAGTCTCCAGTGGACATAACTAACAGATATAACATACATGCCAAATCATGATTCTAAGCCCATTTGTCATATTCTAGAGAAAGGCACCATTTACCATCACACCAACCACCTCGGCCTTTGCACTACCCTCACCCAGTCTTCCACTACTGCTGATATCAAGGATTTCCCATGTAATGACAAGATTTTTTGATGAAATTCTAGATTTTGGAAATTTTATTTACTTAATTCAAACTACTTGATCCCATGACTTGGTCTGCAAGCTATGTTTTCAATACAAATGTTAAATGAATCACTTACAATGGAAGTGCAAGCATCTCCTGCATCAGAACTTAAACAATCCTTAAAGCACCAAAGAAAAATTATTGAGTCATGGGAAGCAACTATTGAGATGTATATGCAACCATTGACACAAAGTTTGCATGAAACTTCAAAGTACAATTGTAGAGCAAAACCTACTAGTCAAGTTAGTGGTCTTGCTCCAATGGACTTGGAAGGCCCCAATATTTAAATATCAACACAGGGAATGGGTTTTGAAGCTTATGAAAAGCTAAGGAAAGAGAAGTAAATGGTCTTGTGGAGATACATGTTATAATAATGGTATTCCTAACAAGCACATCTTGGAAGCACTTACATGAATATCATTTTTATTAGGACTATGACTAGGTGCGAGAACCTTGAGATGGTCTGCTTCTACCCAACACATTTTATGAATTTTATATGAATTTGTTTACCATTCTGTACAATTGTGTTCATCATGCTTATATTGTTGCATAATTCAAATCTTATTGCCTAAAAGAATCGAATTGTCCATAGTCTAAGTCCATTTATACTACCACACAACATCGTAATTTCACAAGTACATTGCATCGCAGTTGGTTTTATTTTATTACAAACTTAGAAGCCATAAAAATTATCTTTCTCCCTTGGGTTGAGTTTTCAAAGGAAAAAGGGGCAGAGGACGTACATACAGTTGGAGTTCATTAGCATGGATGCAACAAAGAAGAAAAAACTCTATCATGAATTTATATATTCAATAAACTAGCTTAACTTTGTCTTACTCCTTCTGCCAAATATTAAGCTAGAAATGAGAGGGGCAAAAGGAAGGCCAAAATGAGGGATTAATGCAGTAGAGATTTAATGAATATGAGAGTTTCTTCCTTTACATTTGTTCTCTTGATTTTGTAAGATTCTACCCACAATTTCTCTCCACTACCATAAAATGTCCCTCCACTCTCTAGTTTCAGTTCATATACTTCCTTAAAACGAAGCCATTACCTTTTGTCTAATCCATCCCAAACCTTGAGATATGTAGGGGCAATGATTGTTTCAGACACCTACAAAAGTGAACTGCATAGGAAAAAAATATGAATTTGACACATATCAAAATTGAAATCCCATCTAAGTACTCTATACAAGAAAAGATCGTACCTACATAGTCAAGGCGGATTTGTAGGGACCAAAGAATTTTATGGGCTTCACATGATACCTCTTTCCATAGGCACAAGGAAAACTATAATAGGGGATGAACAAGCCTTTCTTCATGCATTCTTAAATGCTTGAAACACACCACTCATCATAATTAACTTGCATTCTGGAACAAAGTGCTCCATACTAAATCCAACCATGATGTCCAAAGGCAAATATCTTACTACAGATCAAATTGATGAGGCCATCGACTATTTATGCAGGAAATTTGATGGGCACCCAATCATTCATTTCAAAATTAGAAGTGTCTTCATTATCGAACTGACGTGTCAAGTCAATAGTTTGAGCTAACGGGGTACAAGTTTTTGTTTCAATTGATAATGGCCATATTCATCTTTGATTATTTTTGTGCACACATATTGAAAATGGCCAATGGCTAGTGTCATCCTTGATTATTTTTGTGCACACATATCGAAAATGGGTCACCCTCAATGTGTTTTTTCTTTCATTGACCACATAAAATTGCCAAAAACTACAACAATTCATTTAACATACTACACTTCTCCATTCCCATTCATTTATAGCACATGATTTCCTTGACGGGTGAATCAAGAGGAAGAGAAATTGTGGAGCTCCAGGTTATGTATGCGTTTAATGGCATCAAATAATTATAAAAAATAAGAATGTGTAGAGCTGTAGGGATTCTATACTTCATATAGAATTACATATTAATCATGGCATGTTAGGATGAGATAACTCCTGGACAAAGAAAAGGATGGGATGTATGGAACCAGATCCCACAAGAAAAATCTCGATAGGCATAAAGTTATGATAAAGAATAATGAAAGGCATAAAGTTATGATTAGGAACAATGAGTGGGATTCTAGGATGAAAATATCGGCGTGCATGAATTTATGAAATCCAATGAGAAATGGAATGAAATATTTAAAATGAGAGATGAACATAGAGAAAAAATGGAATAAGTCACTAATTCACTTAGAAAAGTGCTTATCTTCTTAAAATGTCAAGGTATCAGATAAAAGAAGAACAAGACAAGAATAAAATTTAAAGAAATATACTTACCAGGAGTTACTTCCCATCATTATTTATGTAAGAGTAAAATTGTAAATGTCTAGACATCTCAATTTATTCCAAAGCAAGACTATATGATTGGATTTGCGTATTAATCATTGTTAATTTAGCACTTATGAATTCAAGTTATAATGTTTTATGTAATTTTTTATAGAGCATGTTTTCTACTTGAGTGGCAAACATTAAGCTGACCTGCAACACTTGTTTAAATCAATTGTTTTTACATTCAATATGTTTGCATATCATCAAAATTTAACTTCCTCTTCGTTGTTCCCTTCCCCTGCTTTGTGGGAATGCTAGTTTTAGTGATTATCTCTGTATGATTGAAAAATCAAAGTTTCATTATAGTGAGTCGTGACTAGCCATCGTGTTAGTATCGTTAGTTTACTCCCATTATTGCTCTAGTCAAAAATGGTAGCAAAGTTATGCATTTCTAGGGAAGGGGGAAAGTTATTTTGGTTTTCAGAAAGATATTTGGAGGTCTTTGCCATGGAAAAAGGAAGAAATTATGATAAATCATCACTTTTGACAAGTGCTTGAAGGAGTCATGGGTTCAAGCCCCCCTGGTATATCTTTAATGTCTTCCCCAACTTCAACATTCATTGGGGCATTCTCAGTCACCTCAACCTCTATCTCCACTATTGTCACCATCTGCATCTTCACCTCTATCACTTTAGCTTGGTTGGTATAATACTTATAGAGTTGGTATTCAAAGGGTCTTTCTTGATAGAAAAATATCTAGACATCATCTTGATGTAGAGAGAATTGCCTCAATGCCTTTTGAAGCCTCAAGACGGTTGGCAAGCCAACGCTTATGACCTTGTATGATACTAGTTATTGGCAACAACCAATTGTGAAGCTTATGAATTCACTACAAAGATCAAGGTTGAAATTATCCTTTGTACCTTCATGGATGAAAGTTCAACACCAAATTGTCATCGGTGGTGGTGGGCATGGATCTCATAGGGTTTTGAACCTACAACATTATGCCATTCAAAGCCTTCTTTGCACACCAACTCCATCAAAAAATGTCAATGATGTGGGTGATTGGTTTGAACAGCATGTTTGGAGGGTCGAATCTAGTAAAAATATTGGTGGCAAAGATATGTGCCATTCTTACCAGAGAAAATATAAATTAAGACACTTGTTCATCAACAGATTCACCTAATGTCAGTTGGGTGAACACATTTATCAAATCATGGATTTAGGGTTGTAGGTTTTTCTTCATTTGCAAGTATTTATCATTTGATAAATTTGTAATTTTATTTAACCATTTTTCATATTTGTATAAGTTGGGGTTTTAAGTGGTTTTTACTTAGAGCCATGAGAACAATGTTGCACGACCAAGTTTTCCATGGGGAGAGGAATTATTAAACTCAGGGACTGTACAAATGAAGATGTGTCAGCCTATCATAAATTTACAAGTTGATGTCTGTTGAGATGTAGTACAAAGTGACATTGAGTTTTTGTTATGGAAATGATGTCAACCCTCTTTATTTTTCCCTGGACAATAAGTTGCACACATATTTTAGAAAATGGTAGGTCTCTGGTTGGGTAGAACCTACCTTCTATTAATTTTTTTGGGATGTCACAAAGCCATTTTTTAATGTACTAATCTAGTTATATCCAAGGATTATAAGAATCTTCCTTGAAGGTCTAAAAAGGATATTGGGAGCCGGAGAGGTTGAAAGAAATGTACACCTTAGATATTAATGTATATGTGTACCTAATTTAAGATGCTAATGGTCTAGATGAGATTGAGGAGCTTTAGTCCCATGAAAATTACAAGTGTATAAAAAAAAGTTAAAATCCTTTGAGAATTTAGCTGAGAAAAACCCCTTTAACTTTTCTTAGACCACAGCTACACAAGTGGCTAGAAAATGCCTTGAGATTACACCATTGTGGTCTTTGAACTCATAAAAAAATTTCTCAATGAGATGCTGTGAAAAAGAATTGTGCCAATAGAAAAAAAATCAACAAAATTTGGTAGGAAAGACTTATTGATAGTTGCAAAAGGAGTCACTAAAGTACAAAAAAGTGTTGTTTGTAAAAAGCTACCAAAAGAAACTAATTTAATTGCCATGATCTTTCTCTTAATACTTAAATTATGCATTTCTCAAATGTATATGCATATAGATGGTCAAGCTTATTGTTGCCATAGCTTAGAGTTCTTCCTTGGACATATATGATTGAAACTTAGATGTATTCTTTAGACATAAAGGGTAAAAATTCAGATGTATTTCTTAGATTTCAAGTGTATTAATTTTCATTTTGCCACTAATACTTTTATCTTCCCTAATTCTCTTATTTATGAATTTATGGATTCATTATATTGAGTCTTTATGAGCAAAATTGCAGTGTTGTGATGGGTTCCCCTCTCTCCCCTATCATTTCTAACTTGTTTATGGAGGATTTTGAAACCAAGGCTTTAGCCACTGCTAAATTTCGCCCTAAGAAGTGGAAAAGGTTCGTGGTTGATACATGTGTCATCTAGCCTCATGGGCAGGAGAAATTAAATCTGTTTGTAAACCACCTTAATTCTCTTTCAGTCTCCATCAAGTTCACCATGGAAGTGGAGGAGAATGGTTCCCTTCCCTTCCTGTATATCCTCCTTTCTAGGATGGATGATGGTTTTGTTAGTCACCTAGTTTTTTGAAAGAAAACTCACATGGAACAATTTCTCCATGCCAGATATCATCATTTTCCAGCTCAGAAACTTGCGGTGCTCAGCACTCTTGCTAACCGCGCTATAAGAATCTCTGACCTTTACCACCATGAACAAGAGAAATATCATTTTATTGAAATTTTTAGAAGGAATAGGTATAGCAGATTGCAATGCCTCAAGGCCTTTCACAAGGCGTGCAAGGTACCTAGAGTCAAATTGTCAGCCAGATAAATCATTCTTGCGGACAATACCGATCTCTCTAGTATCTAAAGATATCTAGCGACAAGCAAAACAAGCAAATTCTACCTTTATCTAAATATTGCAATTTATAAATAAAAGCCAAGAGATGTTTTAGACCCTACCTTAAGTCCAACGCTAGTTTGTGGCAGCCACGCTTCGACCATCCAAATGAGTTTCCTTTTAAAGAACCTACAAACACAAACAAGCACACATCAAATAACACCTGCATAGCCAATATAATAAACCATATTTATCATGATGATCAAGGAATTCATGAAATAAACCATAGAAGACAGCTTATTGAGAAAAATGAACTTGATTGTATTAACTTTAAAAAAAGAAGAACTTTACAACCTTGGTGCCTTGATGTTGTACAAGCTCCTCCTAGGGTCCAGCAAGAATCTCCTCTACTTTGACAAGCTTCACACTCTTCCCAATGAGATCAAAAGGTATGTAATCTCTCCTCTCAAGCTCAATTAGGAAGTCTAAATTCCAACAACATTTACCCTAAAAAATATTCAGCTTTCAACCTCCCTAGCAACCAGCCCAATGCCTCATTTTATAGTGTAGAGGAAGGAAGTTACCAGGTCCACCTTCAAAGGGATAGAGTCCTCCTTCAAAGGGATAAGCTCCTCACATCAAGGGGTTAGCTCCATTAGTTATGGGATGCATGAACCACCTAGGAGCAAACTTGCCACCTCAAGATTCCTTCTAGAAGCGTCCAGAATTAACCCAAAGTGAATTTTTAATAATAAACTTGCGCCTTTCTGACTTATACAGGGGTCCGCACCCTTTCCTTTAGAGACAAAGCGGGCAGGTCCGTAGGGGACATGACCAGGCGGTGCGGGACCACAGGTAATGTTAAGAGAAAGTGCGGAACCAGAGTTTTAGAGATTTTCAAGGACTTTCTCTCATTTTTAAGGCCTGACATGAAGAGCTGAGGTTTAAGACTTGCAAAGGAGGACAGTATGAGTGGTGATAGACTCACATTGATTGCAAAATGTCATGGTGACAATATTTTGTGTAACAAATTGCCCCGTAAAGTGCGAAGTTTGTAATAGATAGTATTTGTCATATAAGAAAAGTGAAGTACTTTATCATTTCGAGGATCATCTTGTGGAGAGCCTGGTTGGAACCTGTGAAAACATTCAATACAAAATATATATATGTGATCATATCATCACTGAGGTAGGCATTCCCATACTCAGATCAAAACTGACTAGAAAACTAACTAAACTACTCTGATATAGGAGTGATCTTGTAATACATCACAAGTATAGACATATGTAGACACAGTATGGGTGCAGCCATCTGTTTATGAATAGTCCACTGTATAATGAATAAAAAAATTCCTCGCAGCCTGGATGGTGGAAACTAGATCCAGGGTCTTGATTTCTACTTCCCGAAATAGTACGATTCTATCCATGTGAATGAATGTGTCGAAGTCAAACATGGTAGAAACCACTTGATTACCAGTCGATGTAAACTGTTAACAAGTGTGAGAGAAACCACCAGTAATGTTAATGGCTCTCAAAGTACCCAGTACAATCCATGAAATGTGAATAGATGAGTTGATGTCGAACATGTCACGGAATCCTTTGATCAAAGGTCAATGATGCAACCTATCGTCGAAGGCGAGAAACCTGCCATTGAGGCATGTAGATTCCAAGGTACTGATGATTTCTAGATCATCTTTCTAGATAATAAGCTGAAGTCGATAGAAAGCGATCCGTCGTAGGCAAGCCCACAACACGAAATCATAGATCAAGTTTGAAGAAATATAGTTGCAAGGACTGATGCAGGGATGGTCAAGATGGATGACAGATATTTTGCAGATGAATGGTTTATTGCACTGACCTCTTGAACACATAACGACACTGTAGATGGTTTGGTGACAATTAACCCAAAGTTAATACCCAGAAACCGGCTGGAGACTTTCAATATGGTTTGATTAAATGTTAGGCAAAGGATTTCCCAACCCAGGTGAACAAAAAGTGTCGTGTTCAAGAGTGGTTGAATACTTTTCTAAGACACAAAGTATAACAAATAGGTTCAGTTTTCTCTCTTTTCCCCCACCATTTCTGGCAAGTACCTCTTTATTTTTGACAAGCTTGAGGAGGATAACATTTGCTTGATTATAAGCTCATCCTTCGGATGAGTCCAACTTAGTTTAAATTCGAACCCTAAGAAGGAGTGGTCCGTTCCTATTTTTAATTGAATAGGTCCTTTGCTGTTAAATTTTAATGAGTCCAATATAGCAGAAACTCAGCATTTTTCAATTTTAGGGAGTTAGAAGAAAAGCTTAAGAAAACTCCATGGTTATCCTTTTTCGTAAATTTGTGTCTCCCAAGCCCGAAAAAGTTTAAAATAATACTTGAGAGAACCGCTTGACCATTACGATCAAGGAGTACTTTTCATAATTAGTGTCTCTAATCTGAAAAAGTAAAAAAGCGATCAATGACACGTCGTTTTATAACCAATATCGAATTTGAAATGACAAAAATCCGGCAATCTTTTCATCTTTATATGGTCAGAAAAGAGCTGTAAGTGGACCGTCCTTTTAATTCCGTTTTAACGAGCTCAAAAAAAAAACTCGACAATATTTTCATATTTTAGGAGTCACAAAAGAGCTTAAAGATGACTCTAATGTTTTTTGTTGAAAATGATCAATTTTGCCTGAAAAATCAGATATTCTGCACAAAAACTCAAACATTACTCATACCTGTTTAAAAAATAAATAAAAATGCATTAAAAAGTTACCTCTTTAAAGTGAAAAATAAACATATCAAAAATTCATTTATTCAAAAAAGCTTATAAAAAGGGATTTTGTAAATTCATTTTTACCGTTTGACTTCAGAGTGAGAAAAGAGAGCTTTTGGGTAAGAAACTTCCCGTGAAGATTGCAAAAAATCCATCTGTTGGAATCGAAAACCATCACCTCCAGGTAATCCACATCACCTTAATCTTGCATTTCAATCATTTGAATTTTGTTTTTAGGTTTCTATTTTTATTTTTAGGAAGAATTTTGTTTAAAAGCCCACTCACGGGGGTCCATAGGCACAGCATGCGAAACTTGCGGACCCCGACTTTTTCCTATACACGAAAGAGCCAGGGACCCGCATCTGTTGTTCAAGGAGAGTACGGACCTATGCATTGTCTCTAACTAGAGAGTGCGGTCCCCGCGGCATAGGCTTTACAATTACAAATTCTTCAATTTCCGCCCAGAAACTTTGATTTAAAATGTTCTAATCTGCCTTTTCTTTTAATGTAAGATATACACTATGCTTAGTTGGCGGGAACGGGAGCACGAAGATGTGGATATTGCCGCAATTAATCATCAAACTTCAATAAATGCATTGAAGGCATGCGGGTTATTTAAATTCTGGGCCATACCTGGCATGAGGGCCTAAGTAGACTTTCTGCAGTGGCTGGTCGACAGATGGAATATATAGGACCAGTGTTTCGTTATTGGTGGCCACCAACTCGAAATGGAGACAGAGGACATTTACTTTTTTGACTGGTTTGCCCAAGAGAGGTGAACAATTGACTCTATTCGAGACTAGGCCAGGTGGCCAGTCTGTCGATAGCCTCCGGTTAGAGTTTTGTAATGACCAAACCAAAGACAAGGGGATTGATATCAAAACCATCTCCCGTCCTGAACTCAAAGTGATTGCATTTACTGTCACCAGACTCTGTGGAAGTGCAACACTGTATATGGCCATTGGATCCCAAATGCGGATGGCAGTAGACTATTTTCGAGGCACCGTCTTCAACTGGTGTGAAGCTGTGTTGGCTAATGTAAAATGCCAACTGACTAGAGCAAAGAACGAACAACTGAAAAACTTTGGATATGGTTTCTTAGTTGTGAGCTTTGGTATAGAGAGGGTCCCAATGTTGGTCCCACAGCATCTTTCCGTTGAAGCTGGACTTCCCCGAGAGCCCAAACTAATGCGTTGGGTTGCAGTTATGGCCCGTCATCCTGAGGAGGGTTCAGAGGTTGTTCGATTTCCTCCTAAGTAATTTCATTGGTTGGAGAACAAAGTTTTCGTGATTCATGATTTTCCTTATGCTGGGATGGATTATCGTGGTGACCCAGACATGGCTCTTCCACCAGGAGAGCAATGGGATGACTCAGGTAAAATCATTTTCAACATTTTCTAATTTAATTTTTTTTCTGTTTTTTAAATTGTCCAAAACTGATAGTAAAAGGTTTCAAATGCAGTAGGTCCACGGCGACCAGTCACTCTGCGACCCTATGAGAGGAAACACCCAGCTATAGCAGTTCCAGCCCCACGGGTGTTGTAGCTCCAAATATCACTCTTATGGTTTGTGATGCTACACTCATGGCCTAGGGCAACCCCTCCTTCCAGACCTGGTTCTAAAATTTAAAAAACAGTGTTTTATCCCTTATACGCGACATTGCCCTAAGTTAAACGCGTGTATACGCGGGTAGGCATGTACCCAACCTGCGTATATGTATTAAAACACTTTAAAAAATATAAAACTCATTATTTTTGGGTGGAGATCGCGGGTTTTACCTGTTGATTACCTGTTAGTGCCTGTGGCCCAACTGTTCCCAACCAACTCCCAACTAAAAAAATACTTTGGGAGAGGTATAAAAAGACCTCAAAGGGAAGGCCTAAGGGAGGAGAGAAGAGAGAGAAAGGTTATTATGCTGAGATTTTTCCCCTGACCAGGTCTGAAGTCCCTTCTGCCTTCTGCACTTCCCCCGTTTGTACAAGAAACCCTTGTTTCCTTGTGCGTTGATGTTCATCCATTACTTGTGACATCATGGAGAGAGTCATGGAAGGAGTTTGTTAAAGGCTTGAGGCTGGAACGGATCCAGAAGGAAGCTTTGCTTGGAGCCTGCTGAAGGTGACTCAGGTGAAATTATTCCTTTTTATGTACTTTATTTGTCTATAATAAAAGAAACACATGTCTTGGTTCCCGAAATGAATCCTCTTTATGTTAATGATATTCATGTTTAGAATTCATATGTAGATGGTTGTTTGGATTTCATAACTAACTACCTTTATTTATAACATGAAGATGGTTTCTTTATAAGGTTTTGTCCATATACTGCTGTGTTCTTTGGAATTGGTTGTTTTGCAGGACAAAAGAGAAGAAGGGAACTCCAAGAAGGGTTTGGACCCTAACGGCCTTCTCAAACGTAGTACCTAAGGTATGTACCCCTTTACAATAGAATTTGATTATAATAGCATAATGGCTATGTGAATGTGTGTTTCTTTGAATAGATAACTTTCAGTCTGCTAGGGTTTCAACCCAAAAATCCCTAGGGGAACATTTCCCTCCAACAGAATTGGTGACTCCACTGGGGACAACACTCTTGTTGTTCCTAGTTTGGGTGTTTTCAAGCCAATCAGGGCTCAGCTGCCTGTTTGTTTGCTGTTGCTGTCTGGTCTGTTTTTGAACTTTAAGTTTTGCTAGTTTCTTCAGTTTGTTTTTTATTTTTCTTGAAACCTTTTATATACGCTGTTTTTCTTAGTTACAGAGGCGTATGTGCGCATGTTGCTTTAAGTGAACCCGCGTATATGCAAGTTTCCTTAGTTACAGTAGCGTATACACACAATCTGTACATAAGTACAGTCGCATATATCTTGCAATTTTCAAGATTTGTAAATCTTTTTGTCTCTGAAGGTCTGTTTGGTAGTTTGACTCAGTCTGAAACAGTCATTTTCCAGTATCAGTTTTTGTTTTGACAGCGAGCATCTTGTTCCAAATTCTCTCTGATTATAAGGAGTATTGGTCTTGTTTTTTGTTGATCGCAAGCGTCATCGTTTTTTGCTAAAGCACACAAGATTTCTTGCTAGGAATCTTCGCTGCTCTGATTCATCAGGGTAGGGAGATTGATCTCAATCTTCGTGTCAAATCTTTCTTTTGGTGACTTTTTTGTTTTCTTGACAAAACCGCTTTTGTGACCATCCACTTCTTTGTTTCATGAAAGTTGTTGATTGACACTTTCTTGGAATTTATCTTTTTGATCTTTTTGGTTTTCATTGCCAAAGCTTTCATTGCTGCTTTTGATTGTTAAGAGCACTTTTAAACACATTTATTTTTGTTGAGTTTTCATCCATTGAGTGGTGTCAATTTGCAAAAGTGTTTGTTGCCTATTCTTCAATCACAAGTTTCAGTGTTGTTGAGAGCATTTTTGAAAAGACTTTTTTGTTGTTACCTTTGAAGAAAATCTTTTTGAAAAGCTTAGTTTTTGCTTTCTTGAACTTGGTTTTCATTTGGTTTCCTTTTAGTGAATGAAAGTGCTTTATGTTTGTCTTAGAACTTGTTTTTAGTGTTTAGACGAAATGAATGGTAGCATCTCATATTCCATCTAGACATTTTAAGTGGCAAGATAAAGATTGATAAGCAAGCAACTTTCATTTTGTTAGAGTAGTTTCAAATCTGGCATCAACATATATTTGTTGCATTAGGATAGACTTGCATACCTTTTTAGGCATATATAGCTTTGTTAACTTTTGTGAGTGTGAAGCGTGAATTAATGAAAAGAAAAGAAAAATTTGTTTTATTAGAAGTTCCTCTGAACCCTATAGAAATTACTCTTCATCGAAAAACGAAAAAAGTGCATGTGCATGTAGTTAAGTTTTTATTAATTTCTTTTGCGTCCAAAAACACCACTAGTTTCACTTCCGTTACCTTGTGACTTAAAGAACAGCCTATTTTAAAATCAAGTGCTAACTAAAATTCACTAGAACTTTTTGTTTAAGTCAGTTACACCAACAAGTTTAGGATTTTAGGGCCTTGGATTAGGCGAGTGGAGAGTTAACTCTCCAAGGCCATATAAATGTCAAATGTAGGAGTCTGAATAATGAGAGAAAATCCAATAGCGTTAGGAAGACCAGGAAAGCTCCGGATCTGGGAGTTAAGCACGAGGGTCTGTGAAGACAGGGAAGAGAGATACCCCCTCTCCTACTTGTCCGAACTTACCTCACGATTGTTCCGCCTGGCTTTTGCGACAAGTTGGTATCCATTGTTGCTACTCCTAGGGATCTACACAGGTGGCTGTGGAGGGGAATCCCGTGGCACCTGAGGTCGACGTTTCATCACTCTCGACAGTACTACTGGAGGGCACCCTTGTGAAGCTTGGGGGCTTGCACCAATGCAGGCTGTTGTTAGGAGGTCAGCGTAACTTCCTCTGATACCTTCGCTGATAGGACTGGGCCCTCATCATCCCAAACTATCTTCGGAAGGCCCCTTAATTCACTTTCTCGTATTTTGGTGTCCGGTCCTAATCACCCTGAGCGGAAATACTTGGAAGTTGTTTGACTGGCTATTATCTTTAGGGACTTTATAGTGTGTGCTCTGTGCTCTTAGTTGGCCTAGCTTTAAATTTTTTGAGTCTTTAGTTAGATCATAACAAAAAATTCAAAGTGGCTGACCGATCTCCCAGACGGTCTCGAAGACTTCATGGTCTTTCACCACCAAGTTTAGAGCCTTCTCCTAGAAGGCGCAGAGGTAATAATAATGGTGGGTTCCGTCCCACGCCAATTGACGCATCGGGGATTGATCCTCCTCTCAGGGGCATTAGTGTTCAAGCAAGGCTTGGCACTTCTGAACAAGAGAGGGACACTCCAGTCCTTTCTCGAGTTCTCTTTCAAGTGGAGAATAACATAGAGGTAGAAGAAATCTCAGAGTCGTTAGCGGCTCCGAATTCTCCACTACCATCTAGTCATCCAGATGTATTACAATACGTTGGGACTCCGACGCATAGACCGTCAAGTCCAGGTTACGCTACGCGCTTACCATCGATGACCACTACTGGAAGCATGGCTTCTACAAGTGCTACGACTATGCAAACTCCAACATCGGTGCAAGGGGGAGGAACGATTTCCATCTCCTCTGCTTCCTTGTTTGGATCTTTTGCTAGCACATCTTTAGTTGGGTCTACCTCCATTCCGTCCACGAGTGGAAATGCCCAAACCAATGCTTTTGGTACTAGATTCTTCCCATTTGGCACCCACTCACAGGGTATTCCATCGGTTCCGTTTAGTGCTGCTACGTCCATGATGGGCAGATCAGCTTCATTCCAGGGTTTTCCTTTAGGAAGTGGTCATATACCACATTCCAACCCGACGATAGGATCCATGCCTTTTTCTTCTGTAGGACAAAGCAATAATCCTTTCCCAGGTTGGACTAACCCTGGGGTTAGTGGCACGGGAACTGGGAATCCATTTATCGGCCAACAAGGGAATAGGCCGTACTCCACGGTTAGTTCGTTTCAAAGTATTCCTCCCTTAGCTTCGGCTTGGAATCCGTATCAGGGGTTATCAACTCCTGATAATCCTTTAGGAGGAAACTTTGCTGGTTATGGAGGTTTTGCGACCGGAGTTGGTCAAACTCCGAATTTTGCTGGATCATAAGGCTTGCCTTTTGGTTCAGCCGGTTCTACTGGTTACTTCGGGCAGCCTGGTGCCTCCCAAAATCCAGGACAATCTTTTCAGAACTTTGGGAGTTCTGCCCAGTCTGGGTGGAATCCCCAAGGTCCTCCTAGGCTTCCGTTTCTGGCAACATTGAACTTGCCAGATCTCACTAAGTTAACAAATGACCCAATCGAATACAATCCAACCTGGCCTCCAGTCCCAACCAAACTCCCTTCGGACATTCCAAAATTCGAAGGGAAGAGCAATGAATACCCAGGTGACCATGTAACCACATTCCATTTGTGGTGCTCATCTAACTCCCTTATCGATGACTCGATTAGGTTAAGACTCTTTCAACGCACCTTGACTGGTAATGCGGCCAAATGGTATATATAGTTGCCAGGGGGCAGCTTTACATCTTTCGCTGACTTAGCCAATATTTTCTTAAACCATTTCCAGTTGCCTGTTCGTTATGATGCCGGAACTGAACTTCTGGCTACTTTTCATCAAGATAAGGCAACTCACATCTCTGACCATATTCAGGAATGGAGACGGAGAAAGAGGCTCATTAAAGCTGAAATCCCTCCAGAGTACCGTCTCAAGTGGTTTTTGAAATCTTTACAACCCGAGATCTCCAAGGATGTCTCCATGTCTGGGGTCTATTCTGAGGAGCAAGCCATTTTTAGGGCCCAACAATTAGAATTGATCTACTCTCAGTCTGGGATCCTACAAAAATACTTGCCAGATGCTCCTGGGTCTAAGGTTGACGTAGCTAAGTTGAAGCCAGCTCCCCACGCGGATGGTATCGTTGGGTCGGTAGACACAACTACCATGAACTTGTTGAACCAATTGCAGCAGTTGTCCTTACAAACTACTTCTAACAACCAAGTCACATCGTCTAATGCCCCAGCTTCCCAAACTTCTTCAATTAATGCCGTCCAATCCGATAACCCCAAAGGAAATCAAAATTCCAATGGGAAAAATAAAGGATGAGGTAAGAAAAAGAACCAGGATGGGAAGCCTGATGCAAATAAGTCCGGAAACAACACTGGTGGTGGTAGAAATGAGTCTAGAAAGAAAGTCAAGTTTCCATGCAAGTTGTGCAGTGGAGACCATTTAACTCATCTCTGCCCTAAGATCAAAGACGCTCAGCGCTTGTTAGGACAGCAAGGGACTTCTAGTTCTCAGGCTGTGTTAACTAACCCTTTTCCTCAAGGGCAGCAACTTCTTGCTGGCGTGAGTTCAAATCCTGGTACCTCCGCAGGGGGCAACCAAGAAGGGGAAAAATCATCGAATGTTTTCATGATGGGTTCTAATGTCCATGTGACTACTCGGTCACGTTATTATGGTGAAGCTGAAACTTCCAAGGACAAGACTGTTCCCGGAAATACCGACCTTCATATTGAGCGACCCCCTGTTGAGACTATACCACGGATACTGAAAGGTTCCGCTAAACGCGCGACTATTAATCCTAATGCCAGGGCCGCCGAGAATTACTCCCTTGTGGAGGATCTGTCTTAGAGTCGATGCGCCATGTCCGCTTTAGGGGTTCTCCAGTCGTGTCCGGCTCAGCGAAGTGCTTTACTTTCCGTGATTGGAGCAGTCGATCCAGCTAATTCTTTAGTGCTCACTTTTGACATGTTAAATGTCAAAAAGTGACTCCCTCATCATATGGCTTTCCAAATAAAGTCTGCATACTGGAAAATCAACATTTTTCGTACCGTTATAGATGAAGGAGCTTCCACGTGCGTCATGTTGATGTCATGCTCGAAGGCTATTAGATCACCTTCGGCTGTTCCTTCACCCACCGTCTTGGCTGCATTTGATGGTCATTCTCATAAGCCACATGGGATTATCCCGGCCTTTCCTATATGTGTTGGGGGGAAGGTCGTCAATATTGAAGTCGAAGTCATAGATGCTAACCTAGACTATAATCTCCTATTAGGAAGGAACTGGGTATACGAAATGGACGTCGTTGTTTCGACTCTGTTTCGTGTCATTTGCTTTCCTCATGAGGGGAAATCATTAAGGTTGATCAAATGGATTATTGTCCAGTCGATCCTCAAGCAAGCTCTGACTCTACTATTCCTTTAGTGGATAACCCTTGCTCGCCTACTGCCTACTGAGAATTTAGGAGTGGGAATGTATTCCTCATTGATGGGTACCTTTGATCTTCCCTCTCCTTTTGCTAAAATCAATGCCATTTCATCATCTAAGGAGTCCCCTCGAGAAGAGTTCTTTCGAACTCGTTATTTTTCAGACCCTTGGACCTTGCCTTCACCTACGACCACATTAGTTGAAGGACAAGTGAATGGAATGGCATTCCCTATATCTGCAGTTGAGCTTAGATATCAGTCTATCATAGACTCTGCAGACAACCACTCTGCTCCTTTTTCCGAAGAGGAGTTAGATGGTGATGTGGCCCCGGCTTGGAGCCTTGATTCTACCTCTGCCTTGGATTGCCTAGATTCAGTTTTACCTTCTGAAGAAGCAATCCTCGAAGCAATGATGGGTATAGATCGACCTTGGGGAGACTTGCACCATCATTCATACTTTCTTCCTCCATTGCAGGAAGTAGAATCTAGATTCTCCGAGCTCTGTACTAGTGATGTCTGTACGGTGTCAAATCCTTTGGCTCCAACACACGTTTGTGCCGAAGGTAATATGTCGGTGATTTCAAAAATGATACCTATAAACATCTCTAGGGGCCCTAACGTGATCAAGAATCTCTTCATCGGAATTGAGTGTTCCCCTGAAGAAATTCAAATTTACACCGACCTATTTAAGGAATTTCGAGATGTATTTGCTTGGTCTTATGAGGAAATGCCTAGCATTGATCCTTCTATAGTTCAACATGAGGTCAAGACATATGAGAACGCCAAACTGGTTCGTCAAAGGCTTCAGCCAGTTAACCCTAGGAAAGCAGCAGCTATCAAAGCTGAAGTTGAGAAGCTGCTAAAGGCGGGTTTCATATACCCTGTTCCTCTTACTGATTGGGTTTCTAATCCAGTCCCTGTGGATAAAAAGTAAGGAACAATCTGAGTATGCATCGATTTTAGGGATTTAAACAAGGCTTGTCCGAAAGATAATTATCCCATGCAATTCACTAATCAGATTATCGACGAGTGTGCGGGTAATGAGATTTTTTCCTTCATGGATGGTTTTTCGGGTTATAATCAAATTTCTATCCGTCCTGAAGATCAACATAAGACAACCTTTATATGTCCCTGGGGTACCTTTGCATATAGAAAGATGCCTTTTGGCCTTAAAAATACTGGAGCCACTTTTCAGCAGGCCATGTCATATGCTTTCCACAACATCAAACATGTCATTGAGGCATACTTGGATGATCTCGCTGCTCGTTCTCGAAAGAGAACTAATCACCCTAGTCATCTTCGATTGGTTTTCGAGCGATGTCATTTTTATAAAATCTGATTGAATCCCAACAAGTGCGTTTTCGCGGTTAGGTCCGGTCGGTTGTTAGGGTTCATCGTGTCCAATGAAGGGATCCGAGTTGATCCCTCCAAGGTTGAGGCAATATTTCAGTTGCCTCCCCCGTCCTCAATTCGACAACTTCAAAGTCTTCAAGGGAAGGCTAATTTCTTAAGACGGTTCATAGCAAACTATGCCGAGATCACTAAAGGGTTCATGCGTTTGCTACGAAAAGGAGTTCCATTTGTATGGGATGACTTTGCGCAGCGATCATTTGATGCTTTGAAAAAGGCATTAGTCTCTGCCCCGCTTTTGAGTCCACCGGATTATGGTAGAGACTTCCTTTTGTATCTCGCTGTAGCAGAATCAACCATTGGTATAGTTCTCGTTCAGGAAAACGATGCTCTTGCCGAGCATGTGATTTATTATTTGAGCCAAGGCTTAATAGGTCCTGAACTTCGCTATTCTCCGGTTGAGAAGTTGGCCTTGGCAGCCGTCCATGATGTCCAGCGGCTTTGTCATTATATCCTGCTACGCAAAACTTTTGCCTTAGCTGCAGTCAATCCATTCCAATTTGTCCTCAGTAGGCGAGTGATTGGGGGAAAATATAATCGATGGATAGTCATTTTGCAAGAATTTGATCTCGATTTCTTGTCTGCCAAGTCTAAGAAATCCATGGTTTTCGCGGAGCTAATTTCTGAGCTACCTTGTGGAGAGGATATCGTTTATGAGGAAAGTTTTCTCGACGAACATTTATTCCTCATCTCTTCACTCGACCCTTGGTATGGAGATATCATTGTCAATCTGCAGACTTCGAAGTTTCCCTCTACTTTCTCCAAGGATGAACGTCGAAAATTATGTCACCTGGCTAAAAACTATGTTATCATCGGTGACACATTATACCATCGAGGGATTGATTCAATCCTTCGGCGCTGTTTAACCTTAGAGGAAGTAGAGTCAGTGCTCAATGACTGCCACAGTGGAGCTTGTGGTGGTCATCTATCAGGGCTTGCTACAGCCCAGCGCATCTTACGTGCCGGCTATTTTTGACCTTCACTCTTTAAAGACTATGTGGAAGCGGTCAAATGCTGTCACCCGTGTCAAATTTTTACTCGGAAGATGTGCGCACATCCAGCTCCTCTTTTTCCCGTTGTCACCGTCAGTCCCTTTACTAAGTGGGGTATTGATTTTATGACTTGTAATCCGCCTTCAATGGCGAATCACAGGTACATTATCGTGGCTATAGACTACTTTACGAAGTGGGATGAGGCCATGCCTACTTATAAGAACGATATTGACATGGCAGCATTGTTTCTTTTCAATCAGGTTATCTCAAGATTCGGTATCCCGAGAGAGATTGTCACTGATCATGGCAGTCATTTCCAAAATCAACTAATGTCTGAATTGGCACTCAAATTAGGTTTCCGGCAGGAGCATTCGTCTCCTTATTATCCTCAGGCCAATGGACAAGTCGAGGCAGTCAATAAAACTCTTAAGACGATACTCCAATGGACAATCGATAAAAATCGGTCCAAATTGCACGTTATGTTGTATTCGGCTCTTTGGGCATACCGAACCTCCGTGAAAATGGCTACTGGTTTTACACCTTTTCAGTTGGTTTATGGGATGGAATCTATCTTTCCGGTTGAATGTGAAATTCCATCTCTTAAATTGGCTGTTGAGCTCCTTCCAGAGACTTCGACTCTCGAAGACCACCTACTTCACTTGGAACATCTTGATGAGCAGCGTCGAGATGCCGCCACGGTGAATGAGGCTCATAAGAAAAGGGTTAAAACGCAGTATGATAAATCTGTCAGTCCTCGAGTCTTTTCTGAAGGTGACCTTGTCCTGGTCTATGACCAAGATAAAGACACCTTGGGGGCAGGCAAATTTAAGCCTATGTGGTACATTCCTTTCATTATCAAACGAGTTTTAGAAAAAGGGTCATATGAGTTAATCGATTTTGAGGGAAACAAGCTGGCAGAGCCCCGAAACGGGCTCTACTTAAAGAAGTACTTTGCTTAGTTTTGGCCAGGCAATGGCTTCTTTGTACTTTATGTATATCTTTACATATATCATCGAGAGTTTTTTTATATCAGCACTTTTTGGTCTGCTGTGGCAGGTGTTGATGGATGACTTGGTCTATTTTGGGTTCGCCGATGGTGCTAGTCGGCACACTCGGAATCTTGCTTCCGCAGCTTGGGTACTCTATTGTCCAACTGGTCAATTGATGGTATCAAGAGGCATATGCATCGGTCCTGCTTCAAACAATATGGCTGAGTATACCGCCGTTATTAATTTATTATCTGAGGCAATCTCTCATGGGATCGACTCGTTGGTAGTGTATCTTGATTCTCAATTGATAGTGTCTCAGTTAAATAACATTTATCGGGTAAGGGATCCATCTTTATATCACCAATATTTAAGGGTGAGGTTGTTGCAAATATCATTTACTTATATTAATTATTTGCACATTCCAAGATCTCATAATTGGTTAGCTGATTCTATCGCTAATCAGGCATCAAACTGGCACATCAATCATTCATCATAATAAAATCAAGCATCAAAAAGTCAAACTGTATATATATATATATATATATATATATATATATATATATATAGATATAGATATAGATATATATCATAAAACGTCTCGAGTGTACATATGTGTGTCCAAAAATATACAACATTAGGACTCAAATGCCCATAATCATGTCCGGCATATCTAATGCCTCGGCTCAGGATGAGCGTCTAAGTATGTAACTATTGCATTGGCCACACGCCGAAAAGTGTGAACCCAGTCACGTGGCATGCCAACCACATGAAGCTGCATATCCTCAGGAAGGTCCTCTATGGCGGCCATCAGTACTCGGCAGCTCAGTCTCGCCAAGTGTCGTTGGACGTTGTTTAGAGTCTGTTCTGTATCAGTTGCCGCCTCTTCAGCTCCTCGGCCGCGCCATCCTACCGCGAGAACCCATCTGGTCGTACCGACCCAATGTCTAGAACATGATCATCATATCAGTCATTTGAATCTCATCAAAAATATTTTTCAAAATTCATTATTATATTTGAAAAATCCAAAAAAAAAAAAAAACATAAAATCAAAAAATTTTTACCAATCTCGCCCCATGCTGCGTTCAGTGGTAACACTAGATCAGGATCTCCTCGAAAATCCAGCCCAGCATAGGGGCAGTCATCCACGGCGATGATCTGCTGATCCCACCAGGTGAAGAAGTCATCGTCGAAAGCAGTCCTTGGGACCTCCCCACCCCCCAGATGTTTCATCAGATCAGCCCACCGGCCCATGCGTGGATCGCATGGGGTGCTGATGGAAACTGCTACCCTGGGGTCGAGTGCGGCAACCTTCTCGAAAAAGAAAGTGCACAGGATAGTCCCGTATCCAAAGTTTTTGGTCTGTCCCCTCCTGATAGAAGTGAGCTGGCTCTTCATGTTGGCCAGAAGAGGAGTACACCAGTCGAACACAGTAGTGAGACAGTCAACTGCCATGCTCATGGTTAGCCGTGACGCCTGATGTAGAGAGGATGATCCGTTCACTCGAGCTATGGTGAACATGATTATCCTAAGTGATAAACTCGCCACATGTGTGATGGAAATCTGGCTCCCAACCTTCTTGGGATGTCTCAGGCAATATATCTGTACATAGTCCTCTATCGTGAGGCTACTCTGTGTCCTGCCCTGGGAATGTACTACCTCTCCCCTTCGGGAAAGGCCCGTGATAAAATAGATATCCTCCACTTCTACCCTGAGCGGCATCTGATCGATCATAAAGGCTTTCTTCTCGACATCCCAATAATAAATGAGCATCTCAAGCAGATGCGTGTTTGCTTTCATATTCGGCAGTTTGAAAAATTTAAGCAAACCGCATCCCCGTAGGGCATCTAAAGCTTCTGGACTGTTCATAACTTCATTACCCACCGCTGCATGCTCTCTTTCACTCCACGTGACAAGCATTCTGAGAAAAAATGATTTGTAACCGTTAGTTTTTGTTTAAAAATGGTTCGCGGCGTATACGCGGGTCCCTGTGCACACAGTCGCGTATAGGGCCCGCGTGTACGTGGGTTTCATATTACCAACCCGCGTATACGCTGCGGGGAGATTTTTGACAAAAATTCAATGGTGAAACATTAATCAAAAATCTTAAAACCAGTCACAATCAATTGCAAGCTAAGTATAAGAGTTACCTGGAGGTTTTTGACGAATTTGAACGATTGAATCTGGCTGTGGGCAGTTTGCTCCTTTTGCTCCAAATTCTTTGCTCTCAAACTCAAATGGTAAAAATGGTGAGTCTAAAATTCTTTTTATAAGTTTTGAAAATGCAATTTTTTTTCAAAATTTTATTTTGTTTGGTCTCATGTGACTTTTAACTTGGGAGCTTGGAATGTCGAGATTGGTTTTTTTTAGGACATTTTGGACGATTTTCAGTTTCGAGACGGTTCCATGACTGCTGACCCATCATGGCAAGTATCGTTTTCTCACTGGCATATAGGTTAGGGACAACATTTTTCCGTTGCATTATGCATACTAGCCTCCATTTTCGATACATCTGCTATAGGGTCGACCCCATCGTGTTATGGTTCATAAGCCATCTTCACTCACTGATTCTTTAAATCATGATGCAATGGTAGAACCATCCTTTACATGGGCATCGTAGTTAGCACCTCACTGACATTTGTTGCCCATGCTACTCCGATTTGAGTAGGCTCGGGAGTCCTCTGTAGTCCCGCCATGACTTATGCATTGAAGACTCATTCTTCTTAGCTTCTCCGCTTTGTTCTGGCCTTATACCCTAGAGGCTCCTTTGTGTTGAGTTGTACTACTGCATTGCATGTTGACCACTTGCACCTTTTGGCCTAGATCCGGCTTCACTTGGACTTGTGTTTAAGCCAACTTTTGACCATGACGACTGCAAAATCAACCTTGCATACCTTTGGCTTCTCCAGCTTGACACACCTTGACCCGTGGAAGGAACATACCTTTGAGTGTCACTGACTAGTTTTCACCTCCCTGCATTGAGCATAGGAACGTCCATTCCCAGGAACTAGATCATCTGTTTCACCGGCACTCGTTCTTTCCACTGTACCATAGCATTCTTTTATTCTTTTTCTAGCTTAACAGAAAAAGACAAAAAAATTAAATATTCCAAAAAAAGAGCGGGAACGGGACAGTATTTCCATTTATTGTTGGCAGCTAGAGTCAGTTGTGTTGCCCTTGAACAAAGCACTCAACACAAAGTCTCCTCCATTTGGGTAGGATTTAGTTTGACTTAGGTACGCCTTAACCTTGTTATTGAGTCAGTTCTCCCCCGATTAGTTATCTCTTCCAATCATATGGAGGGTTCGTTCGTGCCTCCTGCATGACGAACTTATACAGAGTCATCATATGCTGCCACATAGTCACATTGAGTCGTGCTTTTGTTCAAGGGAAGTTAGCCTGAGTCAACCTCTCTGCGGTGTCTCTTGACTCATTTTTCAGTCGGCCATCCCTGGTTGTTAGTGTCATGTCTATCATCACATCAGCTATATTAGTCCTTTACTCGTGCCGGTTTGAGAAGGTCCCCATTGACTTCTTGCTGGCGGGTTTTGTCCTTATCGATAACGACATCTTGCTCTGAGGACAGGCCTAGAGCCGCACCCTGGCACTATTTTCATTATTGATAGGTCACCTTGTGCTCAGCATCAATAAGTATTATGGGTCTTTGACTGAGTGGTTTCCCTTGTGTTCGACATCAGCTTACATTATCACACATTGGGATTCATGCAGTACCTTGGTTTCCATTTGACCCTATTGGTGGATACCTCACCGCTGTGTCGGCTTTCATTATTGGTTGGTTCAGAGGGTTCCTATCATGTGCTAGCCACATCTTGTGTACATCAGAAATGTACTTCGATTGGGTTACTACATCTTTTTCGTCCGACTCCTTCCACATTATTGGCCTACGGGTTACACTCGCGCTAGATTGATGAAGGATGCCTTAATGCCTTCCTTCTAGCGGATCTTTCCCTATCGACTCTGACTCATTGCTCTGGGGCAAAGATCTAGAGTCCATTTGGCAGTACCTTTGGGTTTGCAGTCATTAGTGGTAGATCCTTCACTATCGACAGTGGGAAACCATCATTGTCTCCTGATCGATAGATTCTTACAGGTGTTCGACTCCAGCTCATCTATTCACACTTGTTAGATTGTACTGGGTACCTTGACGCTCATTATCATTATCGGTGAGTAGTCTCGCGTTTGTTAACGGTATACATCAATGACCGGTAATCAAATGATTTCTCACATGGTTGACTTCAGATCATTTATTCCCATGGTGTAGAAATGTACCACGGTGGTCGGTGAAGACCTCAGGTTGTATTAGCATTCATTGGTTCACTTGACAGTTGCTCCTGTTGCTGCTAGTTGATACCACTCCACTTTATATGTTGTAGTCAGTCATGGCGACATTCTATATGCTGGCACCTGAGTTTGCAGTATAGTACCATCCTATTCCATCATGTTCAGTTGGTACCTTTTGGGATCAGTCTTTGATATCAGTGATCTGTTGCATCTTTCAGCATCATTGACAGTCTTATATGTGATATTCAGACATGTACTTGTTCATTATGATCAAATGATCCATTATGTATCTTTCAGTCATTTATGCTTGTATACTTAGTGGATCCACTTGTACTTAATATGCAGACATGCTTTACTTTTTCTGAGCATGGGTATGCCTGCCTCAGACAGTGTTTCTTTCTGATCTCCTTTGGTGGCTTGGCAGGCTGAATTCTGGTGAAGTCCTCCTCAGTTTTTGACAGACTTCCTTTCCATGTACTCGCATAATATATTTCGGCCATCATGTATCCCTTCTGACCTTATATATTAGGGGGCATCTGTTGTAGCTCCAAATCTCACTCTTATGGTTTGTGATGCTGCACTCATGGCCTAGGGCAACCCCTCCTTCCAGACCTGGTCCTAAAATTTAAAAAACAGTGTTTTATCCCTTATACGCGACATTGCCCTAAGTTAAACGAGTGTATACATGGGTAGGCATATACCCAACCCACGTATATGTATTAAAACACTTAAAAAAATATTAAACTCCTTATTTTCGGGCGGAGATCGCCGGTTTTACCTGTTGATTACCTGTTAGTGCTTGTGGCCCAACTGTTCCCAACCAACTCCCAACTAAAAAACTACTTTGGGAGAGGTATAAAAAGACCTCAAAGGGAAGGCCTAAGGGAGGAGAGAAGAGAGAGAAAGGTTATTATGCTGAGATTTTTCCCCTGACCAGGTCTGAAGTCCCTTGTGCCTTCTGCACTTCCCCCATTTGTACAGGAAACCCTAGTTTCCTTGTGTGTTGATGTTCATCCATTACTTGTGACTTCATGGAGAGAGTCATGGAAGGAGTTTGTTAAAGGCTTGAGGCTGGAACGGATCCGGAAGGAAGCTTTGCTTGGAGCCTGCTGAAGGTGACTCAGGTGAAATTATTCCTTTTTATGTACTTTATTTGTCTATAATAAAAGAAACACATGTCTTGGTTCCCGAAATGAATCCTCTTTATGTTAATGATATTCATGTTTAGAATTCATATGTAGATGGTTGTTTGGATTTCATAACTAACTACCTTTATTTATAACATGAAGATGGTTTCTTTATAAGGTTTTGTCCATATAATGTTGTGTTCTTTGGAATTGGTTGTTTTGCAGGACAAAAGAGAAGAAGGGAACTCCAAGAAGGGTTTGGACCCTAAGGGCCTTCTCAAACGTAGGACCTAAGGTACGTACCCATTTAAAATAGAATTTGCTTATAATAGCATAATGGCTGTGTGAATGTGTGTTTCTTTGAATAGATAATTTTCAGTCTGCTAGGGTTTCAACCCAAAAAGCCCTAGGGGAACATTTCCCTCCAACAACGGGATGAATCTACAGAGACCTTGGCTAAATTGGACAATCATCTAGAGCATTTGAAAGCAGATATTCCAGAGACTAGCATAGATGACATTCCTCTTAGGCTATAGCGCTATGTGATTGGGGTCCCAAGACCTTTCAAGAGGTTCATTTGTAGGGTGGCCCGAGCAGTGGTTTCTTATCGTGATCATCACCAGTGATAGGATGATCGCCTATTGTAGACTTATATGAAATTTTTGCTTTTTGTACTATCATTTTGACGATCATAAGGTGTTTTTCAACCTATGATTGAAGATGATGTATATTTGACACACTTCTATGCTATGTTATATCACTATTACTGGTTATCTTGTAAAACATGTTATGGAATGTTTTTAAATTTATTGTTTGATTATTTCAAATGTCTACTTAACATTCAAGAAGCAATTGCATCTACCAATGTATTTAAATATCTTGGAATATGTTGATATTCAATATAGTCAAATTCACGTTCCAAGAGACGAACTCTTAAAAATAATCTTAATAACACTGGATTTCTAATGGCATAAACTCTATTAAGCTGCAATACAACGAGTTCAGAATCTAACCTCACAACCAAACTCCGAATCCCAAATGAAATAGATTCAGACAATAACTCAATCATTGCACTATACTCTGTAATGTTGTTCGTTGTTTGACCGGGGCTTACCCCATGCATAGATACCAACTCATCAGAGGGTGAATAGATAACCCAAGTTGCAGAAGAAATGTTTCGTGTATTACGATAAGCACCATCAGCGAAACCAATGTATGTTTGAAGAGACGTCGACATCTGCAATATCAAGAGTAAAATCAAGATAAGCAGGAATAATGACAAAAACACTCTTTAAACTAAGCACACTTTTCTAATCTAAAACACACCAGCTAGAAAGAAAAACTAATCTAACTAAAATCTCCACACCTAGGTTTAAGCATATTAATATCTCTTCAGATAGAGACCATTTCTGGGCTTACCTAAAGAGACACTGTCAAAATCTACCAATTCATAGGCCCCTTTCGCTAGCTTTCGCTTAACAACATAAGGACCATGCCACATAGGTACGAATTTTCTAGCCCCTAGCTTATCGTTTGCTTGATCGTATAGTAAGACTAGGTCTCCTTCTAAAAATTACGAGGTGTAACATTTCGATCGTATTGAGCTTTAATACGTTTGGCATGAGTTTCGATTGCTAGTGCAACATCACGTTGATTCTCATCTAGCTGAGCCAAGTACAACAAATGTTTCTCCTCTTCAGAAGTGGCTGGAAGTAATTCTATGGCTATTTGCAATGACGGTATTTCGCATTCAATGGGTAACACAGCTTCCAAACCGTAAACTACTTGGAAAGGAGTGAAACCAGTTGACGTTTTTACTGAGGTTCGATATGCCCAAAGCGCTGAAAATAACATGTTATGCCAATTTGACCTATGAATCCCAATAATTCATTGGATCATAATGACTAGAACTTTGTTGATGGCTTCAACCAGACCATTAGCCTGTGGGTAATATGGAGTAGAACTATCGTGATGTAGGCCAAGCTGATCTGTTAGTTCATTCATCATGATGTTTAGAAAATGACGCCCATGATCAGTGATAATCGCTTGTGGAACACTGAATCTAGTAATTATATGATTGAAAATGAAAATCACAGTAGTTTTACCGTCTACCGAAAATGTAAGCATCGCCTCAACCCACTTGGTAAAATAATCTACCACAAGGATGATATACGCATGCCCCCGGCCGAGTGCGGGTTACACGTAATAAAATCGATACCCCATTTCGCAAAAGGACCGATGGAAATTATAGGGTGGAGAGGAGCAGGTGGAGCACGCATCATTTGATAAAAAATTTGGCAATTGTGGCATTTTCGGACCGTGTCAATACAATCTTTAAACAAGGACGGTTAGAAATAGCCATTGCGCAATATCTTTTGGGTTGTGGCAAACCCAGACATATGACCGCCACACGCTCCAGAGTGACAGTCATTTAGAACCCTTTCAGCTTCCTCATAAGTTAAACAACGTCGGAAAACAGAGTCTGCCCCACGACGATAAAGTGTATCTCCAATAATTTTGTATTGTTGGGATTGGAATCGTATTTTCTAACGCCGAGATCTTGAAATTTCGAGCCGAAAGGATTGGGTTTTGAGATAAACTATGATATCTCCATACCATGGATCAAGAGTGTTCGTAAGAAACAAGGATTCGTCTGCAATGGGCTCTTCGACCACAGTTTCAATATCAGCACGCGGGAAGTCACACATCAACTCCACAAAAACTAAAGATTTCTTTGAATTAGATTTTTCAAATTCCAAATCAAATTCCTGTAGGATAACAATCCATTTGGAATACTTGCCCCCTAGCAATTGTTTGATCAAAATATAGATCATAGGGTTGCAGTCGGAAATTACGGTAGTTTTGCGTAGTAAAATGTAATGACGAAAACGTTGGACAACTTGAACAGCTGCCAAGGCCAATTTCTCCACATGCGAATATTTTAGCTCAGTCGGATTCAAAGTTCGACTAAGTTAATAAATCACATGTTCACTACCGAGTTCATCTTCCTGAACTAATACCATCCCGATGGTGGAATGAGATGCGGCAAGATACAAGAAGTAGTCTTGGTTGTAGTTGGGAGGATGCAATAACAGTGCATGGGTCAACACGTGTTTAAGTGCATCAAAAGATTTTTCAGCTATCTCATCCCAAAAGAATGGAGTATTCTGTTTCAACAACCTGGTAAAACCCTTTGTTATCTTGGCGTAGTTAGGAATGAATCGACGTAAAAAGTTTGCTTTCCCTCGCAAGCTTTGGAGTTGGGAAAGAGTCGGAGGAGGCAATTTGCAATAGCTTCAACCTTCGAGGGATTGACATGAATGCTGGCTTTCGAAAGAACAAATCCCACTAAACGACCCATTTCTATACAGAAAACACATTTGTGTGGATTCAACATAATTCGATAATGCCTACATCTCATAAATATTACTCGTAAATGAATGAGATGATCGGCTCTACGTAATGAATGAGCAGGTAAATCATCGAGATAAGGTTGCACAATGTGCTTGATGTCATGAAACGCGTAAGACATAGCTCTTTGAAAAGTTGCTCCGACATTTTTTAACCCAAAAGGTAATTTGCAATAAGCAAATATCCCACATGGACAAATAAAAGCCTTTTTTGGTTGATCAGCAGGTAGAATGTTGATTTGATTGTAACCCGAAAAACCATCCATAAAGGAGAAAATTTCACTTCCGGCACAATCATCAATGATTTGATCGATATAGGGAGTTGGATAGTTGTCTTTTGGACAGGCTCGATTAATATCCCTATAATCGATACATATTCTTATCGTTCCTTGCTTTTTGTTAACAGGAACAATATTCGATACCCAATCTGTTAGGGGAATTCGATAAATGAAACCTACTTTAAGTAATTTTCAACTTCTACTTTAATAGCAACAGCTTTTCGGGGGTGAATCTGACGCAAACATTGCCGAACGGGTTTAGAATCCGGGTAAGTTTTGATTTCATGAACAACAATTGCTGGATCAATTCATGGCATTTCTTCATATGACCAGGCAAACACGTCGTGGAATTCTTGAAATAGGACCTTATATGTTTGAAATTCATCTTCCGTACAGGAGGCACCTATATGAATGTTTTCAACAATTCCAAGTTTAACTGAAATGTCAATAGGAACCGTTTGAGAAATATTTCCCAAATTTAACTCAGAATCGGGATTTTGCAATGGATTCTGAGGTCTTTGACATAATCAGTAGTAAAAATAGATGAAAAATCATTTTCAAAATGATCAATCTCAGGTAAGAATGAAGATCTATGACAAAGATCTTCCCATGGTAAATCATCAACAGATAAAATTTCACGAATCTGCTCATCAGTATGAACAAGTTCAGAAAAATTTGTTGAATCTGAGTTTGATGTTGAAAGTGATTCTTCATGGACCACATTCATTAGGTCAATTTTGGTTGAAGAAGGGTCAGAAAATGACTGTACAGCCTGATATGCAATTTCATAGGGACTCAAAGGCATAGCATCACCAAATGAATCCACCTCAGACTTAGAAGGTACGATCCAAGGATCATCATAAACAATAGTGTTTGATGAAATCATATGAATTTTTGCAGTAGAAGGCGATACGTTAGGAGGAGGAAAGGAAAAAGTTCCTAGTAAACCAGAATCTTCAATCAATCCTACCCCAACATCCTTATAAGGGATAGTTGTTTTGCTGACATGCTGGATACTTTCAGAAGAGGCTGGGTCAGATGAAAGGTAAGTTAGCTGGTCTATAGTTACGATCTTTCAATTGTGAGGAAACTTTATAAGCTGAAAGACTGATGAAACAAAAACAATCATAGCGTAAGACCAACTATGACCCAAGAGAAGGTTGTAATCTAGAGGGGCATCAACCACTTCCACATCTAGATTAACAGTTTTGCCTTCAACCCGTATAGGTAAATCCTGTAGAATACTAAAAGTATGGAACCCACGGCGATCAAAAGCCTTTAGAATTGTCGGGGATTGATTAAGTGTAGGAGAACCAAGTGATCTCCAACACTGGATCGACATAATACACGTTGAAGCTCCGTCATCAATTACAGTCCTAAAACAAGGTCTGTTTTTGACTAACACTGGAATCTGCAAAGCCATTTGATGAGGTAAGCGAGGTGTACTATTTTCTAAATCGAAGATTATAAGGTTTGAGTCCTAAATATCAACAGCTCCTATAGCCGACAATAGCAATTTACGCTGTGCTGGACATGATTGCAGCACCTCCAAAGCCAACATTGCTGAAGGTGAAATAGCCAAATCTTCAACAATGTTATAGTTCTGAGTAGCTCTCACATGTGGATTGAAAGCTAACTTTCGAAGTATACCTTTAGCAGGCAGTTTGATTACTAAGTCTGGGTTAGGTTTCTCGATCTGTAGCGGATCAGAACCAGAGATTCTGGGTTCGATCCCTAGTGGAGTCGCCATTTTGTTGGCTGGATAAATCATTCTTGTGGACAAGACCGATCTCCCTAGTATCTACAGATATCTAGCGACAAGCAAAACAAGCAAATTCTACCTTTCTCTAAATATTGCGATTTATAAATAAAAGCCAAGAGATATTTTAGACCCTACATTAAGTCCAATGCTAGTTTGCGGTAGCCACGCTTTGACCATCCAAATGAGTTTCCTTTTAAAGAACATGCAAACACAAACAAGCACACATCAAATAACACCTGCATAGCCAATATAATAAACCATATTTATCATGATGTTCAAGGAATTCATGAAATAAACCATAGAAGACAGCTTATTGAGAAAAATGAACTTGATTGTATTAACTTTAAAAAAAGAAGAACTTTACAACCTTGGTGCCTTGATGTTGTACAAGCTCCTCCCAGGGTCCAGCAAGAATCTCCTCTACTTTGACAAGCTTCAAACTCTTCCCAATGAGATCAAAAGGTATGTAATCTCTCCTCTCAAGCTCAATTAGGAAGTCTAAATTCCAATAGCATTTACCCTCAAAAATATTTAGCTTTCAACCTCCCTAGCAACCAGCCCAATGCCTCATTTTATAGTGCAAAGGAAGGAAGTTACCAGGTCCACCTTCAAAGGGATAAGCTCCTCACATGAAGGGGTTAGCTCCTTTAGTTATGGGATGCATGAACCACCTAGGAGCTAACTTGCCACCTCAAGATTCATTCTAGAAGCATCCAGAATTAACCCAAAGTGAGTTTTTAATAATAAACTTGCGCCTTTTTGACTTTTATAGGGGTCTGCACCCTTTCCTTTAGAGGCAGAGTGGGCAAGTCCGTAGGGGACATGACCAGGGGGTGCGGGACTGTAGGTAATGTTAAGAGAAATTGCGGAACCAGAGTTTTAGAGATTTTCAAGGACTTTCTCTCATTTTTAGGGCTTGACATGAAGAGCTGAGGTTTAAGACTTGCAAAGGAGGACAGTATGAGTGGTGATAGACTCACACTGACTGTAGAATGTCATGGTGACAATATTTTGTGTAACACAAACCTTCTAGTGTTGATCCTATCTCTAAGGTTCACCTCCCTTATATCCAAGGAACGACAGATAGAATTTCCCATGTCCTTGTTGGGTGTAGGAATTACACTTAAGAAAACTCCTCAACACTTAAATTATCAACCTGGGGATTCATAAACTTAGAGACGAAGCACAGACAATGCCAGAGATTGTATGAATATTTCTAATGTCAATCCCTACTTTCTTCAAAGGAAAGATTGTAGAATCAAACTAAAGAGAGAGAAAGGCAACTTGAACCATCAAAATAATCTAAGACTGGAACAAGGAAGAATGCATTTGCAAAAGAGATTTAGAAAGAAAGGGGCAATCACTCTAGCTAACTATTGATCAACTACTGAGTGTGTGTTTTTCTTTAGCAAAGACACTTTAGCATTCTCAACAAATGGGCCCTTCAAACCTGCTTATATAGAGATTTCCTTCTTGCACCATTCTATCTTGCACTAGTGCAGGAACAAAGATTTATGCAAAAGGTATAAATGGTGTATGTACTAAAAGTGTTTTACTTCATGCAAAGGCTTGAACTTTCTCAGGTTCAGAGTACTCAGATCCTGTGGCAAGAAACTAGTTCTTTCACCCAATTAGAGCTTCTTACACTTAGAATTTAATTCTTAAAATAAGTGCTTAGCTACTGCAAGTGTTACTGTACTGTGAAATCAAATTGCACACATAAAAATGAATGTTTCTGATTTTAACAGAGTGCAGAAATAGAGAAACAATCAATATAATTTATCTTGTCATGAAGTATTAATGAAAGTAAGAAAACTATTGGAAGTAAACTAAAAAGACTTGCTGCATCACACCAACGTGCATTGGTGTAGGATCATTCTCCTACTTGGACCAGTCAGGGAAAACCAAATCAAACAGAACTGCAGAAAGTGAATAGCACACCAACGTGCACTGGTGCAAGGTTATTTCTCCTTCTTGGACCAGGCAGAGAAAACCAAATCAAACAAAATTGCAGAAAATGAATAGCACACCAACGTGCACTAGTGCAGGGTTATTTCTCCTGCTTGGACCATGCAAGAAAACCAATCCGAAATCAGGTGCAGGAAATGAATAGCACACCAACATGCACTGGTGTAGGGTTATTTCTCCTGCTTGGACTAGGTGAGAAAACCAATCCGAAATCAGATGTAGGAAAAGGAAATTTAGCTACTTCACACTGCGGATCTGCTTCCACTCAAATAGGAATACATGTGCTGTAAATTTAATCACACTCAGTAGTATAAACATAAATTACAAGAACAAAAAATAGGGTAAACATGCTAGGTTGGCTAGGCCCTAGCCAACCAATGTGTTTCCCTTTCAAATAGAAACACTGCTCAGCACTTTATCTATTCATCAGCTTTCAAACACAGAAATACGATTTATGAAACATAAGGCAGAGCTCCCTTCTTATTAGTTCATAGAGACAAATACATGCATGAATACATAGTCCAGCCTAGATTTTGGCGATAAAAAAATACAAGCCTGTTACCACCTCCCTAGTTATATCTCTATTCTCTACAAACTTCTGTCAAAAACTATTTCGTCCTATTTACATTCCTCGTTATATAGATTCTTGGCCGAAGGCCAAAAGGATTGTTTAACCAATTACATAACCGATATGCAGAATTTAGCTTCTTGGCCTTCAGAATTAGGCAGTTTAACAAAACCAGCCGTAGCCAATATCCAACTATTTGTTCTTCATAAATCCGATCTCAACTACCTTTGGATTGCCTTGCTGTCACAGCTGGACCTTGGCTGCCTTCAGATCTATCCTGCTGTTGTGGCTAAAGCTTAGTTGTCTTCAGGTCTATCCTACCATCGTGGTTGAAGCTGCGCAGAATGGGGTGGTGATGAAGGAGGTCCAGATCTTCTGCAAAGATTTGTTGTGCTGGCACCAATGCATGATCCGATCCTACACTAGGATCAACGGTTACGGTAAGCACTTGACTACCAAATAAACAATGGAGATATTGATATCTTACAAGAGTAATTATAAGGAAGAAATCACGTAATAAATAATTAATTAATGCTAAGTTAAGTTTAAAATATGAAATATAAAGGTCATACGAAATATGTCATTGTTCTTGGACTAGTTCAAGATGAGGGTGTATAAGAGAGGTAAAACAATGGTAGTTGGTTATTTAGGAAGGGAAAAATGGTCAAAAGAGAGCAAATTAGGGGGCTAACATCCTCCCATCCCTAAACTATTGTGTCCTCACACAGCGCTTTACCTCTGCAAAAAATTTCAAAACTTTGAACATTCCATCTCAATCCTTCTTTGGCATACTGTCATCAACTTGCAATGTTTCAGACTCCTTCTTTCTGATGTTCTTTAACTTTTTTGTCACCTTTTTAAGTCGCCTGAAACATTGCGCAGCTCGGTACTTCCAGACTGTACCTTCTTTCTTCTTTTGGATTTCTACCATCAATTCTCCTCTGCTCTGTTCTTTATCCTCCTGTGCTTTGGATACAAGCTGCTCTAAGTTCTGCACTTAAAGTTCTAATTCAACTACCCGAGCATCAAGAGTTACAGAATCTTTTTCCTTTTCTGTCTTGGGAGGGGCTATGTCTTCCTCAGGAACCTCCATATCCACCATGGTTACATCAGGAAACTCTTCTCCCTTTGGTCCCTCTTCTTCTAGTTCTTCCTCGTCTGGTTCTTCTTTTTTCAGTTCTTCCTCCTCTGGTTCTTCTTCTTCCAGTTCTTCCTCCTTTGGTTCTTCTTCTCCAACCTCTTCTTCGGCGAGTTCTGCCTCATATTTTTCAGAGTCTGCGTTTTCTTCTTTGGATTCTTCTCCTCCTACTTCTTCTTCTTCTGTTTCTTCGTTGTCTGGTTCTTCTCCACCCGTCTCCTCTTCTTCTGCTTCTTCATTTTCTGCTTCTTTTTCTATGGGTTATTCTTCTCACACTAGTGCTTCTTCTTGTGTTAGTGAAGGAGGGGGTTCCAGGTCCTGTGGGGACTGTGGTTCTTTACCTACATCATATACTTTCTTCTTTTTTCGAGGCTTTTTGATGAAATCAGCCAACATCGCATTATCTTCGACCTCTACAATCTTTGCTGCGCCCGCAAGGACTGACAGGTTGTCGTTTTCACAGTTCTTTGTCTATACTGGTGGTGTAGAAGGAGTCTCTTCAACTAGTGCACTGGTTGTCTTCTTATTTGAAGATGGGGCCTTTTGTGCTTTTTCAGCTCGTTTCCTTTTTGCACTGGTGCAAGAAGGACTTCCCTTTTCATTTTTACTCGGGCCCTTGCTTGTGCTGGCAGGGTCCTCTATCTCCTTTCCAGTGGTTGTCCCTTCGTGCAGTTGTTTTAACAGCACCTCCCATGGTATACCCTTAACTTCTAGCTGCTTCAGGACCAAAATTTTTATCAGGTCGTGGTGATATAGCCTTGTGTTAGCCTGGTCTGCCCTTCTATCCTGCACACTTTTAGCCATTTTCTTCAAGTTCTTATGCAAAAAGTAGTGAAAATTCATCCTCCACCGGACATGCTAGCCAGCTTCAAAATGTTGTAGCATTCTAAAATGGTATACCAAGGTGCAGGTGTATATTCCCTCGCAAGTCACAAACTTCTGTAGAATGAAAATGAGGTCTTTCCACTAACCCAACAGGGCAATGCACGGAACTCCTACCTTCCAGTCTACCTATATCTTCTTATCAATAACGAAACACTGCCAACATTTCCTTTCTAGCTTATGATTCTTAAACCATTGTTCTCTAGTGTTCTCTAAGCCCGTTGCCACTACTATGAATTCCTCTGTGACTTTGAATTTGAGAGGCCCAATTTTCGCTCGGCCGTTTCTTAAACTCCTTGCAAACTGTAAAGCCACTTCTTTATCATGCCCGTCAAAATTCTGTAAGAACTGTAGAAAACCCAAGTCTCGCAATAGTGCAAGACTATTATGATACTCGGCAGTCTGCTCTATTTTGTTGAGAGACAGGGGTTCATTCCGAATAGGAGGCATCGCTACTTAACGGCTATGAACAGTCGAGTTCTAAAATTTTACATGCAATATCGGGGAAATCGGTCCTTATAAATAGAAATCCAACTATCCACCGTCCTTTCCATCATATCACCGATTCATTCACCGTAGATGCACGACATCTTTGAGGTTAGGCCGGATTGGTACTTTCTGCAGTGGTTTAATGGCTAGGTGAGGTAATAATTATGAGTGAAGGACGTTTAGGATTATGGCAGAGAGGGATAATTATGTCCAAGCAATGGTTAAAACATTTCGGCATTCCTTCATAATTCAGAAAAAGAACTTAGCATTCATTAAAAAAGATCATGATTTCTAACTTAAAAAACACCTTGTACTTTAAATAATTTTCTCCTAGTTAGTATGATAGCATAAGTACTTCATCGGTTAAATGAAAGGACTTCATATAAGTTTTCATGATAACCACTTTCCTATGCCGCATGCTATGAAAATAATAACTTGTACAATGTTGCTAACGAGTTGCATGCTTGCACTGCTTAAATTATGTTATTCTGCTGGTACCATTCTACTTATTTTATCATATAGGACAACATGCTTGCACTAGTGCAAGGATAATATCTAAAAATAGATAATTTAAATAAAATATGGGCTGGATTTTCTCATGACTTCCTCAACTTATACTGAGAATTTGCTTCACCCTTTCTTGATGCTTCAAAGCATATCCTTTTGCTCTTTGTATGCGAGATCCTACAATAAATTCATGAGGGAATAGAGAAATGGGAAAAGGTAAATTTTAGAATCGGAAGGAATTCTGTTACAGGGATTCCATGAATAATACCAAAAGAGGGGATAAATAGAAGTAGGATAGGGGAAAAAATTTCAAGGGTAAAGTGGGATTTTTTGAAGTGGACGGGGTAAATTAGAAGAATATGGGAAGGTTAATCATTTTGGGATTGAAGAAGAAAACTAAGGGAATATTACGAAAGTGGAATATGAAGAAAGGCAGAAAAAATTATGGAAGGTCTACCTGCACTGGTGCAAGAAAAAATAACTACAGCGAAAATTAAGCGTTACTTGAGTAAAAATATCCATACTAATTATCCCAATTGTATAAAGGTTGGTTCTACTGAACCTTCTTTTACTTGGTGGTCACTAGCATATCTAAAGATCAAGCAACATTTTATTTTTATTAGAAATTTTTGATATTCTTGCCGGCAAGATGGTTTTCAGGTTGATCCTTCTGCAATCATATTAGCGAACTGATTTTCATAATTACAGGAAGATATTTTTTCTTTACTTTTTTCTTATTTATTTTTTATCTTTTTATTTTTTTTAAGAAGAAAGAGAATTCATGTTTTTAAAAGGTTGGTATTACCATTCACCACTACCATCCCAAATTTTTGTTGGACTTGTTGTGTAAAATCTTTCCTGGTAGGTGGTTGAAAATACTTCTTTAACCTATGTCCATTTACCAAGAATAATGAATTTTTTCCATCAATAGTTTTAACTTCTACTGCTCCATTCTCAAATACTCGAATCACTTCATAAGGTCCCATCCAACGTGTATGGAATTTCCCTTTAAAGATTTTAAATCTAGAATCATAAAGGAGCACCCAATCACCTGGTTGGAACTGATTTTTTTGAATAGACTTGTCGTGCCACCTTTTACGTTGTTGCTGAATTAGTGTGTTCTGTTGAACAACATCCCTATGAAATTCATCTAACTCATTTAATTCGAGAAGATGCTATTGTTGTGCCTCAGAGAGATCTAGTCCTATCTAAACCGTAGTTCTGAAAGTTTTGATATGGAATTGAATTGGTAACAGAACTTGCTTGCCATATACCAACTCATATGGTGTATGTCCCGTGCTATTTCTCCAAGTGGTTCTGTATGCCCAAAAAGCCTCTGGTAATCGTTCAGCGTAGTCCTTCTGATGCATATTCACTGTCTTTGTCAGAATGGACTCGATCACTTTGTTCGTGGATTCCACCTGGCCATTTTCTTGTGGGTGATACGACGTGGATTTCCTATGCCGGATCTTATATTGCTCCATCACACCCTGTACCAGATTAGAAATAAATTGCGAACCATTGTCAGAAATAATTTCTCTAGGCACACCAAATCTAGTAAAGATTTCAGTAAAAAGAAAATCAGCAACAAATTTTTCTGTAGCAAAAGAAACAACTTTAGCTTCTACCCATTTCGTAACAAAATATGTACAAACCAAGATATTCTTCTTACTTAATGATGTTGGATTTATTAGCCCTGTAAAATCAATAGCTCATTTTTCAAATGGCTCAATCATAAATTGAGGGCATAAAGGTATTTCGTTGGTTTTATTAGGCTAGCCCATTCGCTGATAGCTATCACAATACTTGACATACTGCTTGACACCCTTAAACAAGGAAGGCCAAAAGTAACCAACACGCAATACTTTATATGCAGTCCGCTTATTAGCAAAGTGGCCTCCACAAGGTTCATCATGAGCATATTTCAATATTTCAAACACTTCGTCCTCTCTTACACATCTACAGATAATCAGATCTGGACTAGTGTAAAAGAGATCTCCTTGAATCCAGGAATATGAAACACTTTTTTGAACAATAATCCACTTTTCATGAGCAGACAAGTAGGGTGGTGTTTTCCCAGTAACCAAGTAATTAGCAATGTCAGCAAACCATGAGGAATCTATTGACATAGCAAAAATATGTTCATTCGGAAAATCATCATTAACAGGAGTTGCTTCACCAGGATTATCTAAAATGGAAAGAAAATCTGCTACAACATTAGATTTTCTTGGGCTATCAACAATAGTAATATTAAATTCCTGCAACAATAGCAACCACCTAGTCACTCTACCACTAGTTAATGGTTTATTCATCAAATATTTAATTGCAGAATGATCAGTATGTACAAATACTTCATATCCTGTAATATAGTGCCTGAACTTATTAATTACAAAAATTACGACTAAAAACTCTTTCTCTGTAACTATATAATTTAATTCAGCGGAAGACAAATTCTTACTAATATAATAAATATCATATGATTGCTTATTTTCCTCTTGTCCTAAAGTTGCGCCAATAGCCAAATCTGAAGCATCAGAGGAAATGTGAAAAGGTAGGGACCAGTTTGGACCTCTCAAAACTGATGCATGTACTAATTTTTCCTTCAATGTTTCAAAAGACTGTTGGGAAGCTTTGGTCCAAGAAAATTCACTATCCTTAGCTAGAAGTTAGAAAAGAGGAGCAGCTATCTTAGAAAAAATTTCAAGGAATCTTCCATAGTAACCAGCATGTCCTAAAAAACTTCTTACTTCCCATTGAGTTTTGGGTGTAGGAAGATGTAGAATGATTTCAATCTTTGCTGGATCAACCTGGATACCTTTACCAGAAATAAAATGGCCAAGTACCACTCCCGCTTTGCACATTAGTCTAGATTTCTTGTCACTCAACGGGAGATGGGCTTCCTGACAATGAAGAAGTGCTTTTTCTAGATTTTTGATAGCTTCCTGAAAAGAATCACCAAACACAAAAGTCATCCATTTAAATTTCTGCAAATTCTAGATCAACAAAAATGGCCAGGACTTCCCTTTGAAGGGTAGCCGGGGCATTACATAAACCAAAGGGAAGCACTCTATAAGAAAATGTACCCCATGGACATGTAAAAGTAGTTTTATTTTGATCTTCGAGTGCAAGCTGTATCTGGTTTTAACCACTGAAGTCATCCAAAGGAAAAATATTTCTTTCCTACAAGGGTATCAAGCACCTGGTCAATGAAAGGTAGAGGGAAGTAATCTTTGAGAGTGGCTTGGTTTAATTCTTGATAATCAATACAAATACGCCATCTTCCATCTTTCTTAGGTACTAGCACTAATGGAGAGACCCACTAACTATTGGAAATAGGATAGATAAAACAGCATCCAAGAGTTTCTATACTTCTTCCTTCACAATATATCTTAGAGCTGGATTCATTTGCCTTTGGGGTTGTCAGACAAGTTGGGCTCCTTCCTGAATATAGATATGATGTCTACAAGTTTCAGGAGGAATACGCTTCATATCTTTGTAGTCCCATGCAAAGGCACTAAGATGGTTTTGCAACAAATTCACAAGCTGGTCTCGTTGAGATGAGTCTAAATCTGAACCAATATACAAGGATTTATCGAGGTTGATGTCAACAAGAGTAGTATCAGGATTAGGAGTACTCAAGGGGGTGGCCGAATACAGCGGTACAGAAGGATGAGAATCATAATTATCTTGAAAATCTACGCTGAAAATCTAGCTCAATAGCTCAAAATTAGGCATAGTGTCTAGAGTATTCAAGAAATCTTGAATCTCATCTTCTTGTGAAGACCCAATATACTGATGGATAAGGGAAATGGGTTGAGTCTCCTCATCACTGCTTTCATCCAGCCATAAAGTATCTCGAAGGTCCTGAATGGATCTGGCAGGGGGGGTATAAGGTAACTTTCTTCCTAGAATCCCCATGATAAATATACATATCACTGGAATGACATCCAATATATGCATCGATTGTAGAAAGCCATGGTCGACCCAAGATCAAGGGATGTCCTCCTACTGGGTTCTTTTGCTGAAGCACAATGAAATCATCAAGATATTCCCAAGAATCTAATGAGATGATCACATTGTCCAATACTCCTTCTCGCTTAATTTTAGATCTATCTGCTAATTCAAGCACAGTGGGAGTAGGGTGAAGATGATATAACCAAAGTTGATCCATGGTTTGCTTAGTCATGACATTAGTGGCTACCCCCAGGTCTATAAGGACATTAGAGACAAGGACATTACCAACCTGAACAAAGACAACAAGGTTTCCACGATCAGTATATTTTTCCATACACACACATCCTGTCATCAACTCTACCGCTCTACCAGCAAATTGAATGGTTTGGGGTTCCAATCTCTTCCTACTGGTTTTCTTGAGGCAGAGTTCCTTAATAATTTTAGTACAAATGGGGGTCTCTTTGATGGCTTGGAGCAAAGGTATCTTAATGAAAATATTTCGAAGCTCTGATGCCAAGCTAGGCTCAGAAATAGGCTCACTTTTTTCCATTACTAGCCTCTCTGGGAAGGGAGGCTAGTTGGAATATGATGGCAAGGATTCAGAGGGTAAGGGCTGGTTAGTGACAGCTTTCAGAGAATGATTAAGAGTTTCCTCTTGTTCTTTCTCTTCAATAATCACTCTAGGTTGCTTATGGTTTTCTGATGTTACAGTCCTTCTTGAACTTAATTGAATATCATGAACCCAAACTGGAATAAACTGGTACTCGAATGAAGGTGGGTTTGTTACATAGATCATTTGCACTACTTTATTATTGTTAGGATTAGGCATAGGTTGAGCAGGAAACTGAGGAGGTCGAAAAGGTGGAGGTAAAGGCAATGGTGGAGTAGACTGACTCGGAAGTTGAGGCATTGTATAAGGTGCATGGGTAGATGGATATGACTGCATGGGTGGCTGGTAGGAATATGGAGAATGAGTTGGCCCTCTCCAACCTTGTTTCCATGGTTGAGAAGGCTGCCCATGCTAATATTGGTTCCCATACTGCCACTGCTGATTAGTGTTAGGATAAGAATATGCATGTGAATTATAACCAAAATAGTGTGGAGAAAATTCAGGAGCCATACCTGCACCTACCTGAGGCCAATTTCTTTTTGCTCCCATAGCATTCAAGTATACAACTTTAGGCTATCCCCCTGTAAATACAACTTTAAGTCCTGGTATGGAGGGACATTTTTCTGTGATATGGTCTTCTTCACAAATAGCACACTTATTAGCTTCTTTCAAATTAAGAGGACACTCTTTAGGAGGATGCTTGTCTCTACATTTAGGATAGAAAATACCTAATGACTCTTGTTTCTTCATAAGTTTTTGCTAAAATTTTAACGAGTCCAATTGTTTGGTAATAGTATTCATTATATCAATTTTCATGTTTTCCATTTTATTTTCTATTCCAATAATCATAGCATCAGTAAATTCGATTTTTCTATTTCGGTGTCAAGTTCCTCTACCGGATCTATACTGATTTCTTGAAAATTTCCTGCATAATTCACAAATTTGTTCAAAAGTTTGCTGAGAAATATCACCTTGTCCTAACAGATTTAAATTATTTCTAGCATTATTAGTAAGTCCTCTTAAAAAAAATTTCTAATAGTACTGGAATCAAGCTTAAGTTTCGACCTTTGTAAAATATACATAAATATTTCTAGATAGTCTTGAAGAGTTTCATCATAATCCTGTATGATTGTAAAAATCTCATCCTGCATGTCCCGAGTTTTGCAATATTCTTGATACTTAGATAAAAACACTCTCTTCATCTGATCCCAAGAGGCTATAGTGTTTCCTCCTAACCCCGTAAACCAGTGCAAAGCTGAGTCCTTGAGAGTAATGGGAAATAATCTTAGCTTCTGAGCATCAATTGAATAATCATAACTTCTACACAAAATATCAAACTCGAATAAAAAAGAGTCAATATCTTCATGAAATTTACCATGGAAATGAGGGAGAGCTGATGGTGGAATGTTCTTCATTTGCACTACAGTATCAAGGTCCACAACTAGAAACAAAAAAGTGGATTGTTCCCCACTTACTTGGTTTTCATCAATCCTTTACCCGTGACCTTCTTGGTCTTCCATTGTTTCCCTTTTTCTCCCAATAGACTGAACCACACCTGTGCTGTTGTCACCAAAATCCAGGTGGATTGTTCCTACACGATGGGTTTGAATTGGATTGGGATTCCTGCTCACATAAGGAGACCCAATATGAGAATTGTTTTCAGAATTCTTTCGGCCCTTAGTGGGATTTGAACCCCTACCTTTTCTAGGCATTCATTTCAAAAAAGAAAGAAAAATAACAAAACAATTTCTAATAAAAAATGCTATCAGAATTCAATCAACACTAGTAAAATTCCTTCAAAGAAGCCTTTCCAAAAAATACTGCAAAAATGAAGGAAAAAATTACCTCTATTGTATAATCAGAAAATTCTTACCAAATCAAATCACCTCCCCGACAATGGCTCCAAAATCTTGGGTGTAGGAATTACACTTAAGCAAACTCCTCAACACTTAAATTGTCAACCCGGGGGATTCGTAAACTTAGAGATGAAGCACAGGCAATGCCAGAGATGGTATGAATATTTCTAATGTCAATCCATACATTCTTTAAAGGAAAGATTGCAAAATCAAACTAAAGAGAGAAAAAGGCAACTTGAACCATCAAAATAATCTAAGACTGGAACAAGGAAGAATGCATTTGCAAAAGAGATTTAGAAAGAAAGGGGCAATCATTCTAGCTAACTATTAATCAACTACTGAGTGCATGTTTTTCTTTAGAAAAGACACTTTAGCAATCTCAACAGATGGACCCTTCAAACCTACTTATATATAGGTTTCCTTCTTGCACTAATCTATCTTGCACTAGTGTAGTCTGCTTGCACTAATGTAGGAATAGAGATTTATGCAGAGGGTATAAATGGTGTCTGTACTACAACCATTTTACTTCGTGCAAGGGCTTGAACTTTCTCAGGTTCAGCACACTCAGATCCCGTGGAAAGAAACTAGTTCTTGCACCAGATCAGAGCTTCTTACATTTAACATTTAATTCCTGAAACCAGTTCTTAGCTAGTGCAAGTGTTACTATACTGTGAAATCAAATTACACACATAAAAATGAATGTTTTTTATTTTAACAGAGTGCAGAAATAGAGAAACAATTGATATAGTTTATCTTGTCATGAAGTATTAATGAAAGAAAGAAAATTGCTGGAAGTAAACTAAAAAGACTTGCTACATCACACCAACGTGCACTGGTGCAGGTTCATTTCTCCTACCTGGAACAGGCGGGGAAAACCAAATCAAATAGAACGGTAGAAAGTGAATAACACACCAATGTGCACTGGTGCAGGGTTGTTTCTCCTACATGGACTAGGTGGGGAAAACCAAATCAAACAAAACTGCATAAAATGAATAACACACCAACATGCACTGGTGCAGGGTTATTTCTCCTGCTTGGACCATGCAGGAAAACCAATCCGAAATCAGGTGCAGGAAATGAATAGCACACCAACGTGCACTGGTGCAAGGTTATTTCTCCTGCTTGGACCAAGTGAGAAAACCAATCGGAAATTAGATGCAGGAAAAGGAAATTTAACTACTTCATGTTGTGGATCTGCTTCCACTCAAACAGGAATACATGTGCTGTAAATTAAATCACACTTGGTAGTATAAACATAAATTACAAGAACAAAAAATAGGGTAAACGTGCTGGGTTGGCTGGGCCCTAGCCAACTAGCACGTTTCCCTTTCAAATAGAAACGCTCCTCAACACTTTATCTATTCATTAGCTTTCAAAAACAGAAATACGATTTATGCAACATAAGGTGGAGCTCCCTTCTTATTAGTTCATAGAGGCAAATACATGCATGAATACATAGTCCAGCCCAGATTTGGGTGATAACAAAATACAAGCATGTTACTGCCTCCCTGGTTATATCTCTGTTCTATACAAACTTCTGTCAAAAACTATTTCGTCCTATTTACATTCCTCATTATATAGATCCTTGGTCGAAGGCCAAAAGGATCGTTTAAGCAATTACATAACCGATATGCGGAATTTAGCTTCTTTGTCTTCAGAATTAGGTGGTTTAACAAAACTGGTCGTTGCCAATCTCCAGTTGTTTTTTCTTCATAAATCCGATCTTAGCTACCTTTGGATTTCCTTGCTATTGTGGTTGGAGCTCAACTGCCTTCAGATCTATCCTGCTGTCGTGGCTGAAGCTCGGCTGTCTTCAGGTCTATCCTGCCATCATGGTTGAAGCTACACAAAAGGGGTCGGTGATCAAGGGGGTCCAGATCTGCTGCGGAGATTTGTTGCGCTGGCACCAGTGTAAGATCTGATCCTGCACTAGGATCAACGGTTACGGTAAGCACTTGACTACCAAATAAACATTAGAGATATCGATAAGTTACAAGAGTGATTATAAGCAAGAAATCATGTAATAAATAATTAATTAATGCTAAGTTAAGTTAAAGATATGAAATATAATGTTCATATGAAATATGTCATCGTTCTTGGACTAGTGCAAGATGAGGGTGTATAAGAGAGGTAAAACAACGGTAATTGGTTATAATTTAGGAAGGGAAAAATGGTCAGAAGAGAGAAAATTAGGGGACTAACAGTCCTTAGGAATACTAATGTCACTTCCTCTTTCAAACCTCTCCATACCATTAGGAATTCACTGGGATCTGTCAAAGATTGTATTAATCCTAAAGATATTAATGGCATCTACCTTGTTCCGTGTTCCTGTGGTATCCCCTATATTGGGGAAACATGTAGATCTATTAAGCAAATAATCCATGAGAATGTTGCTGATATTAGACACATCCAATCGCACTCATCAGCCCTAGCCGAGCATGCAGAGAAAACAAATCACCATTTCTACATTGAAGAGTCCAAGGTCATTGCCAGGGTAAATCAGTTCCCCCATAGGAAGCTGAGGGAAGCAATTGAAATTGAAAGGCATGCCAAAAATCTTAATAGGGATGACTGGTGGAAAGTAAGAAAGAGCTGAACTCTAGCTCTCATGTCTTGATTCCTCCCTCTGCCCTCCCTGGTTATTTTTATCTTCTTCTCCTTTTTTCTTTTGTACAATTCATGAATTTTTAGGGATTTTTGAGGACTTTCTCTTTCTTTTATTTTGTGTGGTTTTAGTAGATCTAAGAACTATTTTTAATTTTATAGTAAATTCTAATTAATAACCCCCTCCCCTTCTTTTCATTTTATCTCTTTAACTTAGGTTTTATTCCTTAATAGTATATTTTTTTATTATCAATAAGACCTTATTATTAAAACATTGAAATATTAAAATATTTGACTCAAAAGTATATTTAAAGACTATGATATAATGAATTAAAATGTTTAGTGATTAATAAGGTATTTTAAAAGAAATTAATTCTAAATAAATATATATTGTTTTAACAACTTAATTGATGTTTATAATCAATATAATATTCCAAATGGCTAGTTTTAAATTGATTTATAATATTTTAATATTTTATTTCTAACAGCTAGTTTATTTCGTTATTTTATTATTTTACTTACCTAATTTAATTACTTTACCAATGTCTAGTTTTTGACAACATATTCTGGGCTATGATGCATCCTTACTATTTATACCTTAAGATCAACTGATTCTTCACCTTGTCTTGAGGATGGACCACATGAGCTAGTTCGAAACGTCGACCAATTCATGATTATGTGATTAATCTCAAATGCATCTATATACATTATGGATCACAAAAGTCTTAGATATAACAACGATTTTTCTTTTATTTCTACAATCCAGTCTAGGTTGGGCATATCAACAAACATTGATTGTATCTCATAGGTTCAAGGAGATAGTGTAATGACCCTAGTCATTTTGCATATATATAAGTATCATCCTATTTAGGGATAGGTGGCTAAAGATATGTTTATGAAATTTGACATGAACTTAGATATAGAACTACTTTTAAATCTACCAAATATAAGACAAATCCTTTCATATGATTAGGGGAGGAATGCCAAGGAAGGACTTATAAAAAGCTTAGACCTTTGTTGACAATTTCCTAATCATTCAAGCATGGATTTCATTAACATTACATATTGATGTCTTATCATAAGGACTATGCACAAACATTAAAAATGGAATTGAGGATGGATATCACAAAGATATTTCCAGAAATTTTGGCACATGATGGAGAACGCTTTCTCTACATGCCCTGTTGATTTTAGAACAAACCCTGGAACGATGGAAGGTGGAGGCCAAGGAGGGAAGGAGGGGCCAAATGGCATGCAATCGAGGGACCTACAAAACTGATCAAATAGCCATGGAAGGGTAAATTATCTCCTTTTTTTTATGGAGATAAGGTGGCTGATCAAAGACTAAGCCCTATTTTCAAATAATTATATAATAGCCATGGTTAGTGTCCACAAATAGCCATGGAAGGGTAAATTATCTCCATTCTTTTATGGAGATAAGGGAATTTATCAAAGGCCAAGTCCTCTTTCCAAATAATTATATAATAGTATGTTTGCTTCATGTAGTTTTGTGTTTGGCATATAGCAGTGCATGTGTTGGGTGTGGCGCCTAAACTTAAATATTGTTCGAGGATCCTATGAATTAAATCCAACCTCAAAATCATAACAAGACCAGGTCAAGGATGGAGGTTGAGTGTAAAGAAATAAAAATGGTTAATAGGGTCTATGCATCAATCCTAAGGGTGTCTAGGCCAATGGGTTCTCAAATAAGTTCCTTGAACACACAAAGATCTCAAAGAGTCAATTCCTTCAAAAAATTATTTAATTCAGAACCCCTGCTAGTAGAAAATTTAATAGCTAGTTGAATTAGCATTCTGACATGCTTATATCTACTCCCTATATTTCTTGAACTATCAGTAGTTTTTAGGTGAAGGAAATTCTTTCTTCCAAATAAAAAAAAAATCATAGATGAATGCCATTATCATCTGCGGTCACCAATAATATCTGCAAGAGCACTTCCCATCCTTAAATGATGAAAAGAATTTGCATCCCTCAAAACAATCTCTCTCATAGCAATCTTAGAGATAACTTTATAGTGGTGTGATAGTCAACACAAACAAAATATTCTTTAAGAGTCTTAGATTTGTTCAAGACAATGTGTTGATGAGTCCAAAAGAAATGTCTAGCTTCTCACAATGCTTCCAGATAATTTGTTGCTTTTTCTCCTCCTCCACATTGTGCAACACCAGCTTAATATTCACCATTAGGTACACATGTTTAATATTCATGGTTCAGTATGTATCCTTATGCCTTCATCTGCCTAACCAATTTGTCTAGCTCTGGATAAACATCCTCTTTTTGTGGATGCATGTTATCTCTTACAACACATACATGAATTTGGTTTTTGACTTGAATCCACCTACATCCTGATGACTTTTTTATGCCCCTGTCTTTCATCATTGTTCTTATCTTTGTTGATTCATCCCACATGTCATTGGAAGCAAAATATTTGATATGAGGACATATGTTACAAGGTTTTGTGGTTGTAATGCCATAAGGCCATCTGCTGCATGTCTGCCTATTTCCATATTTCCATGAATTTTGAACCCGCCTAGTAATGCTCCCCACAGAAGAGGATCCATTTCAACTGGAATTTTGTTGATAAAGTATTCCACCTCATCCAAGTGCCCAACATGGCCAAGAATGTGGAAAATTCAAGCAAAGTGCTCTACTCCAGTAATGACACCATTCTCTGCACTTATCAAATTGACATATTTACAACCCTTGTCCGCTAGACCAACATGGCCACAAGAACTGAGCACACTTATAAGGGTGACAAAATCGGGACATGTTCTTGCTTGCATCATCTACCCAAACAATTTGAGAACCCCTATACCTCAGCCATGTTGAACACATCTGACAATTATGTCATTTCATGAAACCACATTTCTTTCAAGCATTTTCTCAAAAACATTTAGTGAATCCTCTACATCCCCACATTTTGAATACATGTCAACAAGGGCACTCCCCATGATAATACCTGATCCAAATCTAGGTATAACATAGTAGTGGACCTCCTCCTTGTTTTAAAGTTGCATGTTTGGCACACATAGCCAAAACACTACCCAAAGTGAGTTGGTTCTGATTTATCCTGATACATGTCAACATGTCCTGGTACATACTGGAACAATTAAATTATTTTGGAGCAAAGTTGCTACACCATTTCATCTGCAAAACCATGAAACCATCGGATATGAAGAAGGCATAGAGAAAATAGGAGCCAAGCTATAAACAAGGGAGGAAAGGAAAGAAAAAGGGGAAATCATCTGCTTCCCATTTGAGTTCCAGGAGATTACTTAGCAATATAGGGTAGTAAGTGTAGGTGATTTCTCGTTCAATGGTAATTTTTTGTGATAAAAAATTCTTAACTTGATTAGCTTCTTCCTTACTCTTGATTATATTAACGTTCTCTTTCATCAAACAACTACCAAATCATAAATAACAATGAGATGTAGGCTATTATCCAGGGCCAAAAAACTCTCGAACTTGAGAGGAAAACCCACATAATTCTTCTTCTTATAGAATTTTAATTGATGAATTCCAAGACCTAGCTCCTTGACCAACAAACCCTCCAAGACTAAGACAAAGACTTTTCCAAGATGTGCCCTCCTTTCACAATGTCAACTTCATCCAAACATGCTTTCTAATGGAAACAACTTCTCATTCAACCTTTCTATCAGACCTACAAATTATTGACTATAACTCGACCTTACTATAGAAACCCTAGGCCACTCGTGTCCGGGAAAATATGGAGAATTTTCCCTCTTTTCCTCTTCACCTGAAAAGATACTTATTCTTCAGTAGCTTAGCCTACAATATCAACTCTGAGTCACCCAAATTTGGTCCTCTTAGAGTGACTTTAATTTTTGGTGTTCTTATTGCAGTGAGATGCCCTAGACTTTATATGTGTGAAGGAATTTTGCCCTAAAACAGATCAGAAATATTTCTTCTCTTCCTCCCTCCTTCTTCATTGGGTATTAGGCTCTTCCTTGTCTCTAGATCGAACTTGTATGTTTCCTTTGTGTATCCCCTTGAGACAGGTCGAGTCCTTTATATAGGCATTATTGGGCAGGCCGACTTGATTATGTATATAGGCCGACTTCACTTGGAGCATGAATATTTGGTCTTAGAGGGGTTTCTTTGACAATCCTTTTGACTCAAATACATTTCTTACAATATGTAACATGCCCAAAATGGGTCTTTAAACATGACAATGACTCAATTGACTTTATGATTCAATGACCAATCTTAAGAGCTCATAATGGGAGCTTGATCTATATAAAAATAAAATTCCTTGAGCATGAAACCTAGGTCTCAAGCATAAAAAAAATAATTTTATTTTTCTTCTTTGCCTCAATTACATAAAATCATGATTACACATGTCATTATGAAGACTGAACCTAGTTACATATTTCAACAGGAATCTATACCTTTTAGCCTTTATATGCATGGATTTCATGTCTTCAATCGTTGTTACTAGTAACTACCTTTTCCACCATTACTGCTCTAGAATCATTTATGAAATGTAATGATGAATATTGCTGGGATATTTGTTGTTATTACCGAACTACTTTTTGTTATGAAACCAGCTCAAGAAAAGATAGAAAAGATAGATCAACGCCTTAGAATTTAGCCTCCTCGAGGGGGAAACCTCCTTTACATTACATAAATGAACAATTCTTGGATGATTCAAATGATAAAACCTCCTTTCTATATATAGGAGTCTAAGGAGTCACAATATAACCCAGCCGACCTAACAATAATAATATAAAGCCACAAAAATAACAATAGAGGGATTCTATGGGGCACAGTAATAACAATATGGGGATAATAGGGGCACAACAATATTACTAAGGGATGCAACTACAATAGTAATGGGGTAATTACTAGTATTATAGGGACCCAACATGCCGCTCTCCTTCAAAAAAAGTGTTGTCCTCAACATTTGAGTAGTTCTAGATGCTTCTGTATAAAATTCTCATCCTCCCATGTGGAATCTTCAGCGGATAAGTTCTTCCACTTGATAAGATACTCTGAAATTGATCGATTTCGTAGCTGTCGAGTTCTTGTTTCTGTGACTGCTTCCGGTTCCAATATAATTTTTCCTTCCTCGTCAAGTTCTGGCAATATTGTTTGAACTGGGAGCTTGTTTCCTATAACCTTCTTTAAAAATGAAACATGGAAAATTGGGTGCAATCGAGAAGCTGCAGGAAGCTCCAATTTGTATGCCATAGTACCAATCTTTTGCAACACCTTGTACGGACCATAATACTTTGGTGATAATTTGTTATCCTTCTTAGCTTGCTTGAGGGAAATTTTCTTATATGGTTGTAGTCGTAGGAATACCCAATCACCTACATCAAAACTTCTTTTGTTGCAATGTTGATCTGCCTGTTGTTTCATTCTATTCTGTGCCAACATGAGGTTATCCTTTAAGAGTTGGAGGACTTGTTGCTGATGTTCGATGTGATGTTCCACTACTTGAACCTTAGAATTTTCTCTTAAATATGATGCGATGGATGGTGGTTGATATCTATGAAGTGCCATAAATGGGGTCATTTTTGTTGCTGTATGGAAGGAATTGTTATACCACCATTCAGCCAAAGGCAACCATTTGACCCATTGTGTTCGTTTATCAGATACAAAGAAACGAAGATATCCTTCCAAACATTTGTTTACTATCTTAGTTTTCCCATCAGATTGAGGATGATAAGATGAGCTATGAGCTAACTGAGTACCAAGACAAGAAAATAATTTTGTCCAAAAATTTCTAGTGAAAATGGGATCTCTATCACTTACAATAATCTTTGGGTTTCCATGTATCTTTTGAATTGTTTCCATAAATGCAGTAGAAACCGTATTGGCTTTAAATGGATGTGATAATGCACAAAAGTGTGCATACTTGGTAAGTCTATCAACTACCACCATGATGACACTATTTCCCTCAGACTTGGGTAAACCTGTGATAAAATCCATTGAAACCTCCCCCCAACACTGGCTTGGAATGGATAAAGGTTGTAATAGACTCGGTGTCTTAATTGTTTCAACTTTATTTTGTTGGCAAACCAAAAATTCCGCCACAAATTTTTGAATCTCCAATTTAAGGCCATCCCAAAAAAACTCCTTCTTAACCCTGTGGTAAGTTTTTAAAAATCCTAAGTGCCCTCCTAAGGGAGAAGTGTGCAATTCCATAAGAATCTTTTGTTTTAGTTGGGAATTCTTACAGAGGTATAAGCGATATTTGTACCATAAAGAATCATTTTGCCAGCTAAATGTATCAGATGTACTGGAATCTTGTTGTAACTTTCGAATAAGTGCCCATACTTCTTCGTCATTCTTCCATTCCTCCCTTGCTTCATTTATCCAATATGGTTGGATAATAGAAATGGCACACAACAATGCTTCCACATCCTCATCCTTTCTTGAGAGTGCATCTGCCACCACATTTTGCTTCCCTTTTTTGTAGATGATTTCAAAGTCATAACCCAACATCTTTGTGACCCACTTTTGTTGCTCTTCAGAGGATAACCTTTGTTCTAAAAAGTATTTAAGGCTATCATGATCCGTTTTTACCTTGAAGTGTCTTCCCATTAGGTAGGGTCGCCATTTCTTAAGTGCATGGAGTATTGCCAACATTTCCTTCTCATAAATAGCTTTGTGTAAAAACTTTCCCTTGATTGGATGACTTTCAAAAGCAATGGGTCTTTCATCTTGCATTAAAACAGCACCAATTCCATTTCCTGAAGCATCGCATTCCACAATAAAGGTTTTTGTGAAGTCCAGTGTAGCTAAGACCGGTGCTTGGCACATTGACTCTTTAAGATGTTCGAAGGCCTTTGTTGCTTGTGGAGTCCATGAAAATGCATCTTTCTTCAATAATGTTGTTAGAGGTGTTGCTATTCTCCCATAATTCTTAACAAACTTGCGATAACACCCTGTCAACCCGAGAAATCCTCGCATATGCTTTATGGATGTGGGGATTTTCCATTCCTTAATGGCTTTAATTTTGCTAGGGTTTACCTTAACTCCTTCATGAGATACAATATGACCCAGATATTCCACCTCTTGTACTCCAAAGAAACATTTGGATCTTTTTGCATATAATTGTTTCTCCTCCAATAGTTGTAGCACCCTGTCAACATGTTCAACATGATCCTTCCAAGACTTGCTGTAGATTAGTATATCATCAAAAAATACTAACGCAAATTTTCTAAGGAATGGTTTGAAAATGGAATTCATCAAACATTGAAATGTTGAAGGTGCATTGGTAAGGCCAAAAGGCATGACCAGAAATTCATAATGACCCTCATGAGTTCTAAATGTTGTTTTCGGAATGTCTTCAGTCTTCATTCTAATTTTATGATATCCTGAATGAAGATCAAACTTGGTGAAGTAAATTGATCCATGCAATTCATCCAGTAATTCATCAATGACGGGAATGGGAAACTTATCTTTAATAGTGAGCTTGTTGAGCTCCCTATAATCCGGACACATGCACCATGATCCATCCTTCTTGTGCACTAATACTATTGGAGCAGAGAAAGAACTTTGACTCGGTTGAATTATAGCAGCCTCTAGCATTTCTGCAACCATACGTTCAATTTCACTCTTTTGGGCATAGGGATATCTGTACGGCCTAATGTTTGGAGGAACACTTCCTGGAATCAAATGAATAGCATGATCATGATCACGAATAGGTGGGAGACCTTTGGGAGTCTCAAATACCTTGGAATGATTGTCAAGACTTTTTGGAGATTTGGAGAAATAGATGATTGCAATGTGGAACCATCTAGTGAACATAATTTTGCAATTACACCCCTTTGTTCCTTTTTTAGAAGCTTTGTAATACCCTTAGAGCTAATTATCTTTCCCGGTTTCCCTGCAGTACCCCTTAATTCAACTTCCTTTCCTTCCACAGAAAATTTCATGAAAAGTTATTGAAAATTGAAAGCTATTGTACCCAAGGATTGTAGCCATTGTACTCCTAGTACAACATCAGCACCTCCCATTGGAATGGAAAGCATTGGGCTAGTCAATACATATTCTCCCATGGATAGCTTGATATTATGGCACTTTCCAGAGCAATTTATTGTTCCTCCATTTGCAACCATCACTTGACACTCTGGTTCTGGGTATAAGAAGCAATTCAATTCTTTTGCTACCTTACAATGAATAAAATTGTGGGTACTTCCTGAATCAATCAACACTAGTACCTTTTTCTTCTTGATTTGTCCTTCTATCTTGATGGTTTGAGGAGTGGTAATTCCCGCCAATGCATTACAAGATATGGTCAGATTCATTTCTTCTTTATCTAGGCTTTGTTCCTGGAGTATATCCTCTTCTTTTGACCTTTCTTACTCCTTTTCTTCTTCCTCTTCACAACCTATGTAGAATAATTTCTTCTTAGCACACTTATGACTTTAGTGTATTTGCTATCACAACTGTAACAAAACCCTTTTGCTCTTTTTTCTTCCAGTTGTTGTGGTGTCAAACTTATAGGTTGTGGAAGACTAGGAGCAACCACACTTCCATCTTTATAGTTGTGAGTGGTATGCTTCCTGGTTGCCATAATTTTGCTTTCCATTTTTCTTGCTATCCTGAATGCCTTCTCCAATGAATCAGGTTCCCAAAGGCGAACATCATGTTGGATATTATCCTTTAAAGTCCCTATGAACACATCAATCCTATGCTCCTCTGGAATATCTTTTACCCTTATGTTCAATTTTTGGAACTCCTCAATGTGCTCCATTATTGAACCCTTTTGTTTGAGACTTATCAATTGGCTAAGAAAAGTGTTGCTTTTTGTATCCTCATAATGTGCTATCAATTCTTCCGTAAAAATTGCCCAAGTGATAAATTGTTTATGAGATCAAAGCTATTGATACCATACAAAATGATTTGGTTCCAAATATAAAGTTTCAATACGTACCTTTTGTGTGTTTTGGACATTATTGAGATCGAAAAATTGCTCCATTTGTAATATCCACGTTGCAGGATCCTTGCCATCAAACTTCCTCATATCGATTTTTGGAATATGGTGGGTTCTCGATCCCACATTAGAGTCTAAGAAATCATGATTAACATTTCTTTTGTTCGCATCATGAGTTTCCTTTACTACCTTTTCACCATTGGTAACTATTTCTTGTAGAAAATTTGTCAAATCTATCTTCAAATCTGCCATGCCTGCCTTCAAATTTGTGTTCAAATCTATCTTCAAGTTGTCCATCTTAGCTTCCATACCATTCATCTTAGCTTCCTCGCCATTTATCTTAGCTTCTATTAGCTTTTGTGACAGTGACATTTGTTGCACTTGTTCTTGTAATTTTGATATATCATGTAGCATTTCTTCCTCTTCTTCATGAGTCATGCTAGAGCTTTCAGGTTCCTTACTAGGTGTTTGCATTTTCTTTCCTCGGGGCATCAATTATGATAACAATGCTCTACTATGCCCTTTGAATTCCCTCAAAATAAATTTTCAAACCAAGCTTAAGCAAAAATTTAAGAAAATCTACACACCTTTTTTCACTTTGTAGGAGCTCGATATTGCCTCTGATGTATCTCTGTACTTTCCAATCATCTAGTTCTAAATTTGCGACCTACAGTAGTCCTCTGTGTCCTCTTTACAATGCCACAATTCTGACCCAAATTGGATTCTCCAAGGAAGAGTTATGCGAAATCTCCCACAGTGACTTGATTATAGACTAGTTCAGTAGAGTGAACTTGTACGACATTCCACAAGTCACTGTTTCGACCTTTCGATCTGAAAAATGCATACAGGAAACTACAATCCATCTTCTTTCTGTACCTTCTTACGAAATTTCAATCAGATCCCCAGAGAGAATGTTATGACGATTTTCCCCAGGTCACCTGTTTGGAATGTAATTCAGGAGTCTGCAAAAAGACCAACTTCCTCAGATCATATCTCCGAAAATATAGTGCGAAAAGCTCTAAAATTCGTACCTGAGGTTCAGTGTGATTTCTTCTCAAACGAGTTTTTTTGCAACTTCTGAAACATCGCAGAAAAAAAGTTATAGTGAAAATGTCATGATGACCTGTTTGGAGCAGCGAAACCCTAGAATCCAAAGCTCTGATACCAAATGTTATGAAACCAGCTCAAGAAAAGATAGAAAAGATAGATCAACACCTTAGAATTTAGCCTCTTCGAGGGGGAAACCTTCTTTACATTACATAAATGAACAATTCTTGGATGATTCAAATGACAAAACCTCCTTTCTCTATATAGGAGTCTAAGGAGTCACAATATAACCCAGCTGACCTAACAATAATAATATAAAGCCACAAAAATAACAATAGAGGGATTCTATGGGGCACAATAATAACAATATGGGGATAATAGGGGCACAACGATATTACTAAGGGTTGCAACTACAATAGTAATGGGGTAATTACTAGTATTATAGGGACCCAACACTTTTGTTATTGTTAAATTTACTGCATTTGTTGTTGTTTTTATGTTGTTTACTATTGTTAGCACTCTATTATTTTTGGATCTCATATTACGTTCCAGTTCTAGATTTCTTTGTGAGTCTCGTTCAGCTTTTTATCGATCAGATTTCACGTTAGGTTCATAACAAAGAGCCTGGAAAATATACAAGTTGCAAAATCTAAATGATTTTTTAATAGCTATCTTGCATGATCCCTTTACTAATATGTCAGTTTGTTTTCCTTGAGGATTTTTGGTTTTTAAGTTGATTGACATGACAAACTACAAGAAGGTTATAGATTGCATCCCATTGGAAGAAGAAATATTTCAAGATGAAAAGGAAAATTTTGTTCAATTCCTTAAAGACAATGATTCAAACTATGTGGCTATTTGAAGGCTCATCATGGATAAAACAAAATTCAATGTATTGGATCCATTTCCCATTCATTGCATGAAATTATTGATTCAATATCTAGGTATATTAGCCTAGTTAAGTGAGTCAATTCATGGAAGACAGGCATTTAAAAAATTTATTGTCAGCCAGAGATTCACACTGAGCATCTACATCAAGCATGTGACAGAGGACTTGTTTAGGCCATATTACACAACCACTATAACATGAATTTAAAAAGGGTAGCTGAGTAGGAAAATTTGATATATGTTGTGTCTAGTAAGTGAGGTAAATCCATTCTTGCCAAAACTTGTAGAGAGCCATGGAAGAAAACATTCTAAGCAAAAACTTTAACGAATTTGGGAATAATTCATTGAGTCTATGTAAGGCAATCCTTTTGATACTGATCAAGTTGATGGGGAAACCTTTTGGATAAATTATTGTATATGAACATCAATTGTGAAAAGGAAGTGATTGTTACAATGGAGGGTTGATTCATTTCTAAGTTTAGCACAGTGTTGAGTTGACCACTAGGGTTCCATCTTTGATGTTGTATGCCCCGCCCGCATTGCATGAGCTTCAAAGTAATGAGACCATGTGCAAAGGCAAGGTGATTTTGGTGGAAGAAATTGCATGTGTATTCAAAGTATGTGAAAGATTATTATAAATATATATTAGATTTAATTGATCACAAATATTATATCTATATCATAATGAGTTATACAATCCCTTAGTATAGTGTAAGGATAACTGATATCCTGGGATGTTTTTAAATGGACCAATGTTCTTTGGAAGCTGGTTGAAGATCATGCCACCAAAGTGCAGTCAATGTAGGCAAACAAAATTTCTTACCAGTTACTAAAATTTGAAATAGCTACGAATTTCTTTTGAAACATCCCCACGAGACTGAAACAAACAAGATCTGGAACCTCCTTTCAATGCCCCATTTAAAGGATCTGAATAGAATTCCTCCTTGATTATTTTTTCAGAGATTATATAACATGATGTTTCATGGACTAGACATTAGTTCCAATGTTGAATTATATCACAACTCGTTGGTTCATATCTTTTATGCCTAGTTATATGAAGAACCCACTCTAAAAAATACGTTTTGAGATGGCAAAAAGGGCATACCAAGCTGTGATCTAAGATTCGATGAACTGATGAACAATTCTGAGAGTATCTACATTAATTGTGGGTTTTATGAGGATAAATCAACATTGATATATAAAGGAAGTAATATTAAAGTTCTATAGTGATGTGGAGACATTTTGTAGGGGATGGGGAATAAAATCAACTAATAGGGTTTAAAAAGCAAGATGTTTTCGGACCAAAACATAAAATGTAAATGAGTGACAAATTGATCCAAGTTTTTGGCATAAAAAGAAGGAAAGCTAGTGGCGTTGGAGATGGTAAGGTGGTTCTGTGAGGTATAAACTTGTGGATGAGTATACGCCCAAGAAAAGAGATATAACTTAGGGAGAACTAGTAAGAAAGTGAATCATTTTTGTCTACCTCCTAGAATTATAACACACACCAATAACATTCTTGATATTTAGATAAACGTTGTGTGAAAACAGGGTAAAAGAAGTTCAATGGTGAAAATAGAGGATGATTTGATGTAATATATGGTGAAAAGACAAGTTTGTTTCTAGTTTCTTAGTCCCATTTTACTAATTATAAAGTTTGTTAAGCCTTCATAGACAACCAAAAATTCCAAGCATTTGCACCTTGGCAAACTAGAATCATTGGTTGTCTATGTTTTATGTGCTTTTAATAGACGTCACTTTTCCTTTGGAATTTGCAAGAAGGTGAGTTTGAGTGTTGCTTATCCAATGCTTATCTAGAATGGTAGACACATCATCATGTAGCTATTCCATTTTTTTATAAATATGGTTCTGAATTTTCTGAATGTAGACACATCATCAGCAGTTCTGAATTTTCTTGTCCCCCCACTAGTTATGTAAACTATAGTGAAAAGCATCTCAGACACTAATATTACTAGTAATACTAACTGCAAGTTGAACTGTTTCCGTAACTCGAAAGTCCAGATATCATCTTCAATAGCCTTGTGTGGTTCCATGTTGAAGTCAGTGATGTTATCTTGGACTAGCGCGTCAATTGCTTCCTAAGATATCTGCAATTTCCCCTTCCCACCCATTGCACTCTGTATTCCTCCAATATGATGCACAAATTCCTCCAACTTAAATACATTTGGTGGGCATTCACAAACAAGGAATTTAGTCATGGTCAATGTCCACAAATAGCCATGGAAGGGTAAATTATCTCCATTGTTTTATGGAGATAAGGGAACTGATCAAAGGAAAAACCCTCTTTTCAAATAATTATATAATAGTCTATGTGCTTCATGTATTTTTGTGTTTGGGATAGAGAAGTGCATTTGTTGAGAGTGGCACCTAAAGTTAAATATTGTTCGAGGGTCCTATAAAATAAATCCAGCATCAAAATCCTAACATGACCAGGTCAAGGATGGAGGTTCAGTGTAAAGAAAGAAAAATGGTACATAGGGCCTACGGGTCAATCCTAAGGTTGTCTAGGCAAATGGGGTCTCAAGTAAGTTCTTGGAACACACCAAGATTTCAAAGATTTAGTTCCTTCATAAAATTATTTAATTGAACCCCTGTTGGTAGAAGAACTTAATAGCTAGTTGAATTAGCATTCTGACATTCTTATATCTACTCCCTGTCTTTCTTGTACTATCAATAGTTTTCAGACTAAGGACATTCTTTCTTCTAAATAAAAGAAAATCATAGATGAATGCCATTCTCATCTGGGACCACCAATAATATCTGCAAAATCACTACCCATCCTTAAAATGATGAAAATAATTTGCATCCCTCAAAACAATCTCTCTCCTGGAAATCTTAGAGATAACTTGGTAGTAGCGTAATAATTAGCACAAACATAGAGATTCTTCAAGATTCTTATATTTGTTCAAGGCAGTGTGTTGATGAGTCCAAAAGTAATGACCAACTTCTCACAATGATTCCAAATAATTTTTTGCTTTTTCTCCTCCACATTGTGCAACACCAACTTAATATTCACCATTGTGTACACATGCTTAATATTCACGGTTCGATAGGTATCCTTCTGTCTTCATCTTCCTAGACAACTTGTCAAGCTCTGGATAAATATCCTCTTTTTGTGGATGCATGTTATCTCTTACAACAAATATGGGCATTTTGTTTTTGACTTGAATCCAGCTACATCCTGGTGACTTTTTAAAGCCCATGTGTTTCATCATTGTTCTTATATTTGTTGCTTCATCCCACATACCACTCACAGCAAAAATATTTGATATGAGGAAATACATTCCATGGTCCTGTGGTTGCAATGTGAGAAGGACATTTTCTACATAACTACCTATTTCCATATTTCCATGAATTTTTCACCCACCTAGCAATGTTACTCACACAAGAATCTAACGGTGTTGTTGTTTCTAATGAAACTGGAATGATTCTTCTGGGTTGAGAATGAATGTCAATGTGTGGAGGAATAGAGCTATATAGATAACCCAATGAATTTCAATAATTTTTCTCTTCAATTCTCATCCAACCCTACTTCCTAGTAGCTAGGAAAATGCTACTCTCCTAATCTCTTGACTAATTTACTTCCTTGCATTGAATATCCTGTGAGGTCTCTATTTTTGTGTCTTGTTTGGAATTTTCAATCCTTTAGGTTTCAAGTAAAATGAAAACAATAATGGTCTTTCCATCATTAACTATTACTTCTTTGATGCTAGTGAGTATTATAATTCACTTATTTGTCACTCACATTCAATTGTTTGTTGCTGGTAGAACTCCTAAGAAGCAGGCCGAAAATGTCGAGCAAAAGTCATTCCTTTCTTCCAACTATTCTCTTGCCAATGACCATGAATGGATTTCACTACTTCCACAGATGCAATATCGCAACAAAAATCATATACTTCATCATTATTCAATAGCTCACATTGGTGCATTTCTCTACTTGGATCTTCATTACACCTGGTTGTAGCTCACACCCATGCTCATGGTATGTAAATGACTGCTCTTATCTACAACATTGTTTTATCAATGTTTTCACAGTTTTCCAGTAGAAGAAATTGTCATTCTTGCACAAATACAAGGCATGGTAATTCTTAATCTATGGTTTAAAATGAATTTTAAAAGTTTTGTTTAGATCCCACTTGAGTAGTCCTTGTTCGTTATTAGTGACCCATTTGTATGGGATGTTATATACAGATAGACTTTGGACAAATTAGCAATGGAAACTCTAACATTAATAGAGAACTAAATCATTCCACACTCATATACCTTACCATGCAAATCAATGCTAAGGGAAGCAAGGTGTTAGTGGAAACTCTGTAAATCTCTTTCACTGTGGTAAATTATGTTTTTAGGGAATAGAATGAAAACATGCATGTGTCTTTCATGGAGATGTCTAAGACATTTCCTAAATGCACAAGATTCTTCTGACTAATAATAGGGTACATGGATTGATATTATATGCTCTTCTCGTTTGAAAAGAAATGGTTGTTGAATAGAGACATGCCTAACCACCACACTGACTGAATCTTTGCCTATTGCTTTGATGTTTTTAAATGAGTATGTGTTCATAGATGAGATATAATGTGGGATAAGTTTACAGGCTGGATAGAATGCTTATTGAATCTTTGTTCCAGCTTTAAAAGTTATGCAATGATTCTTCTTCCATATTCTTAATTCCCAAACTTTTGTAAATATGTTGTGTCATTTCCCTTCACTTCTGAGACCCTTCCAATATTTGATAACTCTTATAAGCCTTCCCACTCTTTCTGTCGAGCAAAACAAATCCTTTACAACTTTATCAAAATACCCTCTACAGCAAATAGGGAAAATATTAATATATATAAAGCATGGGTATAAGCTCTTTTGGGATTTTCAATCCTTGCATATAAGCTCTTTTGAGATTTTGAGTCCCCAAATCTCAGCATGTCCTAGTTTCCAAATTTCCTGTGACCATTGGATACTACTTCACACTTGTAAACAGCCAGACCCTATTGTTCAGTGCATTATTGCGATAGAGAAAAAAAATATCTTACAAACTTAATTTTGTAACATAAATAAAATAAAAATAAAAAGAATTCTTACATCCAACTTCTTATTTAAAAAAATTAAAAAAGAGGAGGATCATGGATTTATCTTGAATCTGGCTCTCTTATACCATTACGGGCAATTCAAACACTTAAATGAAGATATGGGCAATTCAAACTTCACATAAGTGACCCTAATAAGTGTTATTACTTTCAAGAAAACCCTCATATATTTCCTTCAATTCATCCAACTCTAGAAAAATCTCGAATGAAATCATCATTCCATATTTGTTTCTATTACAATATTTAAATTGAACATTATTGCATGCTCATGTTGTCTTTTTGAAATCTCAAATTCAAATTTTTCCTTGGATTTAAAATGGAACTCATAGTCTTTGACATTGTTGTCCAATCATCCAATGTTGACATATAACTTGGACACTGAAATCTCAAGTAGATGTGGAATATCTTTCACAAATTTCAAAGTGTTGCACAGGTCTGGCATCATTTCATCACAATGATGGAGCAGTAGTATAGTGTTGAGACGACCATTCAAAATGTTGAGATCTAATATAGGCCTTAAGAACCAAGTCCTTAAAAGACATCAACCCATGAAAATGACACACTTCTTAAACATGCCAAATAACAAAAACCCTTCCTTGGCTTTGCAAATGGCTATGTTGCTTGGATTCTTATCAACTTGAAAAAGTTTCAAGGAATCATAACCTATAGCATCAATTTTCAGAAATTTGTTTAATGAGATCTCTGAAACCATGTCAAATTTTATTGGTGTGGTGTCATATTCCTTCATTTCAATAGTGTTGACAAGCATCTCTTGTTGTAGCATAGCAAGAAGGTCCCCAACAACACGAACTTTCACATCACTTTCAATGTTCATCATGGAATTGAGTTGTTCATGAGCACATGCACAAACCACTAAATGCTCTTGTTCATTCAAAAATTCCAAACACTTGTTCAACAGCTTAGCATGCTTCAACCTATGGTTTGGGACCTTTGAAAGTAACAACCTTTGAGCCATCCAATACTCAAAATCTTCCAACAATTCCTAAAATAGTAGTTATTAGATCACCATGATTAGGAATATTAGAGTTATCGTTTCCAAAAATGTTGTAGTACATAAAACGTTCAGGTGCAATAAATGAAAAGATTTTATTGTGTATGTGATCATCCAAAAAAAACATGAGAACCTGTTCCAAGATTGATAAGACTAAAGTGACTACCGATATAAGCATCTGTGAGAGCTCCAGAAAAAATTTGCAGGAAAGAATCTCTTTGTCGTAAAATTCTTGTTTTGAGAGAATGTTGGAGTCTACATTTGTATGGATGTCTTGAGCTAGTTTTCCATTGCTAATGTAGATGTAGGAGATGGAGGAGGGTAATAATTTTTCATGGTATTTCTCACACAAAATCAGTATTACAAGGCTCCAAAGAAAATGAAAATCTTGTATTCCCAATTGAACCATGATGCAACTAGATGTGTTGTTATCCAACGAATTCATTTCTTTGGTATTTTGGGTGTACAGTTTTTCATGCCCAAACTTCATTGGGGTTGCATCCAAAGAACTAGATTGAATAATAATTGGTTTGGATTCATGTAAATATGGTAGTGCACCTGACCAATGGCTATCGATTGAGTTCCATCTAGAAATAGCTTGTACTCCTTTAAAAGCACACACATATGTAGAAGTGTATGATTTCAGAGAAGCCCAATCCAACATTGTTCAAGGAGGGTTTGGTCATTTGATAAAAAATGGTATAAATACCTGATATTCTTTAATGTCAAGCCTACTCTTCATGCAACAATATACATATGCCTTGACAATAGCATGAGTTCCAAGAAGTCTAATTTTCACCTTACATCCAATCTATTTTACAAATGAAGGGTAATATAGGTCTCTAGATGTTAATAGTGGTGACGCAACCAAAGTTTGCGTCTTCCCTCTTTAGTACACAATGGAAACCAACTTCCCATCAGCATTATATACCTCTTTACCATTCACTGGGTCTACACAATTAACTTGTAATATGCCACTGGTATTGGAAAATATTCATGATACGTAAACGCCTAATTTGACTCAGAACTAGTAGAATTATACCTATCAACAACAAAAGTCCCCACAAGGTTATTTTCAGTTTTATGCCCATAATATGTCAGAATATGGTTGAAAAGTACACTTCATGCACTTGTTTCCAGGTCCCAAGGCTTGAGTGTACCATCAATTGAAGTTGAGGCAAGGTTGGTCGAATCAAGATACTTAACATTATCCATAGTTTTCCTGTGATGTGCCAAAATGCACCATGGTGTTTTTATCATTCGAATATCTCCACGATATAGTTGTTGGGTGTGGAGCCTGATTATCTTCTATATTCAAATGTATCTCCACATAGGACCCCAGTTCGAAATGGGGGCGGCAACACCGCCCGTAAAATATTCGCTGCAGGGGGGGTCCAGGGGGGGGCGGCTACGACCTTTGGGAGCCCCCCCCTGGCGGGGGATTTTGGGGGCAGCGCCCCCAAAGCTAAAAACAGCTGTAAAATTGCCTTGTAAAAGTATAGTAATTTCTAGTCAATCTGGGCCGTTCATTAGGCAGATGATCTGACGGTAGAACTTATGTTTAGTTTAGGGTTTTTTGCCCTAGAAGGCAACCCCTCTCTTTGTATGAGGGTATTGTATTTTAGGCTGTGAAATAGGTGTGTATACTGTAAGCGAGAAACAGAGAGGCGAGATTGTGAGAGAAAACAGAGGATATTACAGCGGATTTGCTGTAGGTTGTGTCTCTTCATTTTGCTGGATAATAGAAAGGAAGGACTGGCTGTTCAGGGTGGACGTAGCCCAAACTGGGTGAACCACGTATATCTATGTCTCTCTTGTTTTGTGTGTTTTCTGTGTTTATATTTCTGCAATATTTTATGTGTTCCATTGCTCCGTAATATATAATTTTCTAACAATAGTTTATAATCTGTAGATCTAGATGCAAGTAGCCATCCATGGCCTGCTGGAAACTAAACAACACTTTCTTCCTGATTAATATTCCAAATTTTCATATAGCCATCACTCATTTGCGTAATTTTCATATAGCCATCACTCATTTGCACAATGCTCATTTCCAATAAATCATTATTCCTTAACAATTAGCACTTTTAAATATTTTCAGAGAATTAGTTAATCTTCAATTATTATTAATGTTTATCCAATAACAATAGTAAGCAAAAGAACACAAAAGGAACAAGAATTTTAGGTGGAAAACCCTCTCCGGGTCAAAAACCATCAAACACTTTTCTAATAAATTCTTTAATCTTCAACCCCAACTGAAATGAAAGTTACAACTTCCTAGAATTCTAGAAAAATCATTCTTCTCCAGCTCCCACTGGAAGGATGCCCTGATGCTTCAGTAGTCAATTAAATGGATGCCCCAACATGCCAGACCAACGGCTCCAACCTGGAGGCAACTTCACGCACCTTCCTAGCACCTCCTTGCCACCCTATAATGAGCATAAATGAGACAAGAGTGTGGACTCCTGTACCAAGGAGAATGATCCATGATACAATATAATTTACAATGATTTTCTTGTACTTAACTAATTACCCAATCACACTATGACTTGCAACCTAACCATGACATCATCCAACAGTGACTCTTATACCTCCCAACAATGCTTCTTCAACTCTAGGCAGATTGACCTTTTATAGTAATGACTCTTTTAAAATTTTACAATGATGATCTTTTACAATAATTAATATTGACAAGAACTAATGCTTGACTTGACACGCCTTCTTGGATCACCTGTAGCTGCTGAGGTACTGTCCTTCCTTCTTCAAGTAATGGTACTTTGGTGTTGCATGTCATTCTAGTATGTGTCTGAGTTGTGTTGAAGTGTCCTCCTTCCTGCACATGCATTAATGAACAAGACCCAAACCAATATACAAATAAAATACTTACATTGTCCTGCAAAACACATGTCTGAGATGATATTCAAATTGAAATGCAAACACTAATCATACATACCTTGTTGTAGCAAACTTACCCTTGATTCTTGATTTGCGGTCCTTACTGCAGTGATCCTTGAATGCATATGTTTTCTTGCCTTCTAGGGGATCGATCTTGAATCTATTGTATCTATGTAATTTGGGATCTCCAAGGCCTGAAATTTCATCTTGTGGTATCCCTCTAAGTCCTATTTCCAATCCCATAGGTCAGATTAAGTTTGGATTCTTCAATAAAGTGTTATTCCTAATCTCCCAAGATGACCTGATTATAGACTCATTTAGTAGAGAAAACATGTACGAAGTACCATGTCTCATGGTTTTGACCTTTGGCCCTGAAACATATACCCAACAAACTATGGTCTGTCCTATTTCTGTCACTATTTACAAAATTTGGATCCAATGCTCAGAGAGAAATGTATGATGATTTTCTCAAGGTCACCTGTTTGACATGGAATTTGGGACCCTGCAAAAGCCCTAACTTACTCAGATCATATATCTGAACATATAGTGAACCAAGATCTAAAATTAAGTCATGTCGTCAATAATGATTTTGGCTCAAATGGGTTTTAATTTCCACTTCTAAATCTTTGTATAAAAATAGTTATAACGAAAATGACACGATGACCGGTTTGAAGCAGTGAAATCCTACAATCCAAGGCTCTAAAATTTCTTCAAAACATGCCTTCAAACTTGATCATAATTTTGTTCCCTAACCAGACCTCAACAAAACCTTGAAATCCCTACAATAGATCTGCATTAGAATCTCATGAGGGCCAAAAAATTACAGAGGTATTCTCACAAGATAGTTCGTTGAAAAGTGCTTACATGAGGAGGATATGAGGGTCACAATTTATAGAAATGCTTAGGTTGAGAGGGTCTTCAACAAGTGAATTTTGGAGGGATTTTAGGAGCTTAAAACATTATTAAATATTGACTATTCAATGACCATAACCAATGATGAGTGTCATACCATAATCCCATGGGGTTTTAGCCCAATAACTGAGGTTACTAACTTCAAACACAAATATCTCTCAAATCGTGAAGGATTACGCAGTGTACCATATATCAACAGAAACATCTCGACGAGTAGAATCCATTTAGAAGATCACTGACTCAGAATAGAGTAAGTTATAAAGTCAAAATGACCATGAAAGATCATGGTAGCCCTTGGTGCTGCTTGGGTTGACATCAATGACAACCATTAATCAACATTCTCCCCCTTTGGCATTGATGGAAACACAAGTAATCCATCTACGATCATGAGACCTCTTCCTACTACCTTCTCTCCCCCTTTAGCATTGATCACAACACAAGTACTCCACTTGCGATCATGAGACCTCTCACTACTACCTTCTATCCCCCTTTGTCATCAATGGCAAAGGGTAAATCCCCCGAACAGACTGTCATCATGTGGACTTTGTAGAAATTTTTAATAATATGACACTTATTCATAGAGATTATCTTTATTATACACTATTGAGGAATGCATGCATAATACATAACCTCCTCTATGTTGATCATCAATTTTGCGGAATTAGAAACAATGAAACATCAATCACATGCGCACATTAACATAGTATGTAACCGGGGAAAGCATATAGCTGAAAACCCCTAAATATCTGTATATTATAATCATAGATAACATGTAACAATACATAATACAATACTCCTCACAAATACTCAGTATTATCTCCACCTACTACACACAAACTAGCTCAGATCTGAATCAATCACAGGTTCAATTCTCCTCCTCTTGCTTTCCTTCCTCCATTGCGCAACCCTGCATGAGAATAGATGAGAATGGCTGATCCAAACTCGTATTTCCCTTGGCTAAACCATGCAATCCTCATTTTCAATACTCAATCCATTGATTGTGCAAATCTCATGCACAACTATAGTCACAACTGACAACTGTCTTGCCCTTTCACTCACCTCTAACACTTGTCTCCACTGAACTATCCATGCACTGAGTTAACTGATGTATTCTTTAGTTGATTTATGAGTTAATAATTAGTGAATTAATTAATAATTAATTCACACCACTCATCACTAGTGTATTTGTAGTTAGACTAAATACAACTAGTTCAACTAAGTCAAACTGAACACAACTCCATCAACTCCTCAATCAACTCCCCCAAACTAAATCACTTGAGTTCTAACTGAAGTCCATCATGCAATAGCTCAACTGACCCATAAGAAAAGCGTATTTCCTTCTGGCAGTTGCATGTGCCACATCTGTAGCTCGAACTGAAGTGCTCCAAGAGGATAAGATAATGTTTATAGTCTAAATATTATTAAGAGCTAATAATATTTGATTGTTCTATTTTTAGCCTGGCAGTCTAAAAATAGACTCTGCCCATATGTCTAAAAATAGAAGTCCATCTATTTTTACCAACATGACCAATCAACCACAAATAGCATCCTACAACTCATAGACCATGATCCATATGTCTAAAAATAGACATAGTCTAAAAATAGACTTTGCGCCAAAATAGCCTGCGGGACCACTTAGTGAAGGCGACTCCTTTCCACTAAGCTCCATCATCTTGTTACATTTTCAACACTCCCTCTCAACAAGATATGGATTATCTGCAACCCCTATCCTGCAACTCTGGAATGTTATGCATGCAACACATTTGCCCAGTTCACTCGCTCCAACAACACTTGGAACAGAAACACTCCCAACTGACCACTCTGTTGGGCTAGGAACATACTCTGATGCTGAAGCTCTACCTGCTACTGACAAGTGCTCCCTCTCTGACATCTGCGCTACTGAAACATCTCCATGCATCTCGCACCATTGCACACTTCTCTGTGCCACCTAGCACTGTGCAAAACACTTGTGCCTCTTGCATTGCTGCAGCCTGCTAGCTATGCGCTGTCCTGGGATTTCCTACACTATCACTCTCTCTGCTACTCCATCCGCATCTGTCTCTACCCAATCAATCAGTTCCTGCTACTCCACATCTGGGCTCCCGTAGCAAGGTCTCATCCAAGAGGTTGGGTACCTCAAGGATCCTGCCGCTCCTCCTTGGGACGATCACTCTATATCACCCCACCTCATACCTGGAGGTATGGCTGCATGTGATCCCTCAGCCCACCTGGCTCGAATTTTCCCCCTATTAGAGGTCTCTGCATGAGTAGATGTCTCTACTCGATCTCCTCTCAACTTCCATTGTTGTGGCTGCTCCACAACCTCCTCAAGCTGCTGCACCAATCGTGGCTCTTCCACAATCGTCTGAGACTTCTTCTAGCTCTGCATGTTGAGAGGTAATATACGCTCCCTCTCAACCACCAAGTCTCCATTAGCTGCCTTGCTGCTCAAGGCTTTGCATGCATCTTGAGCCTCAAGAGCATACAGGTTCTTGACCCGTGAACCAATCTACTTCACCTGTCTAGTGATGATGTGTCTAAGGAAAACCTTTCCCTTACTGAAGACTACATCACAGCCTCTGTCTTCTAGCATCGCGATTGACACGAAGTTTCTCTTCAGTCCTGGTATATACTTTACGTCGGTCAAGGTAAGGTGAGCTCCATGCTCCCTCTGAAAAATAACCATGCCTACACCTAAGACACTATACTTCTCATCATTACCCATCGGTATGAGTATCTGGAGATCTTTCTCCTCCAAAGTACTGAACAAACTCTTGTCACCAGTCATGTGGAAAGAAACTCCACTGTCAAGAAACCAACCACTTCCCACCATGGATGAAACCATGCATGCGAAGAGTGTGAAATCCAACTCAAATTGTGAAGCAAGTGCCTCACCTTCAGATCCTTCCCCGGATCCCTTCTTGGATTTCCTCCGTGGACAATTTGCAGCATAATGGCCCACCTCATGACAACGAAAGCCTGTCACTTTCGATTTGTCAACCTTCTTCCCATCATTGGAAGAACTGGATTCGGAAAGAGAACCCTTCTCCTTCCCCTTCTTTGCCTTGGCAACCAAAGTGCAATTTTCTTCATCAGATGCCTTTGATGAAGATTTGTCCCTAGTATTCTGCCTGATCTCCTCTTGCACAAGATCAGACCAAAGTCTCTCCCATCCTGGAAATTTCTCTTGACCATTGACAGAGTCCTGATAGGAATGCCAACTCTTCGGAAGACCAAAGAGAGCCAAGCTCACCAAGTCCTCATCATCGACAGTCACCCCCACACTTCCCAGCTCATCCTGACATTGGGTGAACTTCATGAGATACTTGGGCATACTGTCTCCATTCTCACACTTAATGTTTCTGAGTTTATCCTTGAGTGCCAACTTCCTCTAGTTGCTCTTGCTTTGGAATAAATCTATCAACGCTTTCCACATCAAGTATGGAGAAGCCTTTCCATGCAAGCTGGATACAATGTGATCCTTCACGCCGTCCAACAGAATCCTTCGACACTTTGTTGTCTTCTTTTGCCAAACCTCAATGTGAGCAGCATCAGTAGGCTTTGGGACCTCAGCCTCTATGAACTCCTTCAGCCCATTGTCATCTAACACTGCCTCCATCCTATCTTTCCATGAAATATAGTTCGAGCTGCCTTCAAGAGCATACTCCAATCGCAATCCGTTGAAAGACATTTCAACTTTGACACCAAGAAAACACTGTTGCAAATTCGAATTCCACCAGCTCAAAACTCAACTGCTTCTGATCTAAAATTCGTGAGAACAGAGTATTTCTCATACAGAGATTGACTGTATGGGATTTTACTGGATATCTCACCTTCCAAAGGAAGGATGAATCCAGAGGCTACCTGGCCCGATTACAGAATCTGCCTAAAGAAATAAAATGTAAACACTTTCTGAATAATAGATCTGATGATCAACTCTGCTCTGATACCATGTAGAAATTTTGAATAATATGACACTTATTCACAGAGATTATCCTAATTATACACTATTGCAGAATGCATGCATAATACATAACCTCCTCTACGTTGATCATCAATTTTGCGGAATTAAAAACAATGAAACATCAATCGCATGCGCACATTAACACAGTATGTAACCGGGGAAAGCATACAGTTGAAAACCCCCAACTATCTGTATATTATAATGATAGAGAACATGTAACAATACATAATACAATACTCCTCACAAGTACTCAGTACTATCTCCACCTACTACACACAAACTAGCTCAAATCTGAATCAATCACAGGTTCAAATCTCCTCCGCTTGCTTGCCTGCCTCCACTACGCAATCCTACATGAGAATAGATGAGAATGGCTGATCCAAACTCGTATTTCCCTTGACTGAACCATGCAATCCTCATTGGCAATACTCAATCCATTTATTGTGCAAATATCATGCACAACTATAGTCACAACTGACAATTGTCTTGCCCTTTCACTCACCTCTAACACTTGTCTCCACTGAACTGTCCATGCATTGAGTTAACTGATGTATTCTTTAGTTGATTTATGAGTTAGTAATTAGTGAATTAATTAATAATTAATTGACACCACTCATCACTAGTGTATTTTCAGTTAGACTAAATACAACTAGTTCAACTAAGTCAAACTGAACACAACTCCATCAACTCCTCAATCAACTCCACCAAACTCAATCACTTGAGTTCTAACTGAGGTCCATCATGCAATAGCTCAACTGACCCATAAGAAAAGTGTATTTCCTTCTGGCAGTTGCATGTGCCACATTTGTAGCTCAAACTGAAGTGCTCCAAGAGGATAAGATAATGTTTACAGTCCAAATATTATTAAGAGCTAATAATATTGAACTATTCTATTTTTAGCCTGGCAATCTAAAAATAGACTCCGCCCATATGTCTAAAAATAGAAGTCCATCTGTTTTTACCAACATGACCAATCATCCACAAATACCATCTTGCAACTCATAGACCATAATCCATATGTCTAAAAATAGACATAGTCTAAAAATAGACTTTGTGCCAAAAATAGTCTGCGGGACCACTTAGTGAAGGCGACTCCTTTCCACTAAGCTCCATCATCTTGTTGCATTTTCTATAGACTTGTACACACCTCCACTCCCCCTTTCTACTTAGTAAGATAAGAGAAAGAGTATAATGAGAACTTGGGAGAATCCCAAGCTTTTGGCGAAGATACACAAATGCTTCACAAGGTAATGGTTTAGTAAATATGTCAACAATTTGCTCCTTTGTGCTAACATATTAAATCTTGATATCCTTTCCAACGGCCTACTCTCTAACGAAATGATATTTGATCAAAACGTTCTTTGTTTTGGAATGCATCACATGATTCTTATAGATACTAATGGCAATGGCGTTATCGCAGAAGGTGGGAATAGGATCATCAAACTTGACTTGAATATTTTGCAAAGTTTACTCTGTCTAGAGAAATTGAGTACAACAAGCTGTTCATGATATATTTTGCTTCCACTGTGAATAACGAAATCAAATATTTCTTTTTACTTAACCATGAAACAAGGCAACCACCTAGATAAAAGTATGCTCCACTAGTATTCTTTCGATAATCAACACTTCCCACCCAATCTGCATCTGTATAAGCTTGGATAACGAGATCATTTCCTTTGGGATACCATAAACCATATTCTATTGTGCCCTTAAGATATTGAAGAATTCTTTTGATGGTAATAATATGCAATTATTTTGGTGCTGCTTGGAATATTGCTACTCGTCCAACTTACTACATTACGTCTGGCCAAGAAGCTATCACATATAGAATACTACCAATCATAGATCTATACAACCTTTGGTCCACATCCTTTGAAGAATCTTCTAAACTTAACTTGCAACCTGTTACCTTTGGGGTAAGGACATGATTGCAATATTCCATCTTGAATTTCTTGAGAATTTCCTTGATGTACTTGGTTTGACATATAAATATTCCTTTATCCTACTGAGATATATGAAGCCCTAAAATGTATGCAAGCTCGCCAAGTAGAGACATTTCAAACTCACTTTGCATCTTTGTGGAAAAGTTTTTACTTAATCTGTCTTCATTTCTTCCAAAGATTATATCGTCCACATATACATAGATAATTGTTAGGTTATCTTGATCCACTTTCACATATATATTGTTGTCAACGCTTCCTTTCTTGAATCCTATTTGATGTAGATATCCATCAAGATGAGCATACCAAGATCTAGGAGCTTGCTTGAGACCATATAGTGCCTTCTTTAATCTATAGACATGGTCTTCCTTGTCAAAGAGAAGAAAAACTTTGGGTTCTTCAATGTAAACTTCTTCTTCCAATTCACCATTTAGAAAAGCTGATTTAACATCCATTTGGTACACCTTGATTTTTCTCGAGCATGCATAAGCGAGAAACATACAGATAGCTTCCATTCTGGCAATAAGAGAAAATGTTTCTTCAAAATCAATTCCTTCTAATTGTGCATATCCTTTGCAAACTAATATTTCCTTATTCTTGGTAACATGTTCATCCTCATTCAAGTGGTTTATGAAGACCCATTTAGTTCCAATAAAATTTGTATCCTTTTTTCATGGAACCAATTCCCAGGTGTCATTCTTCTCAATTTGATCCAATTCTTCATTCATAGTTGTTACCCAGTGTTCATCTTGACTAGCTTCTTCAAAATTGATAGGCCCAAAAGTTGTTGAAAGATTGAGGTGGGCTTGTTGTGATGAACAAAGTTGTCAAATTATTTTAGTTCCAATTCCTTCATTTATGTCACTAATGATTTGATTTGACAAATGATTCTTTTAACAACATTCTTTTAAAACTTTTGGAGAAGTTTCTTTCCCATCCTGTTGGTCATTTCTTATTTCCTCTTGGTTGACTGTTGTTTCATTTTTGCTAATCCTGACCAAATTGTCGAAATTTATATGTCCCATTCGTTTGTGCCATAACCAACTTTCATTTTCTTTTTCCAAAAATCACCCTTTAGGTGTTTCATCCAAAATGTATATGTCATTTGGAGCTCTGCCTCTTGTAACCACATTTTTTCCAAATATCCCTTTCTTGATTTCACATTTCTTAGATTTGAATAGTCTCATGTGTCCATGATCACACATCTTTCCAACACTAATAAGATTATGATTCATATTTTCAACCAACAATACATCCTTTGCTAATGCAGCCTTGCTTCTAAGTGTGACAGTACCTGCTCCTATGACGTTTGAAGACCCGTCATTTCCAGAGGACATCATTCCATCATTATTTTCCTTCAAGGATATGAACTTATTTTTATCTCCAGTCATATGCATTGAGTAACCACTCTAAAAATACCAAATGTTTTTGCTGCTTTGAGCCTTGAGAGTGATAACACATTTTTCAGGCTTCTTTTTCCATACTTGTTCATTTTTATTTTGCAAGAATTCCTTTGGAGAGCTTCCAACTCTATAATCTTTAGCCAGACGTCGAAAATTATTACATTTGTACCATTCGACATCATCTCTCAAATGATCAAATCCATTGATATTCTGCTCAGTTTTGGAATATCCATTTATGAAAGATCTCCTGGAACTATATTCATTTCAAACATACATGTGACACTCTACAACTCTATGTCCAAACCTTCTACATGAATAATAATGAACATAAAATATATTTTGGTACTTGGTAGGAAATCTTCTTCGAGGAATTGTTTTCCATGGTTCTTCCTACAAGTCTTGATCTCTTTATTTAGCTCAGAGATCTACCTACTTGGTAGATTTTCCATATCCATCTTCTTTTGTTGGCATAGAAGGACTTGACTCCTTTCATATTTTTCTTTGTAACCAAGACTACTCTTGTCACTACATGATTGTTGATTGTTCGTGAGTTCTTCCAATGTATTTGAGTTGTTGGCGTAGTTTTGAAGGGTTTTTCCATTTTTTACTTCCTTTCGTAGAGAGACAATTTCATCTTCCAATGCTTCTCTTTCCTTGTTTCATTCCTTGAATTATTTCTTGAGTGATTCCTCAATTTGTTTGTTTTATTCAACCTTGATTTTAAGATTTAGGACCTATTCCCTTTCTGTCTTTAATTCATCTTCAAGAGTGTTTACATGCTTCTTCTCGGCCTTGAGCTCTTTTATAACCTTGATCACTTCATTTTGAAATTCATCCTCAATCATCTCTTCTTGTCCTTCTTCGTCAGATGCCTCTTGCTTATTGGTCTTGCCCATAAACAATACTCTTCTGTTGATTTCTTCTTCATTATCACTATTTTCATCAAATGAGCAACTATCTTCTTTGGATAAGAATCTCTTCTTAAACCATTTCTTCTTGCCTTTATTTTCGAATTTCCTAGGACCTTTCTTTCCCTTCGTAATAACCTCATTTTTGTGAGGAAATTTGGCTTCAAAATGCCCAACCTCACCACAATCAAAACATATTAATGGAATTTTACCTTTGAATTTTCTCATACATGTTCTCATTTTCAGCGTGAAGTAGGCAAATTCTTTATCTAAAAATTTTTCTTTATATTCTTCCTTTTCTTCATCCTTACAATTGCAATTTTTTACTTTCAGAGTCTGCTTGTCCTTACTAGACTTCTTGGATGTGGAAAATGTTGTTTCTAAGTGAGATGTGCCATCCTCTTCTTCAATCCTCATTTCATATGCTGTAATAATTCCAGGCAATGCATCTATGCTAAGATTGGTCAAATTCGATCTATCTTTCAAGACATACCTTTGGGTTGAATCTTGTTGGAAAGGTTCTGAGGATCTTTCGGACAACACTTTTTGTGTTGACAGGTTCTCCCAAACCTTCCAATGTATTTGTTGTTTCATCAACATGCTGAAAGTATGCAGCAATATCTTCATCTTCCTTCTTTCACCTGTGAGTAACCTACATATATATTCTCAAGCTTTCCCCGTACCTCTTTAGCAGTTTTGCAACTCAATACCATAAGATAGACAATTTGATAAGACCACTAGTAATAATATCTTTAGCCTTTAAATCATATACCCTATTTTTCTTACCTTGTTCATCTGGGGTCAATGTGAAGCATTTTTCAATAATTTCCCATACTTCATATCCTTGTACTAGAAAATTAACCTACATTCTTCCACTCCAAAGTGCATATTTATTTCTATTGAACAAAGGAAATCTATTCTTAGTGTATTCCATGATCTCCTTCAAGTTTTTAGACTACTATTGAAGGATTCAAGCTGTGATACCAATTGTTGGAAATACTTGGGGGGGTGGCGCGGGGGGGGGGGGAGGGGGGGTGTGGGGGGTGGTGAATCAGCATTCCTTAGCAATTAGCACTTTTAAATCTTTTTAGGGCATTAGTTAATATTCAATTATTAATAATTATTATTTAGTAACAACAGTTAAAGAAAGAATGCAATAGGAACAAGAATTTTATGCAGAAAACCCCCTCCATATCAAAAACCACAGAATGATTTTCTAATAAAGTATTTAATCTTCAGCCCAAACTAAAATAAAAGTTACAACTTCCTAGAATTCTAGAAAAGAATTCTTCTCTAGCTCCCATTGGAAGGATGCCCCAATGCCCTAGTTTCTTTAGTAGTCAACTGAATGGATGCCCCAACATCCTAGACCAACCTACCACCCTGAAGTGTTCACAAGCTCCAACCTATAGGTGACTTCATGCACCCACCCAACAACTCCCTACCACCCTATACTGAGTAGAAATGAAACAAGAGTGTGGACTCTCGTACGAGGGATAATAATCCACGATACAATATAATTTACAATGATTTTATGGTACTTAAACAATTACCCTATCACATTATGACTTGCAACCTAACCATGACATCATCCAACAATGACTCCTATACCTCCCAACAATGCATCTTCAACTCTAGGCAGATTGACATTTTACAATAATGACTCTTTTACAATTTTACAATGATGATCTTTTACAATACTAACTCTTGACAAGAACTGATGCTTGACTTGACATAGATTCTTGGATAACTTACAGATTTTCAGGTACTATCATGCTTGCTTCAAGTAATGGTACTTTGGCATTGCATGTCCCTCTAGTATGTGTTCGAGTTGTCTTGAAGTTTCCACATTCCTGCACATGCATTAATGAACAAGACCCAAACCAATATACAAATAAAATACTTACAATGTCCTACAAAAAGCATGTTAGAGATGATATTCAAAATTAAAATGCAAACACTAATCATGCATACCTTTTTGTATCAGACTTATTGTTGGCCTGAGGGGGCCTGACCCAGGTTCGGAGTTAATTAGCTAAACAAATCCCTTTACTACTGGCCCTTTCGGCAACAACCCCCTGAGCGCAGACTGAGGTCTCAACCGAAGCAGTAGGGGGGACACTGGAACCATGTTTATGCACCCTTGAGATGTCTGAGGGGTCGATTTAGTCCAACTGTGAATACCGTCATCCATGTCACTTCAAACACTATCCTCACCTACGAGGCCTTCACGATCTATTATAATTTACTTCGCCCAACCCTAACCAGGGGTTGAGGTGATTTCTCATTTTCCTAGCAGCTATTTGTGCTACTTCCCCAAGTTACACAATGTATCTTACTTATATTCTTATAACAATTAGTTATCTTCACGTAAACAGATACTTTATCTTATGCTCCCTTTATCAACACATTCATATAAGTTCACGCATCATATAGACAATAGAAATGCAATTTATATCCAATACATCCAATGCAAAAAACAAGAATAAGATACACATAAATGATGTAAAACTTCCATTTATTACTTCTCCAAAGGTTAGAGACTCGACTCACCCTACCCACTCAACTGTAGGGGTCCGCGCACTCAGCTGTGGACTACTAGGCCTCCACGCACTTAGCTACAGAGCCTTCTCCTACTCTATATCCCAAAGAATTGACTCTACACTTCAGACAAGACTCAATTCTCCATCTATTACTTCATGACTCTACTTCTCTTCTTCACTTATTTACAACTTAGAGCCTTGCTCTATTTAAACAATCCCATGGTCCGTGGACCATGGGTAGGTTTCTAAAGTCTACATTACATTACAAAAATGAGGGCGGACAACCCTATGACTTCATTTACAATCTTCGCACTCTGCGCCCACAAAACGCGGAGACTTTACATTAGATTTGGTCAAAATCTGGGCTTCAAGCCCCAAAACTTTCCTTGGGGGATCCCGTGCCTAACAAGCCCCCAACACAAACATCATGACTCGCCCTTGAGTCACTCTATCGGTGCGTATATTTTCATGTGGAGACCTCCCAACTCTACTTGAACTACTGCAAGATTGGTAGCACACTGAGCAGCTGCCTGTTGTATCTCCTGCACGTGCTGTTCAGAGACCCTTATAGCTGAACTGTTGCCCTGCACCTGTTTGTAGTCTCGCGCCTCCTTTCAGCTTCTTGGTGCACTAAGACTGTTCTTCGGTCGGCTAGTCAGAAAGTCAGGCCACCCATGTTTGGCTTCAACGACTTCCATTCACTTTTCCTTGGAAAGGTTCTCCATTTAACTTTACCAACTGCATCGCGCCAGCATCTACAATCCACTTAGTAAAATACAATCCAATCCAAGGCATTGAAATGATCAACTCTTAGCGGTAGTCCTGAAATTTTTCAACATAATCATGAGCATCCTATTTTATCACTACAATTTTCTTATCAAGAAAGTTCTTCTTTATTCCTTCCTCAAGCTTCTCGACTTCTTCTTCCACCATGGCACTTTTCTCCCTTAACCAAACTCTTTCATTCATGAGTTCTTGGAGCCTAAGATTATGCGACTAGATTTCTTAATCAGGTCCTAAGCGATCTTCTTTGTCCAACTTCACGATCCCTTCTTCCAAGGCTCTGCGATCCTTCATATCCATGGGCACTGCTATGTGTCGACTAGGCATAATATACTCCATCGGCATTACAATGTTTTCTCCATAGGCTAGCCTAGAAGGCGTCTGTCCCATCAGTTTCTTGTATGTTGTCCTATAAGCCCATAAAAATGCAGGTACACACAAGTCCCAATCACTTCACTATGCGTTACATACCTTGTTTAGTGCTTCATGCACTTCGTTAAATGCTTTCGTGTGGATAACCTTCTGTGCACCCATTCTCTCCACACTTTGTCATTCTATCTTAAGGGACCGTCCGCGCATTTCCCCCCCAACACATGCTTATTGATCGTATCTCCCAACATGAAGTTCATGTGCATCCATGCAGGTTGTCTACCATACCCCTGTTGGTGAGCACCAGTATTGCAGCAATAATGTTGCAACTCCTAGGGCTTCCTACTTTACTTTTATCAACCTAGTAGTTCGTAACAAACTTGGAAGCGACAGTGTTGTATGCACAAGTACTAGCTCTTACTGCACGCTGTCACTTGGTTAGCTGGCGCAAGATCACTGGGAGCTTAGCCAACTTCTATGAATTCTCAAAAGAAGCTTTTAGCTGTGATGAAAGAAATCTATCTCTAAAGAGGCTATTCTATTTGCGGAAAGAGAAAGAAGACTGAATTGTGACGCAAACGCTAACAAACCCTAATTCTTACAACTAAGCCTACTTTTGCAGAAAAATAGATGAAACTGATGAAGTGAGTTCCATTTACTACTGAAAAGGTAAATTACATCTATTCAAGCTATTCCTAGAAGAAAATGAGGAAAGAACATCTTTTTGTGTTTTTATGTGAAATTGTTATGCATGAGCTTTTGTCTGTTTGTGACTGTGGCAGAGGTTTGGTGGCGAAGGAAGGCAGATTTGGTTCTTACAGAGGTGTAAGAAGGTATGGAGGGGTCCTGAGAGGCCTCTCGTAACCTTCTAAAGACTTCCCTTGCAATCGAACTTCAAAAAATCACTCATAGCAAATTCTACAGGAGGCTGTAGGGAATCTACAAGAGGTTCTACAGGAGGATGCCGAGAGCTAATTTTAGAGGTTTTAAGAGTGGAAAAATGGTGGGAAAGGGTGGATGAGGATTAGAGGGATGTGTTAAGGTGTCTGGAGCTTGTCAAGGAAGATCAAGAGGGAAAATTATGGTTGGATTTGTTCAAATGGCAAGAGGGAAGCTTATGAAAAAAAATGCAGAAATTAGGGCAGACTTGGGAAATGTTGTGAATGGCTTGTGAAATCTATGAGAAGTGAGCTGATGCTGGCTGATTTATGGATGCATGGGGAGTTGAGGTGTCCTACAAGAGATCTGCACATATGCTTACCGAAACTGAGCAAAGCAAGGACTAGCTATATGTTAGGGTCCCACCCTAACCCCCTTATTTATGTAATGGGATCGAGTCATAGTCAAGAGTCAATAAAGCCCATATTCATAATTGTAAGTGGTTAACCCGCAATTAATGATGGGACCACAGTTAGTTGCAAATGGGCTGTAGTATTAGATAGATGGTATTAATAAAACCCATGGTATTGATCCTTGGTATTGCATGTATGAGTCATATATAAAGGATAAAGACTCCCTGCGAGGAGGATCGTGTCTTATTTCTGTATCGAGCTCTGCTCTATTGGAGGTTGCCCCCTCGAAGAGGCCAGTGAACATTGTTTTCTGAATAATAAAATATTTTTTGTTGTCTCTCACTATTCTATGTTCTGGGTATCTTTCTTCACATATTCTATATTTGGGTATCTTTTGCAGGTTAAGAGCATAACAAGTGGTATCAGAGCACTTTCCAGGGCCAGTGGGATCTCCATTTCTTAGCAATTTTTTTTTTTTTGGCTAGAGACGTGTTCCGGCGTCTTTAAACCATGGGATCTGTCTTTGAGCGCATAAACCTGCGAATTTGGGGAGGAATGCACACAGGAAATACAAGAGGTGGTCACGCTTGTTGGACTCCCTTGTAACCCCTGTGGGTAACCCTTCGAGTAGTAGCGCATTAGACAGAACCGCATACGGACTATCTTCCAAGTACCTTCTAGGTATATTGGAAACCCCTTAGCTCCTCTGCAACCTCGCCATAGATAAACCGTCAGCCGTCTTACTGCTACAGTACACCGAGAATAGCACTCGGAGAGATTACTCACCCATATGATAAGGTAGTCGGGTTGTACGGCTAAGGGTATGGTTGATCCTCCTTAGTTAGAGCCCTAAAAAATTTGGCTGAGTACTACTGTCAGACCCTTATGTATATTGCGATCTGTAGCACCTAACACTCCTCAAGACCATAGTTCCCTTTTCTATCTAGGGATCACGCATCATCTCTGCCAGATTAGCGCGCAAAGAGGTGCAGCAGCAACAGACATCAGTCCCGCAGTTCCGAGTTAGCAGACCAGCCATTCCGATCTATTAGATCCATCAGATCCGCAGCAGCAGTCTGTTCCACTGCCCAAAGCTATCCGATCCGCCATTCAGATCTGAGTAGTTGTGTGGGGTTCCTATACCGGAGTATAATTTTCGTAGGACTTTTGGCAGCATTGACATTTTGAGGATTTGGCAACTGCAGTATTCATAAGGAAGGAGTAGATCTCCCGGGGCGCTTATTGGTGATCTAGCCCATCAGAATCAGGACGACAAACTAAGCATGGTGGTACCATTCAATTCTTAGTGAAAAAAAAAAATAGGCGGTCCCAATTTTCAAGAACATTAGGTCGGTGCATGGTAGAAACTAGAGCTCAAGCTATGGCCAATGAAAGGATGGACAAACTTGAAGAATCCTTGCAATCCCTCCAAATTCAGCTTAACCGACTAAATAGCATGATCCTGAGCATAATCCTGACGGGCAAGGAGGAAGGCCATGAGGAGGTGTATATGGGCAATGGACACAGTGAGGGTGAGTCTAGCCACTCTCTTCACCTCGGGGGCCCCCACCAACAATCCCGTCCGCGACCTCCCAAGTTGCATATGCATAAATTTGATGGTTCTCACCCGGCAGCATGGATAGCACAAATGGAGCAGTATTTCAATCTGAATAACATCTTAGATAATGAGACTGAGCTTATGGTGGGGAGCATGTACTTGGACAATGAAAGGTGGCAATGGTGGGAATGGCATCAACTTTGCAATGGACCTTTTAGGACTTGGAACTCCTTCAAAAAAGCTCTTACAGAACGCTTTGACCAGGAATCTTCTTTTTTCGGTCATCTTACTAAGCTCAGATAGACTGGCACAGTGGATGAATATATTACAGCCTTTGAAGCCTTAGCCTTGCGCACTAGGGGTCTCTCCGATGTGTTCTACACGGAATGTTTTATCAGTGGTCTTAAAGAAGCCATAAAAGCCCACGTTACTGCACCACCCTCCCACATGGATAGAGGCTTGTAAGGTAGCTCGTAACGTGGAACGTGCATTAGCTGCCCAATACAGTCGCCAAATTTCACCGCTAAGGGTCGCCCCCCACAGGCTCACAGCACGACTCAAACACTTAAGGTTCAAAAGGTGTCACCTGCAGAAATGGCCGAAAGAAGAAAGCAAGGATTATGTTACTACTGTGATGAAAAACACTCCCCAGGTCATAAATGCAAGGAGCCCAAATTTTTTCAAATTGATGCCACTGATTACAACTCATCGGAGGAAGATCCACCACTGCAGGAACATGAGGCGGTAGAAGAGGACAACCAAAAGGACAATGTCCTTGACGAACCAGTTATTTCGCTGCATGCTTTGGCAGGGATTTCTTCACCTAAACTCTCAAAATCAGAGGTTTTATTAAACATCGCCCAGTAGTAGTCTTGATTGATAGTGGAAGTACACATAATTTCATCCATCAAAAAGTCGCGGAAGCAGTGCATTGTTTTGTATGAGCAGTTTCTGACTTCCAAGTCCAAATTGCGGATGGGGGCACAATGAAATGTGAAGGCCGCTGTGAAAATGTCAAACTTCAAATGGGGGATTATCAGTTGAAGACCCACATGTTTGCCATACACATGAGAGGGTGCGACATTGTCCTCGGTGCTGAATGGCTTCGCACTCTTGGGCCAATCACAATGGATTTCCAGGAGTTATATATGAGTTTTAGGAAGAAAAACTCCACACATACCCTCCGTGGACTCCAGGTGGGAGCTTCCTCTATCATCAGCTCACATAGGATGGAAAAATTGCTAAAAAAGGGCCATCATGGAGTTATAGCTCAATTTAATGCCATCCAGGCAGTCGAAACCAAGTCTCTGCCGATTCATCCTGAGATGCAACAGATTTTAAATAACCATCTGCTGGTCTTTGACAAGCCTCATGAGCTTCCACCCTCGAGAGGGGAACATGATCATAGCATCACCTTGGTTCCAGGGGCCCAACCCCCAAATGTGCGCCCATACAGATATCCGTTCACCCAAAAGAATGAAATAGAAAAAATAATCAAGGAACTTTTGGAAGCAGGTGTCATTCATCCCAGCATTAGTCCTTATTCATCACCGGTGGTCATGGTGCTCAAGAAAGATGGGGAGTGGCGGATGTGTCCAGACTTCAGGGCCCTCAATAAGTTGACAGTCAAAGATAAATTTCCCATCCCGGTGGTTGACGATTTGCTGGATGAACTCAATGGGGCTCAATTCTTCACTAAGTTGGATCTTTGCTCGGGCTACCACCAAATTCGCATGAAGGAAGTCGACATTCCAAAGACTGCTTTCAAAACTCATCAAGGCCATTATGAGTTCCTGGTCATGACATTCGGTCTTTGTAATGCCCCCTCTACTTTTCAGAGCCTTATGAACCACCTTCTCAAACCATATCTCAGGAAATTTGTCCTTGTCTTCTTCGATGACATCCTCATCTATAGTTGTACTTGGGCGGCACATCTTCAGCATGTAGATTTACTCTTGCAACTGCTCCGCAAGCATAAATTATTTGTCAAGATGTCCAAGTGTTCGTTTGGCATGGAAGAAGTTGAGTATTTGGGCCACATTGTGGGGTGTGAAGGTGTCAGGGTGGACCCCAAAAAGATCCAGGCAATGCAGGATTGGCCTCAACCTAAGACCTTGAAGAGCTTGAGAGGATTTTTGGGTCTCACAGGCTATTATCGTAAATTTATCCGCAACTATGGTCGCATAATGAAGCCCCTCACTCAACTCCTGAAGAAAAATTCATTCTTCTGGAATGAGGATGCACAACAGGCATTTACAGCTCTCAAAAATGCCATGTGTTCCACTCCAGTCTTAGCACTACTTGACTTCACCAAATATTTTGTCAGTGAATGTGATGCTTTGGGTACGGGTATTGGGGTGGTCTTAATGTAGGAAGGGTGACCTTTGGCCTTCACAAGCCAACAACTAAGTGGGAAGAATCTGGGCCAATCTACCTATGAGAAGGAAATGATGGCCATCTTACATGCAGTACAGACCTGGCGACCTTACTTATTGGGGCGACGTTTCCAAATCCACACAGACCATCACAGTCTTAAATATTTTTTGGAGCAACGCCTATCCTCCCCACAACAAAATAAATGGCTCACAAAAATGTTGGGATATGATTATGAGATCATTTACAAGAAAGGGCAAGACAATAGTGTAGCAGATGCATTATCTCGCCAATTTGAGGAGGAAAGTACTCTGCTAGCAATTTCCATCCCCATTCCAGAATGGATTGAAGAGGCTCGTAGGGAATGGCTTTCACATCCCGGGCTCTCCCAACTCATTTCTCAATTGCAGGTGGATCCAAATTCCACCAAGGGCTACTTGTGGCAGGATGAGATTCTTCGCTACAGGGACAGAGTCGTAATATCACCAACATCCACCCTCAAAAGTCACATTTTGGTAGAATTGCACTCATCCCCCATTGCAGGACATTCAGGCTTTCAAAAGACGTATGCTCGCACTAGAAGATCATTTTTTTGGACAGTCATGAAAAAGGACATCCTTACTTTCGTAGTAGAATGTGATGTCTGTCAACGCCACAAAGGGGAGACCGTCAACACACCAGGCACATTACAATCGCTGCCCATCCCAGCATCAATATGGACGGAGGTTTCTATGGATTTCATTACAGGTCTTCCAAAGTCAGGAAACAAGTCAGTCATCATGGTGGTTGTGGATAGACTTTCGAAGTATGCTCATTTTTGCGCCCTACCCCACCCGTTTACACCAACTTTGGTCGCTCAATCTTTCATGGATCAGATCTTCAAATTGCATGGCATGCCCACTTCTATTGTGTCTGATTGTGACCCGATATTCAACAGTAATTTTTGGCAGGAAATCTTCAGGCTACAAGGAACTCAAATAAAACTCAGTACTTCCTATCATCTACAAACGGATGGTCAAACTGAAGCCGTCAACAAATGTCTGGAAACCTACCTTAGGTGTTTCACTTCAGAAAAGCAACATCTTTGGGTACAGTGGTTACCTCTGGCTGAATGGTGGTATAACACCAACTATCATGGCACCTCCAAAATGACTCCCTATGAAGCAGTATATGGTCAACTCCCTCCTTCCCCTACTTCTTATATCAAGGGGTGCTCAAAGGTACAAGCAGTGGATCAACTCCTACAACACCGTGCAACTATGCTCGCCCATCTTAGAGAGAATCTTCATCAAGCTCAAAACTGCATGAAGCAACCAGCATTGCTCAGAGCGCCAATTTCAAGAAGGGGATCAGGTCTTTTTGAGGCTACAACCATATAAGCAAACATCACTCAAAGATAAGGTTTGTCAGAAACTATCTCCAAAATTCTACGGACCATATCAAGTACTTCAGCGCATTGGAGAAGTGGCTTACAAGTTGGCTTTGCCACCTACTGCAAAAATCCATCGAGTTTTCCATGTCTCATGCCTCAAGAAAGTGATTGGGAACAATTGCAGAATTCAAACCAGTCTACCTGAATTGGACGAAGAAGGGTCAATCTGGCTCCAACCTGAACAGGTCCTAGACACACGTGACAGGCACCTGTGGGGCCGCATGTTGGGTCCCTATAATACTAGTGATTACCCCATTACTATTGTATTTATACCCCTTATTTATATTGTTGTGCCCCTATTACCCCCATATTGTTATTTCTGTGCCCCATAGAATCCCTCTATTGTTATTTTTGTGGCTTTATATTATTATTGTTAGGTCGGCTGGATTATATTGTGACTCCTTAGACTCCTATATATAGAAAGGAGGTTTTGTCATTTGTATCATCCAAGAATTGTTCATTTATGTAATGTAAAGGAGGTTGCCCCCTCGAAGAGGCTGAATTCTAAGGCGTTGATCTATCTTTTCTATCTTTTCTTGAGCTAGTTTCATAACATTTGGTATCAGAGCTTTGGATTCTAGGGTTTCGCTGCTCCAAACAGGTCATCGTGGCATTTTCGCTATAACTTTTTTTCTGTGACGTTTCAGAATTCGTAAAAAAAACCCATTTGAGAATAAATCGTGCTAAACCTTGGATCTGAATTTCAGAGCTTTTTGCGCAATATTTCCGGAGATATGATCTGAGGAAGTTGGTCTTTTTGCAGACTCCTGAATTACATTCAAAACAGGTGACCTGGGAAAATCCATCATAACTTTCTCTCTGGGGATCGGATTTAAATTTCGTAAGAAGGTACAAAAAGAGGAAGGACTGTAGTTTCTTGTGTGTGTGTTTCAGATTCAAAGGTTGAAACCGTGACTTGTGGCTTGTCGTACAAGTTCGCTCTGCTGAACCAGTCTAAAAGCAAGTCATTGTGGGAGATTTCACATAACTCTTCCTTGGAAAATCCAATTTGGCTCAGACTTGTGGCATTGGAAAGAGGACACAGAAGGATACTACAGGAGTAATTTTAGAACTGGATGATCCGAAATTACAGAGATACATCAGATTCAATATCAAGCTTCTATAAAGTGAAAAAAGGTGTGTAGTTTTTTTTTAAATTTTTGTGTAAGCTTGGTTTAACAGAATTCAAAGGGCATAGAAAAGCATTATTATCGGTAACTGATGCCCCGAGGAAAGATAATGCAAACACCTAGTAAGGAACCTAAAATCTCTAGCATGACTCATGAAGAAGAGGAAGAAATGCTACATGATATATAAAAATTACAAGAACAAGTGCAACAAATGTCACGCTCACAAAAGCTAAAAGAAGCTAAGATAAGTGGCGTGGAATCTAAGGTAAATGGCGTGGAATCTAAGATAAAGGGCATGGAAGCTAAGATGGATGATTTGAAGATAGATTTGAAGACAGACATGGAAGAATTGAAGAAGTTGCTACAAGAAAGGGTCACTAATGGTGAAAAGGTAGTAAAAGAAACTCATGATGAGAACAAAAGAAATGTTAATCATGATTCCATAGACGCTAATGTTGGATCGAAGAATCACCATATTCCAAAAATCGATATGAGGAAGTTTGATGGCAAGGATCCCACCACATGGATATTACAGATGGAGCAATTCTTCGATCTCAATAATGTGCAAAACGCACAAAAGGTACGTATGGCAACTGTATATTTAGAACCAAATCAGTTTGTATGGTATCAATGGCTTTGCTCTCGTAAACAATTTATCACTTGGGCAATTTTTACTGAAGAATTTGTTAGCGCTTGAGATTGCACCCTAGGCTGAGGAAGGTAAACCTTCAAGGCTACATCAAACCATTTCACCTTGTAGCTAGCCCTACGAGGTATGAGAAGGCTCTCTCGGGTCAGATTCGATAGATCTTTCAATATGATTAGGCTGACCAATTAAGAATAAAGATTTTAGGCTAGTAAATTGATAGGGGGGTTGATTTAATGATTTTTGGGGTTTTTGGTGGCAATTGGAGGGAGTGCAATTCAGGGTGCGGGGATTGAGCACAGTTTTTGCAGGGGGATCTTTGGGGCGAGGTAGGAGTGAGTGCTGATGCCTTAATCTGAGGTGGATGATCAGGAATGATAGAGGAGGAGCTAAAGAGGGCAAACAACCAATTTGAATCCTCTCTAGACAGTAGAAAACATAAATATTGAACAAACTAAAAAGCTGAGCATGTCAAAGCATGAATTCAAACTTTATCACTTCATCTGTCCAATTAGCAGCAAAAGAGAGATGTGAAATACATAAAAAAACTTACAATAACATGTAGAGAACACACCATCAACACATCAATCCACAAGAATCCACAATGATGTCTGCAAAACCCTGGCCTTCCTTTTCCTTAAATTGCAGAGATAGATGTACAATATACAATAAAGCTTTCTCCCACAAGAGTCCAACCATGAAAATGAGAAGGAGAGAGCATAATATAGACCATCTAGACCATCTAACTCCTTTCCCCACCTCTAGGGGTCGAGCTCAGCTTCCTAGGAGCAGTTTTAACTAATTCTAAACTAAGAACTAGAAAATAGGCACCCAAACAACTTGCCTCTATTACTTAGCTAACTCATCCATGCATTAATTTTTCACTTTTTACATCAAGGAAGCTTCTAGAAGGGTAAAGAGAGATAAAATATATATAATGCCATAAAATTTACACAAGAATACATCAATTACATGCCTAAATAATCAACCCAAGTGAAAACTGTGCTTAGCTGGCCGAACTGGTCAAAAATTGGCAAATTTTGCTTGACTGGTCGCACCTCTGGCTTGACTAGTCGCACCTTTTGGCAGCGCTGTTTGAGGGTCTTCCCGGAGTCCAAATCGAGTGCAAGATAGCTCGTTGGAAAGGTCTAGAAGTCTACTTTCCAACCCAACCGGAATTTAGAAATTTGGAGTTGATTTGACCCCTAAGAAATCAAATCTCCCAAGACTGCTTTCTGCAACTCAAAAAAGGGGCAGAAAGTCAAAATTTGGCTGTATTTTGAGCTTTTGGCTGCCCAAATCTTCACAAAATTTGAAACCCTTCCATAGGAAAGTGTACTTTTACAAGAAAAATCCAACCATGTAGATTTTTCCCCGTTCTGAGCTGTATCGACGACTCGTCTTGTACGGGGTGAGACGAGTCGAGTGGCCAAAACCTGTAAAATTCCAAAAAATGCCAAAAATGCCTCAAAATCCTCAAAATTTCTTGGTTTTGCTGCTAGAAGAAGGCTAGTCAGTATCATGGTGAGTAAGAGAGGCCTCATCCAAGATACGGAGCGGGTTGGTCTTTTTCCTCCTCTTGCGGGCCTCGGACAACTTCCTTTGGAGTATCTTCATTTTTGCCTTGCAAACGTGCCAACTCACTATGATGCTGAATGTGAGCAAGCCTCTCACAGAACTGAAAACATGACATGTACTGAAAACCGTTCATTGCCAAAGGACAAGCCTGCAATGCTGCCAAAGAAGTAGGTTCCTGTCTCCTATGATGACCACCCCTCTTAGGAACCCTCTGCTGTACCACCACTTCTGTAGCTGATGAATGGTCATCACTAGGCTCATAACTCTCGGTGTCTGACATGGTTTTGGAACCAGATGAGCAAGCTGAAAGGTAAATAGAACTGCTGCCTCTGCCTGCAAAATGCTGAGAAGTATGCTGTTTTCAAGGGGAAAAATCATAAGGGAACTGTTAGGGGAGGGATTTTTAATAAGGAATGGGAAATAAAAACAGGGATTTTTAGGGAAAATTCACAAAATGTAACACATACCATCTTATCATTTTTAAGAAATCATTTGCAACGAAACCATGTATGATAGGGACCAAGGGAAAGAACATATATGACAGGGGGTATGGGGCAGCATTATCCATTTGATTTTTATCCTTTAATGAAGCAAACTCTGCTATCTGGACGGGATTCATATGCATTTAGTGATAAGGGAAAGAGAGCTTCACTTGTATTTTTATCAAAAGGAGATTTGACAACTTCAAGGGAATGATAAAAAAGGGAAAACAGAGTTTATTTTGGGCAGCACAGCAACACGATTTTATAGACCAAAAACACAGCAATATGTCCATTATGAATATATACACAGCTGCAATCTTTGATTTTTCTTTTTATAAATTTCATAACAGCAGCTTGCCTCTTTTTTATACCCAATAATATCTTTGTTTTTCATATTTGGGTCATTTTGGCATTTTATTTTTATTTTTCTTTTCATATCAATTTTTATATATATATATTTTTTTTATTCTTTTTTTTTTTATTTTCTTGCTGCAGGTCCATGTAATTTGCTTGCTGTGGGGAAGGAGAAGGGCAATTTAGGGTTTGTGGGAACATGAAGGATATTAGGGTTTAGCGAAGAAATTTGGGAAGGGAAAGATTTTGAAGGAATATGGGATGGAAACCTTGTATTTCTGGCAAATGATATAAATGAAATAATAAGATAAACATGCAGTAACATTTGTGAATTTAATTGCCAAGGGAACAAGGATGGGATAAGAGGGATTTTTACCTTGAAAAACAAACAAAACCCTAGCAGATTTGCCTACATTGACAACATTTAAATTCACCATTTATCTTGCAAATTTTTGAAGAAGAAAACCATGAGACATGTCATCATTCACTTATTCCTTGTTATCACAGATGAATTTGGAGCTTACCTGGTCGATTTAGCAATTTGGGAGGGCGATTTGGGTGATTTGGCACGTTTCTTGACAAACCCAGCTCGACTAGTCGCACCCCTCTGACTCGTCGCTCCAGTTCAAAAATTACACTATGAGAGCAGCTCTGATTCGTCGCACCTGCCCAACTAGTCACACCTCCAACTCAACTAGTCGCTCCTCCAGAAATGACTAAAATCGCAGCCAAATCGCCTTTCTTTGCTTCTCTTTGTGTCTTGCAAGTTTGTCAATGCATAATGAGGCCATGAAGAGGGCTTTTTGGTCTTTATAGGTCCACATTTAAAAAAAATTAAAACATCAAACCCACTTTCAAATGTTGCATGTTTTGGCATTTAATTTAACACTGTTTTTTAAGTTGCACTTTGCCTGAAATTGATTTTTTGAGTGTTTTCACTTGGTTCTTTTTGCAGGTTGATTCTCTGATGGATTCTGAGGAAGAAACCAGGGTTGTTGCCGACATTCTGAAGATTTTTGAAAATTTCCTTTATTGTTGCCATTTTCACATGACCTTGGGTTTAAAAACAGAGTTTTTTAAAACCAAGGTAAAAATAAGTTGTAGCAGATGAAAACTATCAATAAAACGTAATTACAAACCTCCTTCTGGCTTGCTGAAGACCATCAGACTTTTGACTCATGACCTGGCAATGATTTTGATCGAAACCCTATACCTAGACTTGGAATTTCAAGACAAAAAATAAGAACAAGCATGACTCAATTACATTGTTGTATGACCTGATCCAGCAAAGCCAAGAAGGGAACAAAGTCCAGCTCCTCCATTCAGTGTTATGGCATGCCTAGTGGGATGCAAAACTGACACTGATGAGACACCTATAAATGCATATGCAAAGAGTTATTGATCACTGATGGAGGGCTCAAGACCGACACTAACATTGGCTCCAATGGGGATGGCAGCTCCTTGGAGGTGCCAAGAACCTCAGATCTCTTGGGAGAGCAGACCAGTGCCTTATTCATTGGGCAATGGAGTCAATTTATTCACATGTGACCAACTCAAAAACAACTTTATTTTACTTAGACAATTGACAGAAACTTAACTGATGCTTGACTCAAACCGACTCGATGGCAAACTGAAATAACTTGAAAAACTTACTCAACAGACCAAACAAAAATGACTCATGACTTGCCTTAAAACAAAACTTACAAAGCTTATGAAGGGTAGCAGTCCATCAAGATTTGAAATCATGATGACAACCACCTGTGTTTCTTACAAGACAAAATACCATCAAACTATATCAAAATGCCAATGCAACCAATCAAGCAGATGCCTTCTTGACTGATTCTCCCAATCAGATCTCATGATCAACAATAGATACTGGTAACCGGGCATCCAAAAACATAGCTGACCATGATCTCCTTCATCACTGAACACTGCAATAAACACTATCACTGCTGGCTGCAACAAACTTACTAGAGGATCGTGAAAAACATGAAGATTTGCCGCTGCCACCTCCTGCTGAAAGATCAAGGTGTCTTTTGCTTCAAACTCTGATCTTCCTTCATCATGTGCTTCGATAAAAGTATGCTCATGGGCTTCAAAAAATTCTGAACAAGTAGATGAGCAGATCTCTTCTTGGAAAAACATTTCAGCACATGAAACATATGAAGAATCTGAAAGGTAATCCTGTATGCTATAATCTTCGGTGGTCAGACAATATGGTAGGTGATCTTCATATGATATGACAGCCAGATTCTCATTACATTCTTCAATCATAAGGAAAGAAACTTCAGCTGATTCTTGAGGTGCAAAAATGACAGTTCTATCATCTACCATAAATTCATCCAAAGGAACTGTTTCACTTACTTGAATGAAGATGTCATCTTGCTTTTCATGAACTGACTGGATTACCTCCTCATGCAGGCTCTGTTCTAATGGCATGAGAACATTTGGATCAAAAACTTTGTCTATGGTCTCAACAACAAAGCCCTCCTTTTCAGGATTCAGCACAAGGTATGCTTGGTCATCACAATCTGAATCTAGAACTAAAGTAGTTGTCCTGTCTTCTTCAATCTGCATGCTGTCTTCTTCTATGGGCAGATCTGAAATGAGCTCTCCTCTTTCACCATCTTCAGCCATATAACAAATTTCAACCTGCTGATCTATAAAGCTGCTTACAAGACTGTCATCCGTTTCAGAAGAGGAAGAAGGTCCACTATCATCTTCTTGACCATGTGTGCACTGCAAATCTGCGTTAACTTGAGCTGGAGCAAGACCTCTCAAGAGCTGATCTATCTCCTCTTCAGACAAAGGAGATAATGCCTTTTGTTTTGTTCTGCTCAAACAGTGATTGTCTTCATTGATTTCAAGTGAAGGAGTATACAGATTTTCCTCATACTGCTGATCCATTTCATGCAATTTCTGTTGATTGTCAAGAGGCGAAATTTTTTCATTTTCCACCATACTAAGATCTTGGTCCTGCTGCAAATTTTCATGATCGTCTCTATGGGAATTCTCTAGGTTCTCTTCATGTTGCTGAAATGGATTCTCATACAAAGCCTCCATGATCTCAACATCCATAAAATTATCATCTTCATAAAACTTCTCAAGGCTTTCAATAAAATTATGTACATGGCTACAACAGTTCTGAACTAAAATCAAAGATGGATATGATTCTTTATACTTTTCAAAGAACACGGTATGAAAATCCCTTAAACAATAAATTGAAGCAGATGGCAAACTTTCATACCAGAATCGAGCTTCATCTTCCAGAGTAGCCATAAACATTTTCATCAAACAGTCCTCAGGAAAATTGATCTTTAACTTGCGAACATGCATATGAAATCTAATCAAATGTAAAGCAGCATCCTTCTTATCATCAGCGTTAAATGTGGGCAGATTCCTTGACCAATCTACCTTGGGCATCTTATTCGGAAAACCTGGAATGTGATCTCGGCTCAAGGGAGCATATCTTCTTGCAATCTGATCCATCTTGAGAAATCTCAAAGCTACTGATCTCTCTGCAGTGAAGTCACCATGAAGCATTGATCTTTGGAGTTTTCAGTGAAGGAGTCGCCAGTGAATGATTTCAGCCTTTCAAGTGTCTGATCGTTGTCCACTATCAACAATCAGATCTAAACTTGATATATGTACTGGGGTAAAATGCAAATGAAGTGCTCGTATTCACAAGCTCACAGAGATTGACTGAAGCAGCGTTTATCTACTAACGCTGATGTAAAACAAGAGCGTTTTCGAAGGCTTCTGGCGTAACTTCAGGCTCCGTCAAAGACTTATGAAACAAACACATCAACACACAAAGGAATTTGTTCTCCCCAGTATGGTCGCCACTATGTTAGCGCTTGAGATTTCACCCTAGGCTGAGGAAGGTAAACCTTCAAGGCTACATCAAACCATTTCACCTTGTAGCTAGCCCTACGAGGTATGAGAAGGCTCTCTCGGGTCAGATTCGATAGATCTTTCAATATGATTAGGCTGACCAATTAAGAATAAAGATTTTAGGCTAGTAAATTGATAGGGGGGTTGATTTAATGATTTTTGGGGTTTTTGGTGGCAATTGGAGGGAGTGCAATTCAGGGTGCGGGGATTGAGCACAGTTTTTGCAGGGGGATCTTTGGGGCGAGGTAGGAGTGAGTGCTGATGCCTTAATCTGAGGTGGATGATCAGGAATGATAGAGGAGGAGCTAAAGAGGGCAAACAACCAATTTGAATCCTCTCTAGACAGTAGAAAACATAAATATTGAACAAACTAAAAAGCTGAGCATGTCAAAGCATGAATTCAAACTTTATCACTTCATCTGTCCAATTAGCAGCAAAAGAGAGATGTGGAATACATAAAAAAACTTACAATAACATGTAGAGAACACACCATCAACACATCAATCCACAAGAATCCACAATGATGTCTGCAAAACCCTGGCCTTCCTTTTCCTTAAATTGCAGAGATAGATGTACAATATACAATAAAGCTTTCTCCCACAAGAGTCCAACCATGAAAATGAGAAGGAGAGAGCATAATATAGACCATCTAGACCATCTAACTCCTTTCCCCACCTCTAGGGGTCGAGCTCAGCTTCCTAGGAGCAGTTTTAACTAATTCTAAACTAAGAACTAGAAAATAGGCACCCAAACAACTTGCCTCTATTACTTAGCTAACTCATCCATGCATTAATTTTTCACTTTTTACATCAAGGAAACTTCTAGAAGGGTAAAGAGAGATAAAATCTATCTAATGCCATAAAATTTACACAAGAATACATCAATTACATGCCTAAATAATCAACCCAAGTGAAAACTGTGCTTAGCTGGCCGAACTGGTCAAAAATTGGCAAATTTTGCTTGACTGGTCGCACCTCTGGCTTGACTAGTTGCACCTTTTGGCAGCGCTGTTTGAGGGCCTTCCCAGAGTCCAAATCGAGTGCAGGATAGCTCGTTGGAAAGGTCTAGAAGTCTACTTTCCAACCCAACCGGAATTTCGGAATTTGGAGTTGATTTGACCCCTAAGAAATCAAATCTCCCAAGACTGCTTTCTGCAACTCAAAAAAGGGGCAGAAAGTCAAAATTTGGCTGTATTTTGAGCTTTTGGCTGCCCAAATCTTCACAAAATTTGAAACCCTTCCATAGGAAAGTGTACTTTTACAAGAAAAATCCAACCATGTAGAGTTTTCCCCGTTCTGAGCTGTATCGACGACTCGTCTCGTACGGGGTGAGACGAGTCGAGTGGCCAAAACCTGTAAAATTCCAAAAAATGCCAAAAAAGCCTCAAAATCCTCAAAATTTCTTGGTTTTGCTGCTAGAAGAAGGCTAGTCAGTATCATGGTGAGTAAGAGAGGCCTCAGCCAAGATACGAAGCGGGTTGGTCTTTTTCCTCCTCTTGCGGGCCTCGGACAACTTCCTTTGGAGTATCTTCATTTTTGCCTTGCAAACGTGCCAACTCACTATGATGCTGAATGTGAGCAAGCCTCTCACAGAACTGAAAACATGACATGTACTGAAAACCGTTCATTGCCAAAGGACAAGCCTGCAATGCTGCCAAAGAAGTAGGTTCCTGTCTCCTATGATGACCACCCCTCTTAGGAACCCTCTGCTGTACCACCACTTCTGTAGCTGATGAATGGTCATCACTAGGCTCATAACTCTCGGTGTCTGACATGGTTTTGGAACCAGATGAGCAAGCTGAAAGGTAAATAGAACTGCTGCCTCTGCCTGCAAAATGCTGAGAAGTATGCTGTTTTCAAGGGGAAAAATCATAAGGGAACTGTTAGGGGAGGGATTTTTAATAAGGAATGGGAAATAAAAACAGGGATTTTTAGGGAAAATTCACAAAATGTAACACATACCATCTTATCATTTTTAAGAAATCATTTGCAACGAAACCATGTATGATAGGGACCAAGGGAAAGAACATATATGACAGGGGGTATGGGGCAGCATTATCCATTTGATTTTTATCCTTTAATGAAGCAAACTCTGCTATCTGGACGAGATTCATATGCATTTAGTGATAAGGGAAAGAGAGCTTCACTTGTATTTTTATCAAAAGGAGATTTGACAACTTCAAGGGAATGATAAAAAAGGGAAAACAGAGTTTATTTTGGGCAGCACAGCAACACGATTTTATAGACCAAAAACACAGCAATATGTCCATTATGAATATATACACAGCTGCAATCTTTGATTTTTCTTTTTATAAATTTCATAACAGCAGCTTGCCTCTTTTTTATACCCAATAATATCTTTGTTTTTCATATTTGGGTCATTTTGGCATTTTATTTTTATTTTTCTTTTCATATCAATTTTTATATATATATATTTTTTTTATTCTTTTTTTTTTTATTTTCTTGCTGCAGGTCCATGTAATTTGCTTGCTGTGGGGAAGGAGAAGGGCAATTTAGGGTTTGTGGGAACATGAAGGATATTAGGGTTTAGCGAAGAAATTTGGGAAGGGAAAGATTTTGAAGGAATATGGGATGGAAACCTTGTATTTCTGGCAAACGATATAAATGAAATAATAAGATAAACATGCAGTAACATTTGTGAATTTAATTGCCAAGGGAACAAGGATGGGATAAGAGGGATTTTTACCTTGAAAAACAAACAAAACCCTAGCAGATTTGCCTACATTGTCAACATTTAAATTCACCATTTATCTTGCAAATTTTTGAAGAAGAAAACCATGAGACATGTCATCATTCACTTATTCCTTGTTATCACAGGTGAATTTGGAGCTTACCTGGTCGATTTAGCAATTTGGGAGGGCGATTTGGGTGATTTGGCACGTTTCTTGACAAACCCAGCTCGACTAGTCGCACCCCTCTGACTCGTCGCTCCAGTTCAAAAATTACACTGTGAGAGCAGCTCTGATTCGTCGCACCTGCCCAACTAGTCGCACCTCCAACTCAACTAGTCGCTCCTCCAGAAATGACTAAAATCGCAGCCAAATCGCCTTTCTTTGCTTCTCTTTGTGTCTTGCAAGTTTGTCAATGCATAATGAGGCCATGAAGAGGGCTTTTTGGTCTTTATAGGTCCACATTTAAAAAAAATTAAAACATCAAACCCACTTTCAAATGTTGCATGTTTTGGCATTTAATTTAACACTATTTTTTAAGTTGCACTTTGCCTGAAATTGATTTTTTGAGTGTTTTCACTTGGTTCTTTTTGCAGGTTGATTCTCTGATGGATTCTGAGGAAGAAACCAGGGTTGTTGCCGGCATTCTGAAGATTTTTGAAAATTTCCTTTATTGTTGCCATTTTCACATGACCTTGGGTTTAAAAACAGAGTTTTTTAAAACCAAGGTAAAAATAAGTTGTAGCAGATGAAAACTATCAATAAAACGTAATTACAAACCTCCTTCTGGCTTGCTGAAGACCATCAGACTTTTGACTCATGACCTGGCAATGATTTTGACCGAAACCCTATACCTAGACTTGAAATTTCAAGACAAAAAATAAGAACAAGCATGACTCAATTACATTGTTGTATGACCTGATCCAGCAAAGCCAAGAAGGGAACAAAGACCAGCTCCTCCATTCAGTGTTATGGCATGCCTAGTGGGATGCAAAACTGACACTGATGAGACACCTATAAATGCATATGCAAAGAGTTATTGATCACTGATGGAGGGCTCAAGACCGACACTAACAGAATTGATAGCACATTATGAAGATACAAAAAGCAACACTTTTTTTAGCCAATTGATAAGTCTCAAACAAAAGGTTTCAGTAATGGAGCACATTGAGGAGTTCCAAAAATTGAACATAAGGGTAAAAGATATTCCAGAGGAGCATAGGATTGATGTGTTCATAGGGTCTTTAAAGGATAATATCCAACATGATGTTCGCCTTTGGGAACCTGATTCATTAGAGAAGGCATTCAGGTTAGCAAGAAAAATGGAAAGCAAAATTATGGCAACCAGGAAGCATACCACTCACAACTATAAAGACGGAAGTGTTGTTGCCCCTAGTCTTCCACAACCTATAAGGTTGACACCACAACAATTGGAAGAAAAAAGAGCAAAAGGGCTTTGTTACAGTTGTGATAGCAAATACACTAAAGGTCATAAGTGTGCTGAGAAGAAATTATTCTACATAGATTGTGAAGAGGAAGAAGAAAAGGAGCAAGAAAGGTCAAAAGAAGAAGATATACTCCAGGAACAAAGCCTAGATGAAGAACAAATAAATCCGACCATATCTTGTAATGCATTGGCGGGAATTACCACTCCTCAAACCATCAAGATAGAAGGACAAATCAAGAAGAAAAAGGTAATAGTGTTGATTGATTCAGGAAGCACCCACAATTTTATTCATTGTAGGGTAGCAAAAGAATTGAATTGCTTCCTATATCCAGCACCAGAGTGTCAAGTGATGATTGCAAATGGAGGAACAATAAATTGCTCTGGAAAGTGCCATAATATCAAGCTATCCATGGGAGAATATGTATTGACTAGCCCAATGCTTTCCATTCCAATGGGAGGTGCTGATGTTGTACTAGGAGTCCAATGGCTACAATCCTTGGGTACAATAGCTTTTAATTTTCAAGAACTTTTCATCAAATTTTCTACGGAAGGAAAGGAAGTTGAATTAAGGGGTATTGCAGGGAAACCAGGAAAGATAATCAGCTCTAATGGCATGACAAAGCTTCTAAAAAAGGAGCAAAGAGGTGTAATTGCACAATTATGTTCGCTAGATGTTTCCACATTGGAATCATCTATTTCTCCAGATCTCCAAAAAGTCCTGGACAATCATTCCAAGGTATTTGAGACTCCAAAAGGTCTCCCACCTATGCGTGATCATGATCATGCTATTCATCTGATTCCAGGAAGTGTTCCTCCAAACATCAGGCCGTACAGATATCCCTATGTCCAAAAAAGTGAAATTGAACGTATGGTTGCAGAAATGCTAGAGGCTGGTATAATTCAACCGAGTCAAAGTTCTTTCTCAGCTCCAGTAGTATTGGTGCACAAGAAGGATGGATCATGGCGCATGTGTCCGGATTATAGGGAGCTCAACAAGCTCACTATTAAAGATAAGTTCCCCATTCCTGTTATTGATGAATTACTGGATGAATTGCATGGATCAATTTACTTCACCAAGTTGGATCTTCGTTCGGGATATCATCAAATCAGAATGAAGATTGAAGACATTCCGAAAACAGCATTTAGAACTCATGAGGGTCATTATGAATTTTTGGTCATGCCTTTTGGCCTTACCAATGCACCTTCAACATTTCAAGGTTTGATGAATTCAATTTTCAAACCATTCCTTAGAAAATTTGTGTTAGTATTTTTTGATGATATACTAATCTACAGCAAGTCTTGGAAGGATCATGTTGAACATGTTGACAGGGTGCTACAACTATTGGAGGAGAAACAATTATATGCAAAAAGATCCAAATGTTTCTTTGGAGTCCAGGAGGTGGAATATTTGGGTCATATTGTATCTCATGAAGGAGTTAAGGTAGACCCTAGCAAAATTAAAGCCATTAAGGAATGGAAAATCCCCACATCCATAAAGCATCTGCGAGGATTTCTTGGGTTGACAGGGTATTATCGCAAGTTTGTTAAGAATTATGGGAGAATAGCAGCACCTCTAACAACATTATTGAAGAAAGATTCATTTTCATGGACTCCGGAAGCAACAAAGGCCTTTGAACATCTTAAAGAGGCAATGTGCCAAGCACCGGTCTTAGCTACACCGGACTTCACAAAAACCTTTATTGTGGAATGTGATGCTTCAGGAAATGGAATTGGTGCTGTTCTAATGCAAGATGAAAGACCCATTGCTTTTGAAAGTCGTCCAATCAAGGGAAAGTTTTTAAGCAAAGCTATTTATGAGAAGGAAATGTTGGCAATACTCCATGCACTTAAGAAATGGCGACCCTACCTAATGGGAAGACACTTCAAGGTAAAAACGGATCATGATAGCCTTAAATACTTTTTAGAACAAAGATTATCCTCTGAAGAGCAACAAAAGTGGGTCACAAAGATGTTGGGTTATGACTTTGAAATCATCTACAAAAAAGGGAAGCAAAATGTGGTGGCAGATGCACTCTCAAGAAAGGATGAGGATGTGGAAGCATTGTTGTGTGCCATTTCTATTATCCAACCAGATTGGATAAACGAAGCAAGGGAGGAATGGAAGAATGACGAAGAAGTGTGGGCACTTATTCGAAAGCTACAACAAGATTCCAGTACTTCTGATACATTTAGCTGGCAAAATGATTCGTTATGGTACAAAGATCGCTTATACCTCTGTAAGAATTCCCAGCTAAAACAAAAGATTCTTATGGAATTGCACACTTCTCCCTTAGGAGGGCACTCAGGATTTTTAAAAACTTACCACAGGGTTAAGAAGGAATTTTTTTGGGATGGCCTTAAATCAGATATTCAAAAGTTTGTGGCGGAATGTTTGGTTTGCCAGCAAAATAAAGTTGAAACAATTAAGACACCAGGTCTATTACAACCTTTATCCATTCCAAGCCAACGTTGGGAGGAGGTTTCAATGGATTTTATCACAGGTTTACCCAAGTCTGAGGGAAAGAGTGTCATCATGGTGGTAGTTGACAGACTTACCAAGTATGCACACTTTTGTGCATTATCACATCCATTTAAAGCCAGTACAGTTTCTACTGCATTTATGGAAACAGTTCAAAAGCTACATGGAAACCCAAAGATTATTGTAAGTGACAGAGATCCCATTTTCACTGGAAATTTTTGGACAGAATTATTTTCTTGTCTTGGTACTCAGTTAGCTCATAGCTCATCTTATCATCCTCAATCTGATGGGCAAACTGAGATAGTAAACAAATGTTTGGAAGGATATCTTCGTTGCTTTGTATCTGATAAACAGACACAATGGGTCAAATGGTTGCCTCTGGCTGAATGGTGGTATAACACTTCCTTCCATACAGCAACAAAAATGACCCCATTTATGGCACTTTATGGGTATCAACCACCATCCATCACATCATATTTAAGAGAAAATTCTAAGGTTCAGGCAGTGGAACATCACATCGAACATCAACAACAAGTCCTCCAACTCTTAAAGGATAACCTTGTGTTGGCACAAAATAGAATGAAACAACAGGCAGATCAACATCGCAGTGAAAGAAGTTTTGATGTAGGTGATTGGGTATTCCTACGGCTACAACCATATAAGAAAATGTCCCTAAAGCAAGCTAAGAAGGATAATAAATTATCACCAAAGTATTATGGTCCGTACAAGGTGTTGCAAAAGATTGGTACTATGGCATACAAATTGGAGCTTCCTGCAGCTTCTCGATTGCACCCAGTTTTCCATGTTTCATGTTTAAAGAAGGTTATAGGTGACAAGCTCCCAATTCAAACAATATTGCCAGAACTTGACGAGGAAGGAAAAATTATATTGGAACCGGAAGCAGTCACAGAAACAAGAACTCGACAGCTACGAAATCGATCAATTTCAGAGTATCTTATCAAGTGGAAGAACTTATCCGCTGAAGATTCCACATGGGAGGATGAGAATTTTATGCAGAAGTATCCAGAACTACTCAAGCGTTGAGGACAACACTTTTTTGAAGGAGAGGGGCATGTTGGGTCCCTATAATACTAGTGATTACCCCATTACTATTGTAGTTATACCCCTTATTTATATTGTTGTGCCCCTATTACCACCATATTGTTATTTCTGTGCCCCATAGAATCCCTCTATTGTTATTTTTGTGGCTTTATATTATTATTGTTAGGTCGGATGGATTATATTGTGACTCCTTAGACTCCTATATATAGAAAGGAGGTTTTGTCATTTGTATCATCCAAGAATTGTTCATTTATGTAATGTAAAGGAGGTTGCCCCCTCGAAGAGGCTGAATTCTAAGGCGTTGATCTATCTTTTCTATCTTTTCTTGAGCTAGTTTCATAACACCGCATGATTAGGGAATTCCTCATCAAGTGGAAGGACACCTCTCCTGAACATGCAACTTGGGAACCGACCACTATTCCTCAGCAGTTTCCGCAGCTTTAGCCTTAAGGACAAGGCTAGTCTTAAGGGGGAGGGCATGTTAGGGTCCCACCCTAACCCCCTTATTTATGTAATGGGATCGAGTCATAGTCAAGAGTCAATAAAGCCCATATTAATAATTGTAAGTGGTTAACCCGCAATTAATGACGGGACCACAGTATTAGATAGAGGGTATTAATAAAACCCATGGTATTGATCCTTGGTATTGCATGTATGAGTCATATATAAAGGATAGAGACTCCCTGTGAGGAGGATTGTGTCTTATTTCTGTATCGAGCTCTGATCTATTGGAGGTTGCCCCCTCGAAGAGGCCAGTGAACATTGCTTTCTGAATAATAAAATATTTGCTGTTGTCTCTCACTATTCTATGTTCTGGGTATCTTTCTTCACATATTCTGTATTTGGGTATATTCTGTATATTCTGTATATAGGTGTTGGGCACTTGGGTTGGGCCCCAACCCAAGAGCTTTAGCCCTCTGAACGAGATCAGTGCTGGCTCAAAAAATATTTCATCTTCATTATCCAAAATAAAAGTCACATTACATGAACTTGTACACAAAAAGGAATCTCAAAAATGAGCTGCACAAGAGCTGCAAAAAGTGCGAGAATTTTACTAATAACTAGCTAAAATCCGACTAAAAAAACTAAGCACCTAAGCCCTCCTGTTTATACAATTGGAGCCTCTAACAACCCTCCTAAAATCAAGGAGGCTTGGCTCCCAAGACTAGAGATAGGCAACAGTTCTTCTTCACTTGCTCGGCTGCCCCTTGGATGCATTGATGTGGCTGCTTGTGCTCCGAGTTTTCTGAAGGAGGATTTGAGGTAGGGAGTCATAAATGAGGGGGACACCCTCCTACAAATCCTCTCCCTTGTTTTCCTTGAATATTGGCTACCAAATGCTCATTAAACCTTTGATTTTGTCTCAAAATTGACCAAAAATTTGCATAAAGCACACATTAGACTTTTTGGCATAATGACTAACCCAATTCACTCTATTAGCATAAATATAATTAAAAAAAATGCAATAAACTAATGAGAATGGTGGATTAAGCTAAGTTAGGAGGTCAAATGAGCCCATATAACTACCCATTTATGGGGCTTATCATCACCCCCCTTCTGAATATGTTTCTCGTCCTCTGAGAAATTAGTTTATCTCCTCATCTTTGATGGCCCTAGTGGCCTCCCTATCATGCCAAGCTTTTGATGTGTTCTGTTCATGTGTGCTATAAAATTTTTCCTTCTTGTCCATGTCCTTCCACTGCTCCTCCTAATCTGCTTATTTTAATTCTTGTGCTTTTCCTGACCTTGAAGTACATGGAGGCTTGCCTTTTTCTCTTTTCTTTTGGCTTAATTGGTGTGCTGAGGGCAGTGAGGCCAGCTGCTGCCTCTCTTTCCAGAGTCTCAGGGGACCCTTTTCTTTGTTTTTCCTCTACTTCCTCTTTTTCTCCTTCTTCTGTCTCATTTTCTTTCTCTGTTTGCTCTGTTTCTTCCTGTTCTGTCTCTTCATCCTTCTCCTCTTCTATTTTACTTTCTTCCTTCTCATTTTCTTGTCCTACTGAGTCATCAGTTGCTTCATCTTCTCCCCCTTTCTACTCTTCTTCCTCACTGTCAGAAGGCTTGATATCATAGGTGAGGGCTTTGATGTCACTTTCTATTGTCATGTTTCTGAAGACTTCCCATGCTATAGGGAGTGTGAATGTATGGAGGGCTTCTTCCACTAAAATTTTAATTAACCCATGGTGAGCCAGCTGATCTGGACTACCTACCTTAAACTTAATGCTGGAGTCTATGAATCCTCCTGTCATTATGCTTATACCCCCTATAAACACCAAATGTAGAGATGGAGACAAGAATTTTGAAGAAAACAGGAAAATAGGGGAAAACTGTGTTCTTTTTTTTTAAGAAATAGGTAGAACTTTTGAATGCAGTTCCTCTTCTTTTTTAGGCTTAATCCTTCCTTAAAATTGCATCACCCCTTGTATATATATTATTATGCAAAGTGGGTTTGTACTGTTTTTTTTTTTTTTTACAGACAATTTTTTTTATGTAATTCCTCTTCTTATGTGGACTCAATTCCTCCTTAAAATGATATCATTCATTGCATATATTGATAATCAAGGTGGGTATGCATGGAACCTACCTCCTTAAGCCAGAAATTTTGCAAAACCCCACGTTTTCTTCTAAAAAAATAGCTCACTGCCCCTCCTGTAGAACTTGTTACTACTCCTGTAGAACACCGATAGTAGAAAATGACAGAGAACGATGGTTTCAAGGCTATGGAGGTGGTAGAGAGCTCACTGCAGTCAAGGGCACAATGATAAAAATGGAAACAAAGTTGGTGAACAAGCTCGAGAGAGTGTACTTATGCTGACTGGAGAGGTTTTCGGCAACGAGGTGAGGTGGCAGAAAGGGTACGTTACCATTATTCAGACTGTTGGTCCCCACTACAGTGTCATCATGAGACTTTATGTTTTCTGCCTGTAATCACTTACCATCATTGGCGCTTGAGTTCAAAACAGTTGCCACTACCTGACTGTTAGATTTTTCCATGAGTTGACTAGACACACATGTAGTGTGATCTTCAGATGAGCGCGCTCGAACTAGCTAAGGGTGGCAAGTTAACTGGCTACCTTTGTGGCTTAATCCCAACCATTTCATTCATTTATGTAGTTTCAAATTACATGGATGAAATAGAGGAATGGGTTGAGACACTTACCTGGAAGTTGAATGCATTTGATGTGAGGTATTTTGGCTCCTTCTACTACTGCATGCTTCTACTTCATTTTCTGCATGCTATCTGCTTTCTTATGTGTGGCTGTTTGTCCTATGCAGGTATCCTCTGGCTAGATCTAAGCTTTAGATGTCTCCTTCAATCTTCATGGTTGCACTTTTTTCGCTGTTGTGGTTGGACTTTTGCAAGACAGTGATTTGTTTTGTCCATAGCTCCCAAACAGTAGACTGGATTGACCTAAAACTTTCTGAGCATGTTTCTATCATCATTATGCACCTCCCCGTAGAAAATTTTTGGTTAATGGATGCACGGATTTTGAGAAAAACTGAAAATGGCTGAAGGTGATGGAGGCCGATTTCTTGGAAACCATGCACTAGAATTAGCTAAAATTGCTTGGGCATGTTACCATCATCTATATGCATCTCCCCATGAAACAATTTTTTAAATGGATGCACAGATATGGAGAAAATGCAAAAATGGCTGAAGGTGATGGAAGAAAATTTCTTGGTAACTGTGCACTGGAATTTGTTGAAATTTCTTGAGCATGTTACTATCATCTATATGAAACTCCCCATGAAACAGTTTTTTAAATGGATGCATGGTTTTCAAGTTATAGAAAAAACAAATTTTTGCTCTATGTATTTTTGTATCAGAGCATCCTCCAGTTTTTTGGATAGTAAAAAAAAATGAGCTTGGGGTGTGATGCAGACTTGGGAATGATGGAAGAGAGGTTTTAAGACTGCAAGAGGATTTTTAAATCCTTTATGAAGCTTCCCTATTCCCCAAAATTCTTTTAAAATCCATTTCTGGCTCTCTGTAATTTCTACAAGAGCTTCCTGTAGAAAACATAGTTTTCAAAAAAGGAAGCACAGTGAGGTGAAAAGAATGTCAAGAATGATGGAGAAAGGTGTGGGAAGGTAGGATAGGTGCTCGTATTGGTTTCAGGGCTCCCTTGGCACCTTCTGCTGCTTCTTGTAGTCCTCTTACAAACTTGCAATGCAAAAAAAAAATCTCGTTTTTCCTCTTTTTTTTTTTTTTTTGAAAACAACTAGGGTGCCTCAAAGAGGTTTTCACCCTAATTGCCTGCCCTGGGCACCTTCAAGGGAGGTTTTCACCAAGGGATCTTTTTTCTCTCTTTTTCTTCTTTCCAACCCATTGACTTCCTCATGGAGGTTTTCAATCAATGAGCCAATCTAAGTCCCTCCAAGGAGGTTTTCACCTTAGATTTTTATTTTTCTCTTATTTTTCATTTTTCTTTTTCTTATTTTTTCTCTCCTACCCTACTCTACTTGAAGAACAAAATCACTTTCAAGTATAATAATACTTCCATTGGAGCCATGTGCACATCAAGATGATAGAGAGAATGATGTGGAGGCTTGAAATGTATGCTTTGACATGTACCTAGATTTTAGAGACCAAATGATTTGACTTTGAAGGGATCAAGCATACTTGAGGAAGAGAGTGATGCTGCAACTTAGTGACTTTCTGGAACCATATTTCGATATAGTTGTGATGTCCTTGGCCCTTTTGCTGATCCAGATCATTCTTGATATCTTCTTCTATCATGACCTTCACATCTTCCTCTTTTTGTTGATTCTTCTCTTGAATACATGGAGGATTTGATGGTAACCATGAGGGAGCTCTCTCATTCTCTGATTTTGATGTCTTCTCCTCATCAAGTGCAGTCCATGGTTCTTTGATCTTCCCTTTTGCCTCTTCTTCTACTGGATGTGGTCCTTCAATGATATCAATATAATCTCTTTTTTGCAATACTCTTCCTAAGCTATGGTGAATACCATTAAGCTCGAGAGGAGTTGTTTGGAGGTGTTGTACCTCAGCATTGTAAATGGGTTGAGCCAATTCAATGTGTGGGTTTGGAAATGGTGGTATAGTTAGTTGAGTGGGATTGTATATTTGAGATGGATGTGGATGGGTTTGTGGTTGGGTAGGTGGTGGAGGCGGAAGAGCGAGAAGAGAGGGGTATTGGGGCCTCCACTCCACAACATAAGTAGGGCATGATGTTTCCCCACTATATACATGCTGAGCCTGTTTGTTGTTCGGGTTTGGGTTCAGCTGGGCAAGAATTTGGGGTTGCCTTGGTGGAGCAGGAGGCAATGGTTTCGGTTGAGCAGGTGGTGGACGCAAAAGAGTGGGAGGAGAGTTGTACTGGGGCCTCCACCCCTAATGAGATGGATTCCACTGAGGTTGTGGCTGAGCATAGGATTGAAATGAATGAGAAGCTGGTTGGGCATGATATCGAGATGGATAGGACCAAGGAGGAGGTGTGTACCAGGAAGGATGAGCAGGGGGGGCCTAAGAAGGTATGAATGTGACTTGGTTGGGGTTGTAGTATGCCTAAGATGTCCCTTGCATCCCCTGCTGATATGGTCTAGGTCCATGCGGCCTCCTTTGGCTTATGTAATAGATCTGTTCAGTGGCTCCTTCAGCCCCTTGGTATACAGCTTTAAGCGTGGGCAAGGACAGGCACTTGTCTATAGAATGATTTTCTTCATAGATTGAACAAACCCTTATAGAGTTCAATGGGCATTCATTCCTAGGATGCCTCCTGGTGCATCCAGGGAAAAAAATGGCCAAAGCACTCTCTGCTTCCTCTTGTTTCCTTTTGATATGTAAGGCATCCATTTGCATGGCAAGAATCTGCATCATCTCACTCTTGAAATCTTCCAACATGTTTCCAAGTTCACCTTTGAGGGATGAACTGGATGAGGAGGTACTGCCCCCAACATTTTTGTTTTCAGCCATTGGCTCCAAAGGAATGTTTTATTCTTCTTCTTCCCCTATAGGTTCTTCAAATATGTCTGGCTGTTACCTAAAGGTTTTTCTTCATTGCAGCCACCGAAGAAGAGAGAAGGTTGGCTGTGTGAAGCAGCGGGGGTGTTGGACAAACATTTTCCTGAATTATCTCTATCCCTACAAGGCATGAAATGAAATATTTTTGGTTGGTTTTTTCTTTTTCTTCTTGTACCTGCAAAAATGAAATTGATTGAACAAACAAATTGCAACTAACTGAAATTATCTTGCTGAAATGGAAATTGCAGAATTGAAATGAAAGCAAGGAAATGACTAATCTACTTTTTAAATAATGAATCCATACAGGTGAGGATCGTTTTATAGATGAGGAATGAGGAATGACATGTTATAGAGTTTTTTGAACCCTATAATAGGTCATTCCTCATTCCTCATCTATAATCTAATTTTGCTGGAATGGAAATTGCGGAATTGAAATGAAAGCAAAGAAATGGCTAATCTACTTTTGCTAGAATGGAAATTGCAGAATTGAAATGAAAGCAAGGAAATGACTAGTCTACTTTTGCTGAAATGGAAATTGTAGAATTGAAATGAAAGCAAGGAAATGACTAATCTACTTTTCCTGAAATTGAAATTGCAGAATTGAAATGAAAGCAAGGAAATGACTAATCTACTTTCGCTGAAATTGAAATTGCAGAATTGAAATGAAAGCAAGGAAATGCAGAAATTGAAAGAAACAACTACTCTACGTTTGCTGAAATGAACTACTTAGCATAATGTTGTAGTAGAAAATAGAAGAAAAGTAGTAATCACAAAATACTCTGACGCTTCCCCGGCAATGGTGCCAAAAAGTGGTGAGCACCAGTATTGCAGCAATAATGCTGCAACTCCTGGGGCTTCCTACTTTACTTTTATCAACCCGGTAGTTCGTAACAAACTTGGAAGCGACGATGTTATATGCATAAGTACTAGCTCTTACTGCAAGCTGCCACTTGGTCAACTGGCGCAAGATCACTAGGAGCTTAGCCAAATTCTATGAATTCTCAGAAGAAGCTTTTAGATGTGATGAAAGAAATCTATCTCTAAAGAGGCTATTCTATTTGCAGAAATACAAAGAACACTAAATTGTAACGCAAACCCTAGCAAACCCTAATTCTTCCAACTAAACCTACTTTTGCAGAAAAAGAGATGAAACTGATGAAGTGAGTGCCATTGACTACTGAAAAGGTAAATTACATCTATTCAAGCTATTCCTAGAAGAAAATGAGGAAAGAACATCTTTTTCTGTTTTTATGTGTTTTTATGTGAAATTGTTATGCATGAGCTTTTGTCTGTTTGTGACTATGGCAGAGGTTTGGTGGCGAAGGAAGGCGAATTCGATTCTTACAGAGGTGTAAGAAGGTGTGGAGGGGTCCTAAGAGGCCTCTGGTAACTTTCTGAAGACTTCCCTTGCAATCGGACTTCGAAAAATCATTCACAGGAAATTTTACAGGAGACTGCAGGGGATCTACAGGAGGTTCTATAGGAGGTTCTACAAGAGGATGCCGGGTGCTAATTTTAGAGGTTTTAAGAGTGGAAAAATTGTGGGAAAGGGTGGATGAGGATTAGAGGGATGTGTTAAGGTGTCTACAGCTGTCAAGGAAGATCAAGAGGGAAAATGATGGTTGGATTTGTTCAAATGGCAAGAGGGAAGCTTATGAAAAAAATGCAGAAATTAGGGCAGACTTGGGAAATGTTGTAAATGGCTTGTGAAATCTATGAGAAGTGAGCTGATGCTAGCTGATTTATGGATGCATGGGGAGTTGAGGTGTCCTACATGAGATCTGCACATATGCTTACCAAAACTAAGCAAAGCAAGGACTAGCTATACCATGAAAACAAAAATATTTCTAAGTGACCTAATCTCTGACCTAGAAACAGAAAAATGTTGAATAGTAACCTTTGAACAGAAGAGCATGTAAAGAGATCTATGGTGAAAACAAGAAATGACCTTGGAAAACTGAATCTGAAGCAATACATTAAGTTTCAATTCAAGTCATCACACTAGAAATTGCATGGAAGAGCAAGATTGTCTTTTTGGTGGTAGCAATGGTGCCATGACCTCAACTCATGATCCTAGGAAGGGAGAAAAGTGATCAGGGCCTGTTGTTTGCCTTTTTAAATCTTAACCTACCACTGTATGAACCTACTTCAACAACTGAAACAAAAACAACTATGCAAACCATCAAAAGCAACCTATCTAAAACAAGGTAAAATAAATCTATGTAACAGAAATTAACTCATGAATTGAAGCAAAAACATACAAATACACAGCAAGAGGTGTTGGGCACTTGGGTTGGGCCCTAACCCAAGAGCTTCAGCCCTCTGAAAGAGATCAGTGCTGGCTCAAAAACTGTTTCATCTTCATTATCAAAAATAATAGTCACATTACATGAACTGTCCACAAAAAGGAAGCTCGAAAATGAGCTACACAATAGCTGCAAAAAGTGCGAGAATTTTACTAATAACTGGCTAAAATCTGACTAAAAAAACTGAGCACCTAAGCCCTCCTATTTATACAACTGGAGCCTCTAACAACTCTCCTAAAATCAAGGAGGCTTGGCTCCCAAGACTAGAGATAGACAACAGTTCTTCTTCACTTGCTCGGCTGCCCCTTGGATGCATTGATGTGGTTGCTTGCGCTCCGAGTTTTCTAAAGGAGGATTCGAGGTAGGGAGTCATAAATGAAGGGGGTACCCTCCTACAAATCCTATCCCTTGTTTTCCTCGAATATTGGCTGCCAAATGCTCATTAAGCCTTTGATTTTGTCTCAAAATTGACCAAAAATCTACATAAAGCACACATTAGACTTTTTGGCATAATGACTAACCCAATTCACTCGATTAGCATAAATATAATAAAAAACATGTAATAAACTAATGAGAATGGGGGATTAATCTAAGTTAAGAGGCCAAATGAGCCCATATAATTACCCATTTATGGGGCTCATCACCTGTACCCACTTGGATATATGCACGAGCGGACCATCCTGTCCCTTGTATTTATCTGCCAAGTGCACTATAGGTTTCTCAAAACACATGCACATCATTCTCCTGCATTCGCGCCAGTCCTCAAAGCTTCAGTGATGCGTACCCCACCACCTTGTGGGCGTATCGCACAGTACCCACTTCAAAGCCTCGAAGCATTGCTTTTCCGACACTTCTCTTTCAAACTTATGTAGGAAAGTATCTACCTCACTTGACCCATCATAAGTAGGTAGATCCCTCACTTCTATCAATACACAATGTAGCGATATTTTCATCCTATTACAGTTCAGTGTGGTTACCCCGTGTAATTGGTTCTACCATAGCTCTATCTTCTCATCCGAATCCGACGTACAAGAGATTTCGCGCTCCCATGAGATCCATTCGTCTGCAGTGGGATTTACCCAATGTTTCTCTCGTGCAGTTATTTTGTGGATGCAATCCAAATCATCGTTACTTTCATAATCGTGCACCGGCTCTTTATAGCATGATCCTTCAACAAGGTCCAAGGGTAGAACTACGCGTAGTGACTTCTTTTCAAATATCATCTTGTGCTTCTTCAGATTAATCACCCCATTCATGTCAGTGGCTCAATCCATTCCTACGAGCACGGGGTAGGGATTGCTGTCATCAACACTCTCTATCACTTCAAAGTCTATTAGCGTGCTCGCTCCCTCAATCTCCATGGTGATTCCCTGCAATCTCCGCATAGGTATTATCTTTTGCTATAGGAGACCATTTCAGTGTAGGCATCCCCATGCACTCCCATGTTTGCTTTGACAGAACTTTCACGTGTGATCCTAAATCCAGAATCACTTGGTCCATCTCATATTCTCCAATCAGCGCGGATAACGTCATTTCTCTTCCCGTCCTCGTCGTATGCTTTCCAATCTTTTGGACTACACGTGGTTCTCTGGGCATGGTCCCAATGCATCTGTTAATGAGTTCCTGCAATTCTTTTATAGCCTTACTGTTGTGCAGTAGCTTCATGCATGTTTCTAGGAACATTGTAAACATAGATGGGTCCATTTTTGGCTCCAGTCTATCTTTGCTTCCTGAAGTGGAGGCATCAGCAAAGCTCTTCTTAGATTCCATGAAGGTTTTCTTAGTGCGCTCCAAATCAAACTCTACTTCTTCTGTCGAAGCCTTACGAACCCAAGTACTATCTTCGGGTTGTTTGCCTTTATCATCTCTCATCATGATTCTACTTCGGAGTACAATTTTCACATTTGGATCTTCCTTGTGAGGCTCAGACCTCATTATATGTAGGTTCTGATTCGGGGGAAGTGGTAGCACTCCCTTGTCGCATATCCTAGCTATTAGGGTAGGACAATCTCCCGTTTCATGATCAAACAAGGTATAGTATAGACATGATGGAGGCGTTGGGTTCATACAATGATGGGAATAATGTCCTGGCCCTCTGCAATTGTAGCATATCAGTTGCCCACGACCTCTTCTAGGTCCTCCTCCACCTTGGCCTCGTCTGTGCCCCTAAAATATGGTTCGTGCCACTCCCGCGTTCTGGCCTAGGGGCTGTGTTTCAGCATGAACTCTATAGGTGGGAGTTCTATCCATCATCAACTCATATCTTCTACAAGTGCGCTCATCATGTCCAACCTATCTGTAAAAATTACAAAACAACTGTTGCGAATTATACGTGTACTTTTGTAACAAATGGAAGTTGTCCGTAGCATGCTTTCCTCCTATTTGACAAATCGCGCACCACAAAGCAGGTGTTGTGCTAGGTCCTGCTTTTGCTTCTGGTCTTAATGGAATTGGTCCCCCTCCCGCGAGGTAATTTGCAAACACAGGGCAGTGGTCCTTATCATGACCTTGACCCTTGCATTTTATGCACCATACTTCTTCGCACACTTCCAAGCAAGCTGTCTTATCCTATTTCAGACTCTGCATCTCAAGGCATAAGTTTTTTAACTGCGTGTGAATCTGTTGAACTCCCAATCTAGGATCTTGCATCGGGTTCTCATGCAGCCTCATCACGATCTCCAAGGCCTCTACCTGAGTTGTTAAACTCTATTGCGGCAACACGTTCCTTAAATGTGGCATTAGCAATGCTATAAACCATTCGCAATGCCTGATCCAGCTCCCAAGGAGTCTCGCCTGGTAGCATTTTGATCTCTTTGAATCCAATGATCATCCGTGCTTCAGACTTCAACCTGCTAAATTCTTTGCTTAGCACAATTTGGATATCCACCATTCCCACATTTGGATTGTCATTAAAATGCTTAATATACAAGGTCAATGCGCAGTCCTACAAGGTGCTGACCAACATTGTTTTTTTATATTATCATTTGTAACTCCCTGCGCTTCCCATACGACCCTTATCACGAACCAAAACTAGTCCAAATCTTCATTTCCTACTCCCTTGAACAGAAGCAACTTTATCACGCTTGCCATATTGATTCGTGGGAGTGGCGTAGGTGGTATGGGTGAAGACGTAGGTGAAGGTGGTCAGATTGGTGGTGGTGTGGGTGCAGGTGGTATGCACAGAATCCTCTACCTTATCAAATTGATCACACTTCATGGAGAGACCTTCGCGAGCTCTTCCTTGTCCCCTCACGGAGGTGAAATCAAAGTGTTGTTCTGTAGTCCCTTACTTCCTTCATTTCTGTAGGTTTTTCCACTTCACATAGCTCGAGACATGAAGGCAATTGCATAACCCTATTTTAACACAATAGCATTTTAATCCAAGTATTCAGAGGTTTTACGTACTTACGACGTGGTCCTTTAGGAAAGTGTCGCTCTGCCTCGCTCTAGCTAACTGAAGTATCTACCGCAAAATTAGTAATGAATCCTCCTATAATCCAATCGAGCCACTAATCAACAACGCGCACAATCTTATCCTCTGATGCTTCCAATCTATGCACCTACTCGGGGGTCCACACAATAGGATTGTCAAGCTTCCACCTTCCTTGGATATCTTCTAGCTTCACATCCACTCCTACAACTCACTAAGGAAAGTTGCGAAGAATATTTCGTGGATCTCTGTGTACATGTAGCAGTATAACCACTCTTCTTTTGTTAGTCGCAAATTCCTGTTCTCCTGCACCAAGAACTTGTGAATCATTCTATCCAATCAACCTTCAATTTCCTTCTTAGTTGGATTCCAATGATACGACATCAGATATCTCTATGTAGATTCCGGTCCCAACAATGGAACCATTTGTTGGCTTAAAGGGGCCTAAACTAGGTTCAGAGTTAATTAGCCAAACAAATCCCTTTACTACTGGCACTTTTGGCAACATCCCATAGAGCGCGGACTGAGGTCTCACCCGAAGCAATATGGGGGGATGTTGGAACCAAGTTTCTGCACCCATGAGATTTCTGAGGAGTTGGTTTAGTCCAACTGTGAATACCTTTGTGTAGGTCACTCTGTGCACTATCCTGACCTACGAGGCCTTCGCAATCTGTTATAATCGCTTTTGCGTAGCCCTAACCAAGGGCTAAGGTGATTTTGTGCTACCCTAGGAGCGATCTACGCTACTTCCCCAAGTTACACTATGTACCTTACTTATCTTCTTATAATAGTTAGTTATCTTCACATAAACAGATGCTTTATCTTATCTTCCCTTTACCAACACATTCATATAAGTTCATGCGTCACATAGACAATAGAAATGAAATTGATATCTGATACATTGAATGCACAAAACCGGAAAATGATACACAAAATGATGTAAAAATTCTCTTTATTACTTTTCCAAAGATTACAAACTCGACTCGCCCTGCGCACTCAACTGCAGGGGTCCGCGCACTCAGTTATGGACTATTAGGCCTCTGTGCACTCAACGGCAGAGTGTTCTCCTACTCTATGATCCAAAGACTCCACTCTACACTTTAGACAAGACTCAATTCTCCATCTATTACTTCATGACTCTACTTCTCTTCTTTTATGATTTACAACTTAGAGCCTTGCTCTATTTATATAATTCCATCATCCACGGACCATGGGTACATTTCTAAAGCCGAAATTACATTACAAAAATGAGGGCGGACAATCCTATGACTCATTTACAATCTTCACACTCCACACCCATAGAACATGGAATCTTTACATCGGATTTGGTCAAAATATGGGCTTTAAGCCCCAAAAATTGCCTTGGGGGATCTCATTCCCAACACTTACCCTTGACTATTGATGTGTGGTCCTTACTATAGCGATCCTTGAATGCATAATTTTTCTTGCCTTCTAGGAGCTTTATATTGAATCTGTTGTATATATGTAATTATGGATCTCCAAGGTATGAAATTTTGTTCCTTGGTAGCCCTCTAATTCCTCTTTCCAAACCCATAGGTTTGATTGAGATTGGATTCTTCAAGAAAGAGTTATATTCAGTCTCCCACAATGTCTTGATTATAGACTAGTTTAGTAGAGCGAACTTGTGTGAAGTGCCACATGTCAATGTTTTGACCTTCAGCCTTGAAAACAATATCCAACAAACAAAATCCATCCTATTTCTATCCCTGTTTATGAAAGTTGAATCCAATGCTTAGAGAGAACGTAATGACTATTTTCCCAAGGTCACTTCTTCAACATGGAATTCGGGAGCCTGCAAAAACCCTAATTTCCTCGGATCATATCTCCGAAAATATAGCGAACCAAGATCGGAAATTTGGTCCAATGGTTCATCAAGATTTCATATCAAATGGGTTTTAATTTCAGTTTCCCATAGAAAAGAAGTGATAGCGAAAATTCCAAGATGATCTGTTTGAAGCAGCAAAATCCTAGAATCCAAGGCTCTAAACTTGCTTCAAAACAAACCTTCAAATTGATCATAATTTTGTGCCCTAATCAGACCTCAACGAAACCTTAAACTCCCTGCAATAGATCCTATGTTAGAAGCTTATGAGGGCCAAAAAATTATAAAGGTCTTCTCACAAGGTAATTTGTTGAAAAGTGCCTACATGAGGAGGATATGACAGTCACAATTTATAGAAATGCTTACGTTGAGAGGGTATTTAGAAAGTGAATATTGGAGGGCTTTTAGGAGCTTAAAAATTTATTAATTATTGACTATGCATTGACCACAACCAATGATGAGTTCCATGCCACAACCCCATGTGGTTTTATCCCACTAACTCGGGGTACTAACTTCAATCAAGAATATCTCTCAAAGCGTGAAGAATTACGTGGCATGCCCTATATCAATGGAAGCATATCGATGAGTGGAATCCATCTATAATATCCTTGACTCAAAATAGAGCAAGTTGTCAATTCAAAATTCTCATGCAAGATCTGGGTAGTCCTTGGTTCTGCTTGGGTTCACATCAATGACAACCACTGATCAACAATTTGTTAGACTGTCATGCCTTTTTGATTGCTTAGAAATGGGTTCCAGTATGTTGGTTTCAAAGTTTATTCCATTATTTTGATAACATATACTACCATATCATTTTACTTCTTTCATTTTTTGAGAAACCATGAGCCACTTAACTTGCGGGACTAAGAAAATTTGTAGTGCATGTGTATAATGATCCCCCTCTTCTGGATTATTTGACTATAGCTTCTTTGCCTCCAAAATGTCTACAGAATGACCCACATTCGTATCCGAGAGATCCTCAGAGAGACAACAACCTCCCCTTATAAGTGTATAGCTTCCCTTATCTCAATCATAAACTATAATTTTGCTATTAGGTAACTAAGTAGAAGGATTTTGGTCAGCAAACAATGACACTAATCCGTTCGTTACTGAAAGTGCTAGGCCATTTCTGCAACTGTTTGTCCTATACTTTTCTTCAATAGGAAAAATTCCTCCAACTTTTTCCTTGATATCTCGATCTTAGACTTCACCTTCAAATATAGGTGTTGTCTCTTTTGTAGGATTTAACGTCTTTCCCATATCTTTATTTACCTTTTGTCTCCCTCCAAATGGATTTTCAAAGCTTCAAATGCATTTGGATCCTTTATGGAATCAAATTCTTCCATGTCTTCATCATTATCCATTTTCTAAACTAAATTCAGTAAGCCTTCAATCCTTCTTTTATCAACTTTAGGCTTGTAATTACTTATTCCATTCTTGGAAGCCCTTGATGATACCCAAGCTTCCAAGAGTTTTGTTACCTTTGTGAAGGTTTGGCTATAGTCTTCAAAATTTTTATTTGGAAACAATATTTTTTTTCCTAGTTACCTTAGACCTTCTTATTCTGGTTCCATAATTCTTCTTTTCAATATGTTCTAGTCTGACAGAAGGCCACAAGCATGCTCCGATACCTGCACTGTAATGTACCAATTCTAATTATGCAATCTTTTCCTTCATAAACAAACTTTTTTTGACAAAGTTTTACAAACAGTTAGAGTGCAATAGATTCATCAAACACTTGACATGCACAATAAGGGAAATACTACAACAAGAGGAAATAATAGGCAATCATTAATTTTATTTCTCAATATAGGAAGATCAAGGAAACTGGAGCTTCACTTGGTGACAACTTTTGACCAATCTCAACCCACTAGTATAAACTATTCTAAACTCATAAAGAAGGTGCAAAATATTAGCCTCCTTCCTAAATTCCGAACCCTTTAATGATGCTTCTTAGTAGAGAAAATTTGGCCTCAAATTTCTATAGGAAACACGCATATTATCTCAGCTTCATAATACAGTGATTGATCTCCAATTTGGCCTCCTAAAAACACTAATATATGGTGCCAAATCTGAGAACAATCACCCCTAAAATCTCAGCCCTCTCTCAGGAATATATTATTAACATATTAGTATTCTTCCAAAAGTATTCTATTGAATCCCATTCCCAATACATCTTTCCAATAAAAAATCCTTATTTTTATGAAGTATCCCCTAGTTTTACTAAATACCTTTTTTAGAACCCTCAATACATATAAATTCCCGCATATAACTGCTATATATTGACTCTATTTTTTAGAATTGTAAAACCCCTTTATGAATGAATGTTCTGAGATAGTGGTCAACAAGGTGAAGTACTTGTTCACAATGATTGGATATGTTTTTTAAAGAAACCAGTTTCTCAACTTCAAGGAATCCATAGGAAATACAAAAAATATAAGGCTTGAGCCCTATGTATAGGATTTGATTATTCCTATACCTCATGTCTCCTCGGATGCAATAGCTGCTCATATTGATGTGATGGAAGCCTTTTCCTCCCCCCTTATTAGCCTATATATTTTGGGAGAGATTTCTCATGACGTTGTTATGCATTAGATGATGAATCCCAACATGTTGAATGTGGATGGGGTGGCACCTAGAACCTTAGTTCATATTTGAAATCTAGTAGTGTTAGCCATTACCTTGGTAAAAAAAATTTGAATTACTTTTCCACTCCTTGAATGAAAATGTCCAAATTATTCTTGTGTAAATCCTAGAAGTTGAAGGGGATACCAATGGATTTACATCGTTGACCTTGTTGATTTAAGGATTAGAGTTGACCAGCTAACAAACCAGCATGATCTCACAAACATTGTCTAGAACACTTGGTTGCATTTTGACACATTGAATTCATGATCCTAGAGCTGGGTAGGTTTGAAGGCAGTCCATCATATTTTCCACTCATTCACGTTCCTCCGAGATATGAGGAATCATATGAAAAATTCCCATTAATTGGCTGCTTGGTTCCTTGTTTAGGGAGGGGAGTTCCTTTGATTAAACCTTGTCCACTCTATGTGATATATATCAGGTACCCCAAGGATTCAACTTCCATTAATTACAGAGGGGGTTAATGGGATCTCTTACTAGATAGATGTAACATGCCCTACTTCTATTTTTCTTTTTTGGATACATAGAAAAGGGTAAAAGGATTAATAATTTCTTCATTAAATCAGAAAACTCAACAATTTGTCTTTTAACCCTGCTACCATCCAAGATTGTGGAAAATCATACTAGGTTTCAAGGTTTATTGTCGAGGAAAGATTTTCCATGTTTTTTATAAAAGCTAGATTCTGAACCAAGAGAAATCTACAGGACATAAAATGAGATATAACTTATAAGGTGTGAATTAGATTGAATGAGAAATTTATAAATATCGTCCAAATAAGGTGTAGGAGGTAGAAAAGTATGGAGCCAATACTCATAATAACCCATTTTTTTCTTTGTATCAAAACTTGCTTTTGAAGCTAGGCTATTCTTCCATGATGTAATTTTAGTAACTTAGTCTAGTAATGAGACTTAAGCCTAGTTGATTTGGTCCAATAGTTATTATATATGTAAGTTTATTACAATCAGCTGGGTGAAATATTATCGCTCTTGTAACTCAAAATATTTCTATCAACCAATTTTATACTCTTGTATATACCTAATATAATATAGAGTGTACAAATTGATTTTCTCTCGCACTATCCTTCTTTTTTTATTGTTCTCATTGCTCTTTTAATTCATGAACATTTCAATAAGGTTTATTTTCTTGTTTCTATTGTATTATTTGTTTTGTTTTGGGTTGAGGTATTATTTTACTTTTTTATGATAAAGTGTATTCCTATTTATTCAGTTTAATTGTCTTGTGTTTAATTCTTTCAATGAATGAGTATTGGCTACAAGATCTACAAACATAACAATGAATTTTTCTATTCTGTGCAAGATAATTGATGCTTTGCATACCTTTTCTTATTGCAAGTATGTGATTTGTCTAGGTCTAATTAATTTTCTTGTTTACGGAAGTATCATCCTAAATTTCTATGACGTATGTGGAAACTTGAAATGTTATATCTCTTTACATGGGGGTACTTTAGCATTTGAATGCAAATGGATTTCTTAAAGTGGAATGTAAGCAACTAAATATCCATATATTCTTCTTAAAATGCATTGTAAAGAGTTTATTTTTCCTCTAATATTTTTACCATTTTATTTGGTAGAACAAATGGTAGAGAATGTTGAAAATGGCAACAAGAAATGCTAAAAATAAAAGTGCTAAAAAAAGAAGTTCTAAAAATAGCACTGCTAAAAATAGCAGTTTGGGTACCAATGCTGGATTGGGCACCAGGGAATGAAAAATGGAAGTACTAAAAATAGAAGTTCTATTTTTAGCAGTTCAGGATGGATTCCTATTAATAGTCAATCCCTGGACTAAAATAGGAAGCAAAATTCGAATGTGATATTAACAACATTTTGTAAATTAATTAATTAATTCATCTTGAGTTAATTAGTTAAGGAAAAACAAACTTGAAGTCTATGTGAGGACATGCAACAATTTATCTATTAATTGAGGAATTTATCCATTAGTTAAAGAGATAAGGATGACTTGTAATATTGAGTTGTAAGTAGTTGACTTAGTTTAACTTATTCAAGTCTAGTTAGATTAATTTAACAAGTTGTTAAATAAATGAGAGTTCAGTTAGTTAATGCTTGCATGCATGTAACTACTATATTTCAGATAACTGAGTATTCACTTCTGGATAACTCATGCATGTCAGTTCAGACAGAGACCTAGCTGAGATCAGAGAAGGGACAGTGTATTATTAGTTGGATGGACTTTTCCTATAATAAAAAAATCATCCAAGAAGAAGGATTAATGTTCCTTGAGGATTGTGCAGTTTTACAGGGTGTGAGATTGGTGTGAGAGATCAGTGTTACACTTGGTAATAGGAGGATCACCCAGAAAAAATTGCGCAAGGAAATAGGAGGCTTGGAGCGTAGAGGAGAATGCTTAGGAGAAGTCTTGATTGCCTGTGAGCATCCAGGAGGATTGCACTGAGAGCTGGCTAGCTGTGAGAGCTAAGGCCTTTTGTAATCCTGATGTATTTCCACCTTCATCTGTGAGGATTGTACTGAGAGCTGGCTAGCAGTGTGAGAGCTAAGGCTTTGTATAAATCCTATGTATGATAATACAGAGAGTGGGGTTTTAGGCTGAGGCTTTCCTCGGGTTTTATCTTCTGTGTTATGTGTGATTGATTCCTTCTTATCAGTTATATGTGTTCTTATTGATGTTACTCATGTTTGATTAAGCTTCTGCTAAATTGTTTGTAGAAGTAGATCAAGTTTTTTGCTTTAGTATATTACATTACGAGGTGATCTACAGGTGGGAAATTCTACATGGTATCAGAGCACAGGTGATCAAGGAAGAACAATATACTGAGAGGATATTTCAAAGTTTTGAGTTTTGGGCAGAGAGTTTACAGAGCATATCTGAAACTTTCTATACAAAATTTTTAGAAACAAATAGAGGATTTGGATTCCTTGTGGAAAAAGACCCAAATTCAAAATAGAAATCTGCTGAATTAGATTTTGAATGAGGGAGATATCGCTAATTTAAAATCAACTCTTTTTCTAGAAAATTTCGTGACGGCGGGAAATATGAAACAGATTGGTGTGTTAGCCAAGAACCTGTATGCACTTGATGTACAAGATGAATGAAAAGCCTTGAGGAGCAAGGCAAAGGTTAGATACTTGGTAGTTGAGAGGGAGAGTAAATTACCTATGAACATGCAGCCACAAAAGAAGTCTGAGACAATTGTGGAGGAGCCACAATTGGTGAAGCAACTTCAGGAGGTTGTGGAGCAGCCACAACTAGAGAAGCTGAGAGGAGATCAAGTAGAGACATCTACTCATGCAGAGACCTCCAGTAGGGGGAAGCCTCGAGCCAGGTGGGCAGAGGGATCACATGCAGGCATACCTCCAAGTAGGAGGTGGGGTGATGTGGAGTGATCATCCCAAGGAGGAAGGGTAGGATCATTGAGATACCTAAACTCTTTGATTCGATTTTTCTACAGGAGCCCCGATGAGGAGTAGCAGGACTGATTGATTGGGTAGAGACAGATGCAGATGGAGTGGCAGAGAGAGCTACAGTGCAGGGAATCCCAGGACAGCATAGAGCTAGCAGGCTGCAGCAATGCAAGAGGCACAAGTGTGTTGCACCAGTGCAGGGTAGCATAGAGAGGTGTGCAATGGTGCGACATGCATGGAGTTGTTCAATAGCGCAAAGGACAGAGAGGGAGCACTTGTCAGTAGCAGGTAGAGCTTCAACATCAAAGTATGTATCTAGCCCAATAGAGAGGTCAGTTGGGAGATTTTTTGTTCCGAGAGTTGCTGGAGCAACCACACTTGGTAGAAGTGTTGCATGCAGAACATTCCAGAGGTACAGGATCAGGTTCGAGAGGAAGCCTTTCTTGTTGAGAGTGAGTGTTGAAAATGGCAACAAGAAATGCTAAAAATAGAAGTGCTAAAAATAGAAGTTCTAAAAATAGCATTGCTAAAAATAGCAGTTTGGGTACGAGTGCTGGATTGGGCAACAAGGAATGAAAAATGGAAGTGTTAAAAATAGAAGTTCTATTTTTAGCAGTTCGGGATGGATTCCTATTTTTAGTCAGTCCCTGGACTAAAATAGGAAGTAAAATTCGAATTTTATATTAACAACAGTTTGTAAATTAATTAATTAATTCATCTTGAGTTAATTAGTTAAGGAAAAACAAACTTGAAGTCTATGTGAGGACATGCAACAATTCATCTATTAATTGAGGAATTTATCCATCAGTTAAAGAGATAAGGATGAGTTGTAATATTGAGTTGTAATTAGTTGACTTAGTTTAAATTAGTCAAGTCCAGTTAGATTAATTTAACAGGTTGTTAAGTTAATTAGATTTCAGTTAATTAATGCTTGCATGCATGTAACTACTGTAGTTCAGATAACTGAGTATATACTCATGGATAACTCATGCATGTCAGTTCAGATAGAGACCCAGTTGAGATCAGAGAAGGGACAGTGTATTATCATTTGGATGGATTTTTCCTATAAAGGAAAATCATCTAAGAAGAAGAATTAAGGTTCCTTGAGGATTGCGCAGTTTTACAGGGTGTGAGATCAGTGTGAGAGATTAGTGTTACACTTGGTAACAAGAGGATCACCCAGGAAAAACTGCATAAGGAAATAGGAGGCTTGGAGGGCAGAGGAGAAGGCTTAGGAGAAGTCTTGATTGCCTGTGAGCATCCAGGAGGATTGCACTGAGAGCTAAGGCTTTGTGTAATCTTGATGTATTTCCGCCTTCATCTATGAGGATTGTACTGAGAGCTGGCTAGCTATGTGAGAGCTAAGGCTTTGTATAAATTCTATGTATGATAATACAGAGAGTTGGGTTTTAGGCTGAGGCTTTCCCTAGGTTATATCTTCTGTGTTATGTGTGATTGATTCCTTTTTATCAGTTATATGTGTTCTTATTGATGTTGCTCATTTTCAATTAAGCTTCTGCTAAATTATTTGTAGAAGTAGATCAAGTGTTTTGCTTTAGTATATTGCATTACGAGGTGATCTGCAGGTGGGAAATTCTACAGAGAATCATGCACTACTCCTTTTCTCATTATGTTTGGAATTTATACTGACTGATTGAGTGTTTTGTGTATCTTCATTGTTGTTTGTTTTAAACCAATAAATTCATTTCTATTTTGTTTAGTTACCAATAGAAATTAATCTTCATTATACCAATAGAAATTAAGCTTCATTGTTTCTTTTAGACCAATAGCTTCATTTTTGTTTTATACGAATAGTTAGTTTTGTGCACCTTCATCGTTGTACAATGTTGATCATAAGAGAGTATTAATTCTTATGATTTATGGCAAATATGGATGAGCATTAGGATTTGGAGATATTGGGGTTGTCTTTGTTTTTGAAACGAATATTTGTTAGGATATGAATCAATATGAAAGAAGAAAATCAAGTGGGTACATTTGGATAGATACATTGGAAGGGGGTATAAATGACATAGTTTTAGAACAATTCCAAAATTCCATTTGTTTGGCATATATGAAATTTTTTTTAAGTATGTGGAGATAACATGCGAAAATGATACTATGGATTACAACTAGTTAATGATGGACTTATTTTTATCTTGACTCATAAAGGAGAGGCAAGGCCAAGATGCAACCAATCAATCATTATGTTACTACGAGGTTTACATCCTCTGGACCTTAAGGGTGATGGAATATTGGGGCATTTTACCCACCCACATGTATGGGTAACCATAGCATAGTTTTTTTCTTCTATGATGTAATTTTCTAACTAGTTGTCATACATTATTTAGTATGTGTTGTCTTTTTCTTTCCATTTGTTTTCACAAGATATCTACAACTTGATCTTTTTAGATTGTAACTTAGCTAACATGATTGTTATTAAGTTCCCAAGGTGTTATATTTCTATGGTGACTTTTTATTTGTTTTGTTTATACAGGTCATCTAGCCACATGGTGGCCACTATCGACCAAGTAAAGAAAACTTATTCGAGTTTCTTGCTTTTCTGGGGGAAACTCGAATTGACATAACTAATGTTGAGGTATATGTCATATAAATCCTTTATAGTTTACTTTATTTTTGTAATCCTTCCATGTCGAAGGGATATTTGGGAGCTTTCTTCTTGGATTCATATTGAAAACATACCTTCGTGGTTTGTTTTATTTCATCAAGTGTAGTTTTCATCTGAAGAGCAAGGATTATCTTTTCCACAGATAGATGTTAGTTCATGTTATCAATAAATATTGTTTTATTGCCTCTATCTATGAACATAGAAATGTTTGAAGGAAGAGCAGAAATATACCATTCAATCTGTACATCAGTTCATGGTCTGGAAGTGTCTAGTATTTTATTCAGCAATTTGTTGAATCTAGAATAAAAATCTTTAATTTTTTCATTTGAGTTGGCCCTAAGATTTCACAAGTCATTAATCAAAGTGGAAATTATTCAATCGTCACCAAATTTTATAAAAAATCGCTCTTCAAACATATCCCAATTTTTTATTGACCCAATAGGAAGTGAAAAATAACAAGAACTTGCAGATCCTTCAAATGTGTAGGGAAAACATCTGATCATAGAAACTTCTTTTGTGAGTCCATTCAGATTGATGGCTAACATGAAATTGTGAAGATGTTCCTCTCCAGGGAGGTCATTATCATGATTAAACTTAGGAAGCCATATTTATGGATGTCTAGGAAAAGGGTGTAATGGAGGAGTCATATGTACTTCCCTAGGGTTGTTCCATGGTCTATTTGCCATCCTGGGAATATTAGGAACATAGGAAGCTATAGAATATGAGGAGGTTGACAGAGATTGGGCAGTTGAAGATGCTGCTCCTATAGGGCTACTAATTATAATAGCACCAAATGATTGTGGCTAAGGAATATGAATGGTTGGGATGAGAGGATGATAAGAGGAAGGTAAATAGGTAGAGGAAGAAGTAGGACCAAGAGAAGGAGTAAGAGGTGGAGATGATAATGTAACCTCACTAGCAAAAGACTAACTCTCTAGGGTACTTTTCTTTCTCCGATGAGTGGGTAATGAGAATTGAAAATATTTAAATCCAAGTTTTTCACTCCAGGATCTAGTTAATACATGAAAATACTATAAAGATGAAGAAACACTTCCCTCTGATATATCAGTTTGGATAGAGTTGTCTCCAGAAAAGGAAATTTCCTCCAATTTTTTAATCAAAGTCTGAACTTTAGGGGGCTCTATAGGGACTTGAGTGGAAGTTTGGCTAACTGAATTTGGAAATGTGCTAGGAGTTTTGGTGGTTGTTTGAATAACTTTAGATCTTGGGTTAGGAGATCTAGAATGTGATTGGAAGTTGGTGGTGATTTTGATGGAGATTGACTCTTAAAATGACCTTTTAATTTATTAGTGGATATTCTTACCATTCATAGTTTGAATTCCCTCCTTCTAGTGCAGAAAATGTTGTAGGCTTGAAATTTTTGCCTCAAAATTGGGGAAAACCACCTGGTTAGGACCTTAGAACAGATCCTTTTCCATTTGGATTAGTGGATCTGACTTGGATTATGGGACTAGTTTCCCTTAATATAAATGATAAAAATGTATGAAGTATGTATGTGTGAGACTTAAGGTTAATGAAACTTGAGTATAAAAAAACATATAAATTACCTATTAATCTATCTACCCTAGGAAAGCTTAATCTATATATGTGATCTAAATATATTTTCATAAACAATAAAACAATATTGATTATCAAATGATCATAAAGTTAAAACAGCAAATGATAGCTAAAATTTAATTAAATAGTTAATTAAATTTTGTTGATAAAACTTATCACATATATATAATTTCTTTGCTTATACATACAGTATATGATTTCAATCGTACATGACAATAGTGAAAAATGTAAGATCGCTTTCATTCATGCATGTAATAAACATAAATCAAATAGCCATTTAACTCATAAAACACGGGGAAAATAAACAGATAATAGTACCCGATCTATTATGACTCTGTTCATGAGAAAAACAGTATTGGTCTAGCGTTCTATTAAGATCACTTGAGTTACAATAGTGCAAAAAAAAAATTTCTCCTCAAAATTCAGAACCCCTTGTCCATTGAAATGAAGGGGATTTATAATTTTCAAACAAAATATAGAAATAGAATCGCAGAATAAAAGTATGGAGTGGTTTCAACAAACACCGCTTGAAATAAAAGCATAAGACAATTTTAGATTTGGTTTCAACTAATGATTTATGGTAGCATTGGATGTGCTCTTAACCTCAAAATTTGAAAGGAGGCTAGGACGCATGTATTCCACAATACCCATAAATGATTCTGGGAAATTCCACCTAGAGATAGTTTTATTAACATAATTAATTATTTTTAATGGTTTCCTAAGTCTAAATATAGGAAATTAAAATAATTAAAGGGTATTAATCAAACTGAGGGTGAAACTTCTAGAAGAAGATGGAGATTGAGTCCAAATGATCTAAGTCATTGATTAGAATTTAATCTAGGTTGTTGATTACTCAACTAGAGAATTATAATAAGGACTTTTATGGGGATTTGGAAAACACATCGAAAAGAGATCAAGAGATTGAATTAATCAGAGAGGGCAACACAGCAGTTGGTAGAGAATCGATTGAGGAGATTTCTTGTAGTAAGGGGCATAGATAGTTCGGGAGGAAGATTTCTTGATCTAGGAATACATCGCAGAGGAGGTAGAGAGAGATCCAGAAGAGGCAATGCAAAGACTATGCTTGGCAGTGTAAGCTCATGCAGAGGTAGCACACAACTTTAGAGAGGGTCCAAAATTCAGCTAGGAAGTTGAGTTCCAGAGCCAAAAGTCAGGGTATGAGACTAGAGAGCTAGAGGAATGAGGCTTCAGACAACAGGAGATCTAGGAAGAGGTGATGGAAATCCCTAGAGAGGTTGACACAGAACTATGTAGGGTAATGCAGTGGCTGCGCAGAGACAGCATGGGGCCAGCGATCCAGGGCTTGGATCAGTGTCAGATCATTAGTGATAGTGTGAGGTATTTCTCACTAATATTCTACCAATCAGATTCTCTATATTAGATAGCCAGGAAGGCATCCAAAGATTTTATTTACAAAACTACTGCTTAATATTACAAACCCTTAGTTGTTGCATCGGTTTTCTTGCAATGGGTTTTTCCAGGGATATTTTTCCAAAAATAATGGTGTCATGTTTTGTGTATTTGTCTCTTGCTCAGTTTCTTGTTTCCACATTTAACTTAATTCGTGAAGGCTGCAACATATTAGTTTTGGTATTTGATGTAGGATCCAGTAAATAATTTTTTCAGTAATTTCACAAATAGAAGAAACGTAATCAGTTGTTGCAGTAGAAAGTTGGGTCTACCAAATTTTCACATGGTATCAGAGCACAAGTGAAGTGAAAGAGCAAAGTTGGAAGAGCCCAAAAGTTAAGAGAAGTAAAGAAGTCGAAGTGCTGCATAGGTAGCAAATTCAATCCCTGGAGGGATTGTGTAGTCCAGGATAGAAGGGAAAAAAATTTCATGGGAGAATCTCTCTCTTAGTGAGTCAGTAGAGAGAAATATTTATAGATTGAAGTTTGCTAGTGTCAGAGGGAGCAGTGCAGAAGCATTAGTGCATAGTAGTTTTCTAGTTAGACACAATTTTCTACAGTAGTTCCTTAGGTAGAAAGGTGTCATAGGAAGAATGAGACATTGTTGAGGGAATTTCTTCCTCGGAAAATTCCTAACCAGGGAATTTGATTTCTCTATTGTTGAACAACAATAGAGAGGAGAACATCTACTAACTCTAGCAAGGAGTGCATAGGCTAGCCTTATGCTACATATAGGAGAGAGGAGGAAGTTTGAAATTTCGTTGGCCGAGACAAAAGCTAGTGGGTTAAGAGATCAAGATCAGTTGGATGACGCATCCATTTATGTGTTCTCGAAGGAAAGGATCCCATACCTTCTAGATGAGCATGATCTCAAAACCTATGTCGACAGTGTGGTAGATGTACCCGTAGATCCAGATCTGCTCAAGATGTACAAAGGTGAGATGAAAAAGGCCAAGTGATTGATCCTTAACGCAATGAGAGATCACGTAGTGTTTCACATTGCCGGCAAGGATACTACTTGACAGATGTGGGAAGAATTGGCTACGCTATACGAAGGATCTTCTGAACAACGGAAGATGTACTTGGAGAAAATATGAGATCCATGCAAATGCAGAAGGGGGAACACATTGATCTTCTCCTAACAAAGCTTCAGGAAATCTGAGACTCGTTGGAAGCTGTGGGGTCAACACCTTAGCCTACCGAGATGGTGAGGTTGGTCCTAAACTCTATTTCAAAAGATGGAAAGTATTTGTCTAGAGCATCCTGGGCAAAGAGAGGTTGCTAGATTGGGAAGGGATGTGGGCCACTCTTCAGCAAGAAGAGATGAGGAGATACTTAGTCAAGTAAAAACTTGATAGCAACAAAAATAGTGGGATGAAGCCCAAGGAGGTGGAAGAGAATGCAACACTTTCATCCAATGGGGTAGCAGGAACACTGAAGGTGGAAGAAGGATGTCTCAAAGATCAAGTGCTTCTGGTGTGGTAAATTTGGTCACTACACTACACAATGTCCTCCCAAGAAGAAGGACAAGGACGAGAAGCATGATCTGAAAGTTGCATCCACAAAGATCGAGGAGGAGGAGTTTTTCCATGATTGCCCAGATACCTCTAGGGGAGAGGTGGAGTGATCTATAATTGTAAGTTCGAAAGAATTGTAGATGGGAAAGATCCTTGAGGAGTCCACCTCTTGGATTAAAACCTTGCTATGGGAGCCTAGATCAGAAGTAGCAAGATGGAACCATGTTAGTTGGTGCAAAGGAGTGTCAAAGTGATAGTTGCAGTTGCTAGGAGTGCCAAAAACTAAGTAGCGCATAGCAGTGTTTGGTAGCAGTGCAATTGGCATAGTGGAGAGTCAGCAGTAATGCTGAGGATTCAGAGGGTCAGTGCAGATACTAGCAGCAGTCAAAACTCCAACAACAGATGCATCATAATGAACACATGTTCAGTAATTTTTGATGTTTTTCCATTGCTGATGCAGTAGCAGTAGTAAATGGAGAAGGTTGCAATGCAGATGCAGTGTTGGTAGTGCCATGGCTAGCAGCGACATAGATGCAACATTTACGAGGGTTGTAGATGTAATGTTGGTAGTGGTAGGGTTAGCAAATAGTAAATCTAAAACATTTGCTCAATATTTGGTGGGCAGTGATGTTCGACATGAGCAATGTAGAGGGATATGTGACAGAGGAGAGCGATACTTCAGTAGGTTGCATTACTAGAGCACATTCTTCACTAAGAGTGAGTGTTGATTTTTGGTAGCATCAGATGTGCTATTAGCATCAAAATTTGTAGGGAGCCTATGACCCATGTATTCCACAATATCCAGAAATCATTTTGAAAAATTCCACCTAAAGATAGTTTTATTAAAATAATTAATTATTTATAATGGGTCCCTAAGTATAAACTTAGGAAATTAAAATAATTAAAGGGTATTAATCAAACTGAGGGTAAGACTTCTAGAAGAAGGTGAAGATCGAGTCCAAATGATCTGAGCCATTGATTAGAATCTAATATGGGCCATTGATTACTAAAATAGAGGATTATAAGAAGGAATTCGATGGGCTTTTTGAAAATACATCCATGAGAGATCAAGATATCGAATTTCTCAGAGAGGGCATCACAACAGTTGCTAGAGAATCGATTGAGGAAATTTCTTGCAATGAGGGCTAGGGATAGTTTCTTCGGGGGATTTCTTGATCTGAGAATACATTTTAGAGGATGCATAGAGAGATCTGGAAGAGGCAGCACAAAGGTTACACAAGGTAGTGTAAGCTCACGCAAAGGCAATGCAGGGCTTTAGAAAGGGTCTAAAATTCAACTGGAAAATCAATTTCCAAATATAAAATATGGGGTGTGAGATCGGAGAGCCAGAGGAATGAGGCTACTAAAAATAGGAGATCTAGTAAGGGATGATGCACATCCCTAAAGAGGTTCATGTAGAACTACGTAGGTTGATGTTGTAGATATGTAGAGCTAGCATAGGGCCAACCATCCAAGTCCTAGATCAGTGTTAGATCATCAGTGATAGCGTGAGGTATTTCTCACTAATATTCTTCCAGTCAGAATCTTTGTATTAGATAACCAACAAGGCATCCAAAGATTGTATTCAGAAAACTACTGCTTAATAATACAAACCCTCAACTGCTGCACTGCCTTTCCCGCATTGGGTTTTTCCAGGGACATTTGTCCAAAAATAATGGTGTCATGTGTTGTTATTTCTTTCTTACTCAGCTTCTTGTTTCTACATTTAATTTAATTGGTGAAGGGTGCAGTGTATTAATTTCGATATTTTCTGTAGGATGCAGTAAATAATTTTTTCAGTAATTTAAAAAATAGAAGAAACTTAATCAGTTGCTGCAGTAGAAATTCGGGTCTTCCAAATTTTCACATCAACAACCCAGCTAAGATTTTGAATAAGACTATTGTCCCATATGCTATTACAGTCCATAGATATCTATCATAGGCTTCAATTTGGATGGACCCCATGGTTGAATGCATATCTAACAAGTGAATACCGCGTCCCTGACTGGTGGCAGCATATGAGTAGTCATGTGGGATAAACACCTTAGGATTAACCATTGACTATGAAGTTAACTAAGAAATTGTAATGGAATTCTAACTTAACCTTTGACATCTTTTCAATGTTCTTGGCCTTCTTCCTTGATAATCTTGCCATGTCTTGGTAATTTAATATCAGGCAAAGTTCCATCTGGGCAATCTTGAATAAGGTTGGCCTGCAGTAAATTGTCACTCATAGATTTAGTAAGGTCATTAGAAATAACTCTGGAAACTAAATATCTTGTCTCTACATGTTTGATTCTGATTTCTTAATCTTGGAAGGATATCTCCTTTTGTGGCTCTTCAATTGTAGAGAGATTGGCTAATCTCCCTTCAACACTTTCTTGCTAATTTATATAATCTAATATTATCTCCTCAATTTCGTCAAAGTATGTCCTCAAATCGGACAACTGATTTACCAATGTATTGGTTGTTTGACATAAGTCATAAATAATGACTAATTTTTTACAGAATGTAATATGTTATTGAACAAGTAGAGTATTTAATCCTTCTGCTTCCCTTTTGAACTTAGCCAATTCGGGATTATTCTTCAATTGTTCAATATTGTGTTGTAACTCTTGGATTTGAGCATCCTGAGTTCTCAAATCAAATGCTCAAATCAGATTCATGTTGAAGCTTCAAGGAATCAAAGTTTTGTTGAAGTTTTACAAGCTATGCTTGCCACTGTTGAGCAATAATATGCTTCTCGTTGTCCATACCCTGTGTTGTACTTTGATGGCTTTATCTATGGTGGCAGAAGCATATGCTCTTGCAAACTATGAGAGCCTCCTGAGATCCTCTGTAGGAGTAGATTGAGAGCCTTTCCACACCACTTGAAATGAAGTATCTTCAAGGACTAAGGCCTGGGTTTGATCAACCCTTCTTCTTTTTCTTTGTCTTTTCACAACAAATTTATGTTTTGGACTATAAAATATATCGATATGAGGAATCTCTTCGACCCTCGAAATGACCTCAGATATCAAGAATTCCGGGATGATTTCTATCTCATTAGTTTCCAAATGCCTGTTGGAAGTCCCAATAATAAGTGGGGTTTTTTCTATAGTTTCAGTAGTATGTGAAACCTTCTCCTGCAATGGAGTTTTCAGACTCTGGGGCTTTTTTCCTTAAATGACTTTATTGAATTTTTCCCATATTCTGTCTACTTTTTTATCTATCAAAGTTTCCTCAGCTCGAGAAGAGGAGGAAGTACCTATCTCTTTTGTCTATAAAACATGAAGAACGTGTGTTGAAATTGCCAAGACTTTACCCTGTTCTATGTTTTCTTGATGGAGATTCACTAAATCCATAATCAAGTGAGAAATCATATTATCTCTGTGCATATTAAATCCATTTATCTCCTCTATAGTTAACTATGCTACTGCTAGTTTCACAACCATCAAATCGATAGAGACTAATTCAAATAATTCATCAAATTTATCTGGCTCATGCATAACTTTCTTGATACTAGAATGTGAAGTGACATTATTGGCAGTTCCCTTAGGATCATATTTCCTATTTGGAATAGTTGGGAATTTTAAACTCTGAATCTCTTTAATCTCAATACTAGCATGTTTATAACTATCTAGAGTATACACACCACATTGAATAGGAAAGCTAGGCCACATTGTATTTTTAGCATGATTTAGTTCCTTCGAAAGACGATGTCATATGGTCTGGTAAGCTATTTCATGGGCTAGAATTTTATCAGGGATGTAAAGGGTAAAACATGGGGATGTGAAAGACTACCAAATATCTGGACATAAGTGAATGATTCTTCTCAAAACCACTTACCAATTGATAGAAAATCATTGTTAGCCTCAGGTAAAACCCCATGGGATTTCTTATGAAAGACACTTTGGTGGATGGGCAGCATTACTCCATGGAAAAGTTTATAGAAATGAGGGTGAAATTTTCATTCCTAGAGTATGTCATGATAAATATGGATAGGTGTAGGGTCTTCTATAGTCCATTTCCATCCTATAGAATTAAAATCATAGGTGAAACATATGGCATCCATTATATAGGCACTCATATAAAAAGGGGGAACTACGTTCTATGAAAAAATATGTTTTCTCATATAATTAATGATGTGAATGGCTACACTATTAGACAATATGTTTCCCTAGTCCATAATATATCCATGATAGGCAACATCAATGAGTGGTACCCATTGTTGGAGAATTTTTGTGTATTATGGTAACCATAGATCTTACACATGATAGCGGTTATTTGACATTATGGACCAGCAAGGGAGGCAACATAATACATACCCTTATCTTCACACTTACTTTTGTTAGGATATCTTCTCCAGTTTATGATGGGCTTCGATTTATGCTCATTCTCCTTCATGAATGTTTGTATAAAAATCTTGTCATATTTTTTCTAAGGATGTGGTAGATTATACATTTTCTGAAATCACTACTAGTAAATGACCCAATGACTGGCTATTTCTGAATAATGAAATTTCTATCTGCAATATTCATATGATCAATAACCCATTTAACCAAATCTGTATAAGAAACGATGTTGGGTTGTGATGCAATCCTATGCAGGAATGAATTAGTGACATCACTGTAGGTAGTTTGAGAGACCGAGGTAGAATCATCGGTTGTAGTTCTTTCTCAATTACCTTGGGTCATTCATCTTCAAAAATCTTATAACCAGCTTCCCAAGAAGAGCTTCCAGCGTTTGGAGTACAGGTTGTATCTGAGAACAATGAAGGCATTTTGAAAGCTTTAGGTGGATGAGCAACCGATTGCTATTGAACAATGAGTTTCTTCCTGGTTTTAGCCACCCTAGACATATGTAATGAATTTTTCTTGTCGGGATTGGCCTATAATGGAGAACACAAGAATAAGCGAAAATTCCTTAACCAGAGAATTCTTTTAGAGAAAATAACTACTTTCCATGACGATTTATGTCTTTATGAGAAAATCCTGGAGACATCAAGGTGCAATGATTAAATTGTTTAAAACTTCAAAAAATCATAAATTCACTGATTTTGGCCATTAAATGATAAACATGCATTCACATGGGCTCTGCACATGTCAACATATCAAAGGATTTTTATCGGGGAAATATTAGGAACACACCTTTAAAACTTGCGATATCCTTACCTTCTAATAGGTGTTATTCAAAGATATAATGGTTAAGTGTTGTGAGCGGAAAGAGGCATCAGAGATTTTGTATCAGGGATGAAATATTAGAGATTTTAAAAGAGTGCCTCTCGATATAAAGTTCTTATATATGGAAACAACGGGAATATCAGAGGATGGGGCTTATCAAAATATCAGAGTATCAAGTATCGAGACTTCATAAGATCGGAGGTTTTAAAGTGGTGCTTGTTCTTAAAGTTCTGATATATGGAAAATATGATATAGCACGTGGTAGTCTTGTGGGTCCAAACTTTTATCTATTATATCATAAAGTCATTCTTATTTGTTTTTGGCCTTAAAGCATCGAAAAGTTTTAATCAAGGAAAATTTTGTTGTGACTTTACTATAAATAATGTTGTGATATTTAAATGTTCCGATAATAGATTTAAACAAAATCCTTATGGGTTATTGATTTTATACTTATGATGCCAATCTCCGCTATGAAAATTTTGATAAGGGAGATTTTCTTATTCAAAGGTGTTTTGGGGAAAAATTCTAAAAATTGCCTTATTTTATTAGAACCAAAGAACTTTATCAGAATTTAAAAGGGTCCCCAGTATTTATTAGTTCAACTATTATAAAAAATAATGGGGAGTTGTTGAGTACTACAACAAGTTGGAAGAAAGATCAAGGATCATGGAAAGCGAGGAAGGAGGATATACTGATAGGGAATCTGTGTTCACTTGAACAAACTATGTGTTTTGGAAAGTAAGGATGAAAACCTTTATTCAGTCACTTGGAGCTAATATATGGGATACAGTGGAAGAAGAATATGAATAGCCTCTAGCCTTGATTACTAGAGATCAAAAGGTGGAGTTTACATGCAATGTTAAAGATATGAATTCTTTGCTTGCTCGCCTACTTGAATCAGATCTAGTAAAGGTCATGGACTGCTCTACTACAAAATCTATTTGGGGAAATATGAACAGTTTCTATGAAAATCACAATAAGGTAAAGTAAGGAAAACTTCAAGATTTTAGCATAAAATTTGAGTCTTTGAAGATGCATGATGATGAAGATATTTCTAATACTTCTTAAGAGTTGATGAGGTTTTGAACATTATAAGAGGTCTTGATGAAAAATTGGAAGAGTCAGTAGTAGTTCAAAAGGCGTTGAAACCTCTCCCTGAGATATTTAATCTAAATGTATCAGCTATTGAGGATATGACATAGTTGAATCTCTCACTTTGGACCAAATACTGGGCACTCTTACTACTTATGAGATGATAATTTCCAATGGAAATCCTACTACAAAGGAGTCAACCTTCAAAGTAGATAATAAGCCTAAGGAAGAACATGATGATTCATGTTATGGATTAGATGAAGAGGAAGCTAATTTTGTGTGGAAGACCAAGAGAGGCTCAAGAAAGTACAAAGGTAAGCTACCTTTTAAGTGCTTTACCCATGGTAAATTTTATCATTATGCTTCCAAGTGTCCTGAAAAGAACAAGATAGAATATGATCCTAGAGAGAATTTTAGGAAAGTGAAAAAGGATAGAAAGAAGGCTAAGAAGAAGAGCTTCTACATCCAATATTCCATCTCCTCTGAAAGTGAAGGAAGCCAATCTTCTAATTAGGAATGAAAATCCAAAGGAATTTATGTTTATGGCCATACATAATATGTAAGTAGAAGTTGTTGATTATGATAGAGAAGAGGCTAATGTTCACTTAGAAGGAGAGATAGTTAGTTCTCTTGAAGAGATTCAGATGATGCGAAAGAAAAATAAAACTAAGAAAGAGTTGTTTATTAAGGATAACATTGAATCCATGGAACCTCTGCTCCTAAAAATTGAAGAAGGAAAGAAGATTTAAGAAACACTGGAACAACAACTCAGTGAAAGAAATCAATCATGTGAGAGACTTGAAGTGGAAATTGTTTTGCTAAGGAAAGAGATAGAGAAGGAAAAAACCTAGCTGAGCTTCAATGAGAAATTTGGAAAGGGGATTAAATTTTTAAATGAGCTCCCTAATGCTCAAAGGGTCTCCAATAACAGAGCAGGTCTTGCATTTTATGTTGATTCAAGATCAACAACCAATTTGAAGGATAAGAGAATGATTAATTTTGTGAAATAATCCAAAATTGGAGATAGCGCAGAAACAAAAGGATATCTAATGCAACAACTAAGAGAAAAAGGAATTGTGTAGTCCAATAAACAGTCAAAGATTAATCAACAACAAAAACATAAAAGGAGGAATTTGATTAAAAAAATATCAAACAATGCTAGAAATGAAAATTGAAATACACAAAGGTCAGCCCAGTAAGATTTGAAAAATCAATTTTCTCCCAGGTATGAAGCTATTTTTCTAGGATTTTATTTTACATGCACAAGTAATGCACACAAGGCAGTAAATTGCAGGGTGAATCTATCATTTAGATAACTAAAGCCATGAAGGGGAAATTATTGGCTAAATAATAAATATATTAGATGGAGAATGAGTAGGACCAGGTCCGTCAATCCATTCCCTCATTTAAATAATTTGATTCAATGTTATGTCTATCAAAATTTTAGGTGTAGAGAAACTGATTGCAAACTGAAAAATAAATCGTATGGTCCAACTTTCAAGCAAACAAGCCAGGAACTTGATGTCTTGTGAATACAGAGAATTGTAATATTGTCATATATGATCAGAATCAAGGAAGTGATTGGTATGTGGATAGCAGTTGTTCTAGGCACATGTGAGGAGACAAAAATACATTTTTTTCATGGAAACCAATAGAGAAAGGTAATATAATTTTTGGAAATAATGAACCTGCTAATATTGTTGGTAAATTAGTTGTCGGCCTAGAATTTGACATAGGTAAATACAAGAATGTGTTGTATGTTGGTGTGTTGAAGCATAATTTACTTAGTGTGCCTCATATCTCTGACCAAGGCTATGTTGTGTTGTTCAAAGTTAAAAATTGTGGAATCAAGTCTATAAGCATTAGAGAAACAATAGTTGAAGTTGTGAGAATACACAATAATGTCTATGTCCTAAAGGAGAGACAAAGAGATGTTTTTGTCAAATATTGATGAGAGATGGATGTGGCATAGAAGACTTGGACATCTAAATTTTGATCAAATTGTCAATTTGGGAAATAATAATGTTATTAGATATCTACCAAAGCTTTCAACGCTTGAGAATACTATTTACAAGTTTGGTCAATTGGTTAAGAAAGTTCAAGTACCATTCAAGTCTAAGGAGAACCTAATAACCAGACCATTGCAATTAGTACATATGGACTTATGTGGCCTTTCAAGAACTTGAACATCTTCAAGTAAATTGTATTTCATGCTAATCATTGATGATTTAAATAGGATGATGTGGGTTGCATTTGTAAGAGAAAAAATAGAGGAATTTGAGAAGATTAAAGACTTTAAGGGAATGGATGAAAATGAGATAGATTTTAAAATCAAATGCATAAGGTCTGATAATGGAGGTGAGTTTACTTCAAAAGAATTTGATGATTTTTGCAGGCAACATGGCATCAAAAGGCAATATACCATAGTAGACACTCCACAATAGAATGGTGTAGTAGAGAGAGCCAATTGATTAGTTCAATCATTAGCCAAAGAAATGATGGGTGAAATAAATATTCAACAAATATTTTGTATTGAAACTATTCACATGACAATGGTGATTTTAAGCAAAGCACACTTCATTAGGGGAATTTTGAGGTCTAAAATGGGTCTCCTAAGAAAACTGTACAACCAAAATAAACTTTACAAGAACCAATAGGATTTAAAATTATAATGTCAACGATGGGGGATGACTCACCATTTTTGGAGTAAAAGGTAAGAATATTAAAAAATAATAAAACTACTTTTTCAGCTCGTATTTTCAACTTATCTCCTTAAGGTTTTACTCAAATTTCGAGCTGGAGTACTCGTTGGATGCAATCTTTAATTCCTCATCCAAGGAGTACCCATGTTCATACTTTCGATGGACCTTGCTACAATAAAAATGAGAAATACATGAAAAAATGTGATTGCAATCATGTTTTCCATGTATTTATCACTTTTTGTGTAGCAGGGTCCATTGAAAGTATGAACATGGGTACTCCTTGGATGAGGAATGAAATATTTCATCCAATGAGTGTTGTCGCTCGAAATGTGAGTAAACCCACAGGAAGATAAGTTGAAAATAGGAGTTAATTTTTTGTTTTTTTCTTTTTTCCCTCTAACGTTTGATGGTGTAATCTAATATTTTTTTATTATTTCCACTATTATTTTATAATTTCCGTAGGAGGCCCATTTTAGACTTCAAATTTCCCCTAATGTAGACCAAATAGTGATAAAACTCCATATGAGCTTTGTTATGGAAGACCTATGACAACCAAGAATTTCAAAGTGTTGTAAGAACATGTTATATCAAAAGGAATGATGACAAGCATGGTATGTTTGATTCCAGAGATGATGAAGGTATTTTTCTTATGTATTCTCAAAATAGCAATGACTATAGATGCTACAAGAAGTATATAAAGAAGATAGTTGATTTCATCGATGTCAAATTTGATGAGCATATCAATATTGAAGACAATCAACCAGTAAATAATATCTCAAATGATTTGGTCAACAATAATGAGAAGGCTGATGAGCCACTTTCAAATGAAGACAACGAGGAATCTCTCAATCCTCAAACTAAGGATCCTATAAGGTATGTGAAAAAGCACCACCCAACTGACCAAATTGTTGGTGATTTAAATTTAGGGATGCAAACAAGAAAAAGATTATTAAACCCCCATACACAAGCACATGTAGCCTTATTATCGATAATGGAACCAATGGATTTTATGCAGGGCAGCCAAGATGATAATTGGTTAAAATTTATGCATGAAGAACTTGACTAGATTGAAAAAAATTAGACTTTGGAACTTGTTCTAACACCATAAAACAAGAATGTGATTGGCACAAAATGGATCTATAGGAACAAATTAAATGAACGTGGTGAAGTGGTAAGAAAAATTGAAAATATTGGGAGTAGTTCCTCTTGACTCCCTCCACTAGATCTTCCTCAAGATCACGAAAGGAAGTCATCAAGCACGCAACATATCAAAAGTAAGTTGTCGGGTCCTAAGGATTAGCTAGAAAGGGGGAACTGAGTTGTAGGGGGAACATGTTATTTTATTTTCCATTGATGTCAAAGGGGGGAGAAAACCTCAAACAAAATAAAGAGGGAGAAGTCCACTAAAGAAAAAGTATAGCTAAGGAGAAGTGCATTATGGGGGGGCAACATCCAAAGGAGTAGAAAGAAAAGTAATAAGTATACCTTTTCTTTTACTTTTATGCGTATGTCTGTCATTGACATATGTTTGTTACTTATGGTGTTTCCATCAATACCAAAGGGGAGGAATGTTAGAAATATTGTTCATTGATGGGAAAGGCAAATAATATCATTTCAAAGGCACAAGTGGTTATAAGAAGAACTATCATAGTGCAGTAACTTTGGAGCCAATTCTAGTTTATAATATCATCTTAGCAGCCCTCAGAACCTTGTCAGATGGATAGATGTTGGAAAGAGATTTTCAATGGTATATTAAAGTTTAAAAAACAACCTCCTTTATTGAAATTTATTTGATTATCAAAGTTATGAACGTAAAATTCAAAGTTAGAAACCCCACAACACAGTCAACACACAAATGACAGCCACATAGATGTGCATATTGATCCCATGGACCAATAAAAGGTCAGGAGGGACATTACCAAAATGACATGGTAGACAACTCATCCTAGAACTCAGAACCTCAAAAGGCAGGGACCTCAGAAAAAATGGAGTATATGCATGTCAGTTTTCTCTAAGCATGGACATTCGAAGGATGACCTTGAAAGAAAACCCTCAGAGATTTCTCCAAGAGACACCTTTGAGTTCTCAATGAGACTTATAGCCAGATTTTTGAAACATACGACATGGAAAGTAATGGAACTACAATTTTTGGTTATATTTTCTTCTCAAAGGTCGTCACTAATGGAGGGAGTCAAAGTCACACGACAAACTTTTAGAGGCAACAATTAACAGTGAACCTTTTCCCATCTCATAACAAAGTTCCCAAAGGAAATAATCTTAGAAGTTTTAGAATTGGATTGGTATTAAATTCTTGAGATCCCGAGGTGTTGAGATCTGAGAGACCAGGTCGTAGACCCTAGGTCTTGTGAACTAAAGGGATTAAATATGATGGTTTCAGTTATAAAGAAAATCGGTGAAAAGCTAAAGCCCTAGGCCCTCTTTCTGCCATATTGGTTCTTGGAGACTTGACACCATGGACCTATTCATATGTGACACATGGTACAATTTGATTGGATGAAGGAGAGATGGCAGTAGAATGATGTCAGCATGATGAGGCCTAATTGAAACGTGACCCATGGCATGCAAATTTGACATTTTTTGGTGGCCAAGTGGGCCAAAAATGGGTGATACATGGAATTACTCAACAAGTGACATATGGAATCCTAATAGAGGTGGAATAAATCTAGTAGGGAAATGTGGCATCGTTATGGAAATGACACGTCACCTAGAAGATATATTCCTCAGAAGAAACTCCTCTGAATATTTTATGATAATTCACAGGTAGAAGGGTTTGAGAAATAAAGCCCGAGGTATTAGCTCCAAGAGGACATGGAAGACAAGTGATCCCAATGGAAATATGATTGGTCCAAGTGTCATTGGCGCGGTCACATGAGACACGTAACGTTGGAGGAAACTCCCTAGAAGAAACCTCTTTAGAGGAAAGTCCTCAGAAGAAATTATGTCAAAGGTTATCAAGGGAATGCAACTAATATTTTGTTGGAAATACTGAGAGAGAGGGTGAATAAATATTCCTCAGCAATTAGCGCTTTTAAATCTTTTCAGAGCATTAGTTAATCTTAAATTATTATTAATGTTTATGCAGTAATAATAGTAAATAAAAGAACACAGTAGACACAAGAATTTTAGGTGGAAAACACCCTCCCGATCAAAAACCACCGAACACTTTTCTAATAAATTCTTTAATCTCTAGCCCCAACTGAAATGAAAGTAACAACTTGCTAGAATTCTAGAAAATCATTCTTCTCCATCTCCCATTGGAAGGACGCCCCAACACCCTAGTTTCTTTAGTAATCGACTGAATGGATGCCCAACACCCTAGCGAGCAACAAATCACCCAAGCACCACCCTACCACCCTTAGGTGTTCATAGGACCCAACTTGTAGGCGACGTCATAAACCTACCTAGCACCTCCCTGCCACCCTATAATGACTAAAATAAGACAAAACTGTTGATTCCCAAACCAGGGACAACAATCTATGATACAATAAGATGTACAATGATTTTCGTGTACTTGACCAAATACCCAATCACTTTATGAGATTCAATCCACCATGACATCATCCCACAGTGATTCTTATACCTCCCAACACTACCTCTTTGAATCTAGGCCAAATGACTCCTTTACAAATGAATATTGTATAACTTTGCAATGAATACTCTTTTATAAATGCCTCTTTTGCAAATTTACAATGATGACTCTTGGCCTTAACAATACTTCACGATATATGGATGACTGTCATGTCTTCAAGGATGTCCCGCTGCAATGCTCCCTTTGATTTGATACTTCTTCTCTTGAATTCTTGCTTGATGTTGTACTTGACTCTTCTTCTACCTGCATGCAAAATTTGCCCCGGCAAAACCAATCCCAAAACAAAACCAAATACCCTTCAACTTACCTATGCCTGCAAAACATATGTAAGTGCATAATAATGAATAAATACAGATTAAAATTACAATGCATACCTAAAGTGTGCTTATTACTTTTGTTGTTGACCTGTTGTAGTAGTAGACAAAGACTCCCACTCTTGATATAGGCCTAGACTCTCTGTAAGACAATATCCAAAACTGAACTAAAGATATATACATTAAAAACTCATGACAAACCCTAGAATTATGACGGACCAAGTTCTAAGTACAACAACAGAGACCATTCTATCAACTATGAAAAGAAAAGTAAAATGAACTTACAACATCATATAGATTTAGCAGACTTGGTGTAGCATCAATAATATGTAGTATCAAGAATAGGACATCCTAAATGTGGTATCAAAACTAACTGTGACATATAGAGACATAAAGATATAACCGAGACCCTGTATATACTTACGTTGTACTACAAAAGCATATGTCAGACATGATACTAAAAATTAAAATGTAAGCACTAATCATATATACATTGTTATAGGAGACTTACCCTTGATTGTTGATGTGTGGTCCTTACTGTCGTGATCCTTGAATACATGATTTTTCTTGCCTTCTAGGAGATTGATATTGAATCTGTTGTATCCATGTAATTTTAGATCTCTAGGGTCTGAAATGTCATCCTATGGTAGCCCTCTAATTCCTCTTTCCAACCCCATAGGTCTAATAAATATTGGATTCTTCAAGAAAATGTTATGCCCAATCTCCCACGATGACCTGATTATAGACCAGTTCAATAGATCGAACTTGTACGAACTGCCATATGTCACTGTTGTGACCTTCAACCCTACAAACATTACCCAAAAAACTACAGTCTATCCTCTTTTTACCACTATTTACGAAATTTGAATCCAATTCTTAGAGAGAAGGTTATGACAATTTTACCAACGTCACATGTTTGACATGGAATTCTGGAGCCTGCAAAAACCATAACTTCCTCAGATTATATCTCGAAAAATATAGCAAACCAAGATCTAAAATTCAGTCACAACGTTCATCAAGATTTCAACTCAAATGAGTTTTAATTTCATCTTTTGAAGCTCCGCAGAAAAAAAATTTATAGCGAAAATTCCACGATGGCCTGTTTGAAGCCACAAAATCCTTACTAGTGGAGGATATGAGGGTCACTATTTATATGAATTTCTTGAGTTGAGAGGGTCCTCAATAGGTGAATGTTGGAGGGATTTTAGAAGAAAAAAAAACATTATTAATTATTGACTATTCAATGACCACAACCAATAATGAGTTCCATGCCACAACCCCATAAGGTTTTAGCCCACTAATTGGGCTTACTAACTTCAAACATGAATATATCTCAAACTGTGGAGAATTACATGGCATGCCATATATCAATGGAAACATATCAATGACTAGAATCCATATACAAGATCCTTCACTCAGAATAGAGTAAGTTGTGAATTAAAAATGCCCATGCAATATCGGGTAGTCCCTAGTGCTGCTTGGTTTGACATCAATGACAACCATTGATCAACAGTTTTTTCCAAGAAGAATTTTCACCAAGGAAATAAAATTCTAGAGCTAAAGTTCAGACTAGGACATGTTTCTATATAGGTTTTTAGACCACGAGCAAGGAATAATTTTGTGGTAAATAAACTCTTGGGACTTGGAACAAAGGGACCCAATGAAAGTGCAATGATTTTTTATTAAGTGCCTTGAGCCTAAACTAAGGGCATCACTCCATGAATGATTGGACAATGAAAAATTTGGAGGTTATACCATATTTGGGGCTTTAGAATGAAACCAGTGAAGCACTAAAGTTTTAAAATGAAGGGATGAATGAGTTGGCTTTTTAAATGGTGTAATGAAAATTTTGGAGGCAGGTTCAACAAATTTGCTAAATTGTTGATCTAAAGATGAACTGAGGTTGTCATTGATGTCAACCCAAATAGCACCAAGGATGACCTAAACTTCCATGGCACATTGGGAATCATCCTTCATGGTTTCTCATCTCATAACCATTATAGGAGTACTATACTCAAAAATATCTTTCTATCGGTATAAAGCTCTCCTCGTAATTCCTCATGGTTTGTATGTTATTCAAGATTGAAGTTAGTAACCCCAATTAGTGGGATAAAACCCCATGCAGTTGTGGCATGGAATTTATCATTGATTTTTGTCATTGAATATTCATTAATTAATAGTTTCTTATGCTCCTAAATTCCCTCCAACATTCGATATAGAAGCCCCTCTCAACTCTATAAAAAGAAATCCCATATATCCTCCAAAAGTAGTGATTGTGGCATTTTCACTATAACATCATTTCTGTGAAGTCTTAGATGATGAAATTAAAACCCATTTGAGAAAAAGGCCTAATGAACATCTTGAATGAATTTAAGATCTTGTTTCACTATATTTTCAGCGATATGATATGTGGACGTTAGGGTTTTTGCAGGCTCTCGAATTTCATCTCAAAGAGGTGACCTTGGGAAAAATGTCATAACTCTCTCTCTGAGAAGTGGATTAGAATTCTGTAAAAAGTGACAGATAAATCACAAACATTAGTTTTCTTTGTATCAATTTTAGAGCCGAAGGAGGAAAAAGTGACGCGTGGCACGCCGTGCAAGTTCGCTCCACTGAACTAGTCCATAATTAGGTCATTGTGAGAGATTGGGCATAACTTTGCCTTGAAGAATCCAAATCAGGTCAGACCTATGGCATTGGAAATAAGACACAGAGGGCTACTATAGGACCGGAATTGACATATTGGGGATAGGAAATCACAGAGAGAGATCAGATTCAATATCATGCTCCTAGAATGCAAGAAAAAAACTAGATTGAGTGTTGTCAAGGGGTGAAAAGGACCAAACTTTCTAGGGCAGCAAAGAGCAAGATGTAGAAAAATGATGCAGCAAAGGTAAGCTCCAGGTAAGTATCTTTTGTATATGCATGTTCATCTCTTAATTGAATTAGGTTCTTTGTATTGTAATTTGTTGTTTTTGTTTAGCACTGACATATGCTTTGCAGGATGAGGTAAGTTTTGCTATTATCATGTCATGGGTATTTCCTTGAATACTTTTTGCAGGTATTATATATTCATCAAGATAAGAGTTAATGCATAATATAATGTTCTGAAGAGTGAGAAAGGGTAGCATGAAAAGAGCATCAATCAAGGTGCAGAACAACAACAAGAAGTTCACCACATGAAGTCTTCAAGTGGGCAGCACTGCATACAATCATTGTAAAAGTATCATTGTACAAAGTTATTGTAAAAGCATCATTGTAAAAGTTTTACAAGTGTCTATTTGCCAAGAGTTGTAGAGGCAGTGTCGGGAGGTCTAGGATCATCATTAGGTGGTTGTGTCATAGTTGGGGTTATGGTATAGTGTGTTTTCTTCTTCTACATCATTCTATATCATTGTAAAGTGGACCATTTTCCCTGGTACGGGAGTCCATTCTTCTTTTAATCTTCTATAGGATGGTAGGGTGGTGCTAGGCTAGTACATGGAGTCACCAACATGTTCAAGCCTATGAAAAATTCATGGTGGTAGGATGGTGCTAGGGTGAGTTGTAGCTCATTGGGTGTTGGGGATCCATTCAGTTGACTACTCAAGAATCTCAGGTGTTGGACCATCCATCCAGTGGGAGCTGGAGAAGAATGCTTTTCTATATTCTAGGAAGTTGGAGCTTTATTTTCAATTGGAGTTGAAGATTAAAGAATTATTAGAAAAGCATTCAGGTGGTTTTTGTCCCAGAGGGGCTTTCCACCTTAAAAATTGTGTGCATTTATGTTCCTTTTGTTTACTGTTATCATTGTAAAAACACTAATAATAATTGAATATTAACTAATGCTCTGAAAGATTAATAATAATACTAATTGAAAGGAATACTAATTCACCCCCACCCCCCTCAATATTTCCAATAATTGGTATCAGAGCTTGGTTACTTCAATAGCAGTTTAACAACTGGAAGGAGATCATGGAGCATACCAAGAATGGTGTACCTCTGTTCAATGAAAATAATTATGCACTATGGAAAGGAATAATGGAGGTCTATCTCTTGGTGAAATGTTACGAAGTATGGGACACTATTCAAAATTGCTTTACACCAACCACGGATGAACAAGGTAAGAATAATTTGGTAAACGATGCAAAAGTAAAGAATATTGTTATCAATGGACTTATTGAATCTGCTTATCATAAGGTGTTGGGTTGTAAAACTGCCTAACATGTATGGGACAAGCTTGAGAATATATATGCAGGTGACTCAAATGTCAAAGATCGCTCATCATCCGATGAAGATAGTGACAATGAAGAAGAATCCAATGAGAGAGTATTGTTTATGGCCAAGCACAATAAACAAGAGGTATCAAACAATGAAGAAGGGTTGACCATAGAAGAATTTTCTAAGGCAATAAAGCTTATAAAAGAGTTCAAGGCTAAGAAGATCTTCTCCAATAATCTTGAAGAACAAGTTCAAGGTCTCAAAATCGAAGTTGAAGAACACAAATGTATTGAAGAGTCACTTGAAAAGAGGTTGGAAGAAAGCAATCGAGAAAGGGAAGCATTAGAAGTCGAAGTAGTCTCGCTGCATAAGGAATTGTTGAAAGGAAAAAATTTCCAAAACTATGCCAACAACTCAAGGGTATTGGAAGAAATCAATAATACAGAAACACGAGACCTCAAGAGAGAAGTCCAATAGAAGCAATAAGAACTCGACATAGCATTTGCAGAGATTAGCAGGATCACACAACATATGCAGGAAGAAAAAATTGAAAGGAAGGAATATGATCAAGGATACATATATGTTGCTGACCAAAACAAAAAGGAATTAGAAACATCTTCAATAGAAATAAGCAGGCTCAGGATTGAAAATGAGAAGCAGAAGGAACAGATACAGATTCTCAATAGAGAAGTAGAGAAGACCACTCTTCTCAAGCTACAGGTTGAGGAGGCAAAACAAAGAAGAAAGATATTGAAAATATGGTTTCAAGAAGATCTTGCTCAAAAGCAAGAAGAACTTGATGCAACCATGATGAGATCAACAAACTCAAGGGATCGCAAAAAGAACACTTACAAGATAAGACAAATGAAGAAGCAAAAATGAAGGCAATTAAAGATATTAAAGCTCCAGTTGATGAAGGTACAAGCTCCACAACTTCGCAGGATGATTCTAAGAAGGAAGTTGATCAAAGTTAAAAGCCAAAGAAGAATGTTGCAACTCCAAAGAACAAGACCAAAGAAATTAAGAACAAAGGACCACAACAAACTACAACACTGCCTCCAAAGAAGAACGAAAAATATTGTAGGTATGTTCGTTTGTTTAATGGTTATTTATTTTTATGTGCTAATTTTGGACATATGGCTAGGGATTGTGAAGTTTTTTACAGGTACAATCATTATCTGCAAAACCATAGAAGCAAGTTTGCGGGATCACGAGACAGGTTCCACAATGATTTTTTCAGAAGAGAATATGTGCTAGATGAGCCAAATGGTAAATGGGCCAACTATTGAATGTTTACTGTGCTTAGAAAATTACAAAATATGGCCTCTAGCATACACTGAATTTCAAAATTGGTTGACCAAGTAACAAAACTTAGTAACAATTTCTTTATTATCAACCATTGTTTCAAGAGGTCTGATTATGCTGCGAGAATGGAGGTATGATTGCTCCATTCATGTTTTGCAAGAGTTATTCTAACAATATTCTTACGACATCCAGTTAATCTTATATCCACATAAGTGTTTGTTGAAGTTCCAACGTGTTATCTATTAGCATTAATACATCATGGCTAAGCATTAACATATCTTGGCTCTCTACATATACCTCTTGTTGTGTGCTTCTCCCATTGTTTCTTTCAACCATTTATGTTTTTCTTTGTTTTAAATTCAAAAAACAATAGAGAAAGGATAAATCAAATCCTAAAAACACTTATTAGTTTCATAAGAAATGAAGCAAGTCAGTTTTTCTAAAATGTTTAGAGGTGAATTCAATACTAATGCATCTTCAATAAAATGAAAATTGGAAAATATCTTTCCCAAAGCGATTGGCAATTAGTTTAGATCCATCAATCCTACATATAATGTGTTGAAGGTGACAAGTCATCTAAATCACAAATTGATATCAATATTCTAAAAGGACGTTTAACTACTGTTAATTTTAATGGTGTCCACTAACTAGTGATCATCATCAATTTGGCTAGTACTGATTTTCCTAATTTGTAATCGTAAAATACCATCTCAAAATTAATTACTTTAAACTAGATATCCATTTTTCTAAAATTCTAACTCAAGATATTTCAATTGATAGGAATACATTTAATGTTTGCTATGTTTGGCAAGCTTTAGAAATCAATATCAACATACTATTTTATTAATATCGTAAATCTCATTCTATTTTGATTAAATAAATATCTCCTACTAATAAATATAAGTATATTTTGCATTTATTTAGTGAACCAATGTGTATCGAGGACATTACTTTATGATCTTGGTTTGCTACCAGCAAATTTTTTGTTACCAAAATGGAGTGAACAAACCTTGGTATTGATGTTTACTGATATTAAGTTCATTTGTGATTTCACATTTGTCAATTGAACTTCTATTTTCAATATTAAATAAACTGTGTTTTCAATCTATGTGAGGAAGAAGTCTTGTGCGGAAAAGTACATATACTAGAGAAAAATCAATTAAGCAGTAGTTTGTGACATGAAAAATTTGGTTTGTGTGTGTATCAGATCTTAAATAAATATAGATGTTTAACTATATTTGCAAGGAAATTTAGTATCTTGACTCAATAAGGTTTCTACCATTTTATGTTAAGCTAAAACTATCATTTCAAAGCTATTATCGTTACAACAAGACTTTTACTGCTCTTCAATATACGATGATCACTGTACGAATTTTCCATTGAACCTTTTCATTTTGCACAATGAGAAAGATTTTGCACAAGATAATAACATAATAAATATAAAGTAATATCAATTATTAAAATAACATACACCATTAAAAAAAAAAATTGAAAACCAAATTGTGAAAGTTTACTATTCTGAATGGATTATACATTAGCAGTTTCTGAAATTGAACATTGCAACTATAATTTACATAGTAATTGATATGTGTTTTCTTGGAGCACAATAATGGCGTTAATCATGCCCAATCACCCAAAGCATGTGTCGGAATTATAAATATTCATTGAAGTTATATCAATTTACAAAAATAAACTATATAAAATTAATTTTTAATACATTTAAACTCTAACGATTTATGCATTTATGTATTTATAGATTCAAACCAATTAATTACACTATTTAAGCTTTTATGAAACCTAAAAGCTTTTATATATAACACTTAAAAGTTTTATTTACACAAATAAATATGAATATTGTCCAATATCTAGGTTTGAAACCTTTATATTTTTAGCGTGTGAACCAAGTAACAAAAACATTCCCCTCTTCACACACAAATTGTTATCACCAAAAAATTGATCATCTATTCTAATTTACAAGATATAGATTCAAACCAATTAATTACACTATTTAAGCTTTTATGAAACCTAAAAGCTTTTATATATAACACTTAAAAGTTTTATTTACACAAATAAATATGAATATTGTCCAATATCTAGGTTTGAAACCTTTATATTTTTAGCGTGTGAACCAAGTAACAAAAACATTCCCCTCTTCACACACAAATTGTTATCACCAAAAAATTGATCATCTAGCCTAATTTACAAGATGGATCGAAGTACACCATGTAAGGCCAGTTTTACCATAGTAAAATTGCTTTCACTGTGAGCAATTACTTAATAAACCACATTTGTTAAGTAATTTATAATTAAACCCATGAAGAATAATTAAATAAATCACTATTTATTTAATTATGTTCTAGAAATAATTAATTAAACCATTAATTAATTAACATTCCTTGTCATATTTGACCCAGTTATGAAAAATAAACAAATAAATCATTAATTATTTATTATTTCTTAACCATATTTCTTGCGATGATAAATAAATCATTTATTTATTTATTATTTCTAAATAAAAGTTTAAATATATTTTCCCTCCTAACCAAATATAATAATATATTCCAAGTGGTTATTCCTAGAATGGGGTTAATAATATTTTATTATTTCTCATTATTCGAGGATAACTCGGTATTTTGTTATAAATAGAAGGGTTTTCCATTCATTATTCACTTTTGATTATTTTCATTGTTGCACTCACTACTGTAACTCTGATTATTATCATTGTCGCACACTATTTTTCTTCCATTTGAGCTCCCATTGAGCTCAAACATTTTTATTTGCTAGGTTTACACATTGTAGAGGAGAAAGACTCTATCAAAATGCTGAAGACATTTGAGGATAGCTAAGAACCCATCCCATAGAGGGGGACTAGTAACATTTATTTGTTCCCTTCACTAGTGTTATAATAAAATCTACTCTTTGTAAATCAGGTTTCCATTGGATTATTGGAGTTATTATTACTATTTCATTTTTCTGTTTAACTATGATTGTGGCATAGATTAGGACTTTGCATGTTTTGTTTCTATCAGTTGCTATAGATCTACAATGTTTAATAGTCATTTATATTGTTGAGATTGTTTGTTATCCACAGTCTTAGGTGGTTTCTTTTTATACACCTTTGAGAAGAAAACACTATAACACAAATATTGGAAATTTTTTTGTGTGGAGAAAGAGAATGTGAAGGTCGTGTGTGCAGAGTTGTTTGTGTTCCTTCCTTCACACACACACACTCTCCATGCACAATTTCTGGTGCACTCCTTGCACACGATTCCTATGACAATCCACGCACAATTTTTCTCTGTATAACGAAATACTTGTGTGGGAAATGTCTATGTGGAGCAAGGAACAAACACTTTCCCTCGCAATGTCTCATATCTCTGTATACACTTATACATGTTATATATTAATCAATTAATTAGCAATATTTTTCACTTATGTAGATGCTTAGTGCATTTTTTCTAATACCTAGTATAATTCAACTAGCTATAAAATTTTTGGTTCCAATATTCAAACTTAAGACTTGATACAAAGTATGTGTGAAGATATGAAAATTTGCATAGCCATAAAATCTCAGCATAATAGATATTAGGCCATTGAGCTCCAGAAAATACATAAAACATTGCAAAAAACAAAATAAAAAGTTTTGAAATCAAATTCTTCCTTAATACAATTCTTTTTGCACACTAAAAATTGTCAACTTTTACATTATTTGTTACACATTTTCTCATTTAGAAGCAATGTTTTTATTGGTAAACCAAATCTAGCAATTACTTTATCTTCGCAAATTACTTTCACAATTTTTATTACATTATTTTAATAATGAAATGGTTATACTTGAAATTGTAATTTTCACAATTTGAACATTTGGGAATGTGAAAAAAGACAAATAAAGGTTTCATATGCAATATGCATATATCATTTAGATTTTTTGCGTATTCCCAAAATTTAATAATACAATTCATCAAAATTTTTATTTCTTGAATTAAATAAATTGATTTAAGATAGCCAAATAAACATGTTTTTGAAACTATTTATCCATTTGTTCATGCATTTTAGCATTGCTTTCAATTGACCAAAAGGTGACCACTTCTTGTTGAACCCTGAGACAACAATCTACATTTGATCACAGTGTTTTGTAATATGCTAAATATTTTTTTTAATATATCAAAGCAATCACTAAATATCAATAAAGCATAAAGCATAAGATATTAAAGAATAAAAATGAATTCAAGCACACAGGGATGTCATACGAAGATCTTGTGAAAGAAAGTGATCATCTCATTGAGTTTTAAATAAAAATAAATGCAGATAAGAAAAAAATGGTATGTGGATGCCATAGAAGGAAAAGGGAAAGCTCGAATGATCGACAATGTTAGAAGTGTTTGTAAATGAAACCACGTATCATTTTATGCCAAAAAACGATTACAATGTTAATAATAGCTTGACAAAAAGTTGCTTCAATGCTAAAATAGGAAAATAAACATAGATCTATAAAAAATTTAGGATCAATAATTACCTAAAATCTATTCACTATGATAGGTAGTTATGGAACAAGATTCTTTATTCCTTAACTGTCTAACGGTGGAAGTTGAAACTCATAGTGTACATGTCTGTCCACACGAGTCAATCTCCCGTCAAAGTGATTTAGTTTTTCTTGTAAATGCTCTTGACCCCTCTACAAATTTTCTAATATGTTCTAAAACTACCATTGGTTGCATTGGAGATCATTCATGAATGAGATCATGGTATTCTAGTCATGGTTGTTTCTTGTGACTTGTTGCAAAAGCATTTTGAGATATGCAAGCTCATTACTAAATTTGCATTGATCAAATGCAGATATATTAAAATGAGGACTATTGAGAGGGATAGGATCTATAGCCTCCCCCTTGGCCAATTCTCTCCAAATGATGTTGACTTGACTCTTCTCAAATTTCACCAAATCTGCACCTCACTCTACCTCATTCACATGGCATCTTGTATTTCACCAGAGAAAAAAAGAAAAACAAAACAAAACAAAACAAAAAAACAAAAACAAAAACAAAAACAAAAAAAACAAAAAAAACAAAAACAAAAAAAAACAAAAACAAAAACAAAAACAAAAACAAAAACAAAAACAAAAAACAAACAAAAAACAAACAAACAAAAACAAAAAAAACAAAAAAAAACAAAAAACAAAAAACAAAAAAAAACAAAAAACAAAAAAACAAAAACAAAAACAAAACAAAACAAAAAAAGACTCGAATACAATAATGCTATGGACGGTCTAAACTAACAATATCTTTTACGTTAAACAAATTAGAAAGTCAACAAATAATAATAACAACCTGCCTAGACGTGCACTACAATGAACCAAGAGTCCCAAAAGAAACTGTCTAAATGAATAATCACGCACTGCAAAAGAAAAGTTACACAATAGAAACTAATAATAACACAAAATAATTAAACCAAATCATAGAAAAGTTTTACTTTACTCATCGAATTCATAAATAACAGAATATCATATAATCATATTTTCGAAATAGGTAATGTTTAATTTCCATGGGTGACATTTATCTATATGCCTCTATTTAATTTCTTAGTTATACCCTACGTCAATGTAGATCATCATTGATTCAGTTGTTGCTCTGATTCAAGTGTAAAATTTTATTTTCCCAATCTTTTAACAAATCAAAAGATATTTCCCTAAGTTTAAAATATTTCCTTAGCTTGATTTGCATATTTTTCTATTTCCATTTGTAGTTAACATAAGCATTTATTGGGTAAATTGACACGTAATCAAGAGACTGTTTCCATGCTTAATAATAATTACTCTGACAAATTGTATAATGATTATTACTTTTTAACAAATTTATTGATATTATAAAATAGCCTTTTCATCATTTATTCAACAAATGCATGCATAAAGTTGGCTCCGCTATCAGTTTCTGTTATAGCAAACTGGAAGGATGTGTGGAAAGATATATGTTTGGTCCTTCATTTGAAGGATCAGGGTAAGAAGGAGCAGCACCAGTAGAAGTTCTCTAGCAACAAGAATCACCAACAATGTTAGAAAATGATAGACTTGGGAATGAGTCAATTGATTGTGGTTGGGGCCTGTTGGGTCCTTCGTTTTGGGGGAATAATTTTGACCTTTTTTTACGAAATCTGACCGACATGGAGTCATGGAGAGAGAAACCGAGGGAGGAGAAGGAATCCACTAAAGTCTAGTAGTTGTGAAAGGTTGGCTATGGAAATAAGGGCAGATGTGGTCACAGCCAAGCTGAAACAAATGTCAACAATAGAGGAAGTAGTCATAGTCGAGCAGTAGAAGTAGCCAAGAAGGAAAGGATGCAACCATGTTCAAGTGAGGATTGTGAGAAAGACTATTGAAGGAGATCCCATCGTGGATTAAATTTTTAAAAAATCATATAAAAATAACACGAATGAATCCACAAACATCCCCGCAACTCCCTTTCATTAGTTTCGACCAGCAGTACATCAATACATTCAGGCTATAATGCCTTCCCAACAAAACAGGAAATTGGAACACAAACTAATATAGGACCAAGTAATCAAAAGATCATGTGAAGCTTGATAGGCTCTACGACAACATTTCATTACACTCCCTTTTTATCTCCCCCAATTTTGAATTTCCCTTCAACTTTTATGCACTCCACTTGCTTGGACTGTTGTTTTCTTCCTCGGATGCCCTACCCTTTCCTTCTTGGCTTGTTCTGTTGCTCAATTGTAATTGCTTCCTCTACTATTGACAGTTGTTTCAGCTTAGATGTGACTTCATGTGCCCCTATTTCACTAGCCAACCTTCCACAACTACCATACTTTAGTGGATTCCTTCTCCTTCGTCATTTTCTTTCTTCGTGACACTCCGTCAGTCAAATTTAGTAAAACATTTCAAAACATTTCCCCCAAAATGAGGGACCCAATAGGCCCCAACTAAAACCAATTGAATCATTCATGAGTCAATCATTTATTGGCACTTCTAGTGCTTCTTACTATTGTGGAGCTTTTGTTGGCTCCTTCTTTCTTTGCTCCTTCAAATGAAGTACCCAACTCTAGGACAAATTGGATGTCGGAAGTTTTAAATTGTGTGTACTTGACAAGGGTTGGCTACCATGAGCCTATCAAAGTGTTGGCTTGTTTGGTAAAGTGTGCAATAATTTCAGCCGTTGGTTGAGCCATTTTTGTCAACAGGAGAGAGTTCCAATGGGTTTTTGTTGTTGTTCTGATCTGCTAGAGTTTCTAGAAGTGGACTCGTATAGGTGGCTTAATGTCACGTACCAAATTTTTGTGGTGTGCGATTCGTCCATAATTTGTTGGATTTGTTTTTCAAGGATGTATGTGAAAGAAGCTTCTTTTTTTATTAAGGTCTAGGGTGGTGAGGGCTTCATTAAAGAGTTGATTATCTTGTTGGAGAATAAGGTATACCGATTGATTTTTATTTGCAAGGAATCCTAACTAGTCACGAAGTTAAGCAAAGAGTTATTTAGCTGCTCCCATAGTTTGTATAATGGAGGCTTTCAAACAAGCTAGTTCAGTGATTTTTTGCTCAATTTCACTAGCATATTGGGTTAATAGATCTAGGAACACTCTTTGGGTGGCAACAATAGTTCTTTGAAGCTCTTTGTTTGTTGAGAAGAGGTTGGCGCATGTATTTCTTATATGATCGCAACATTTTGAAAGAGTTCAAGACAAAAAGTCTTATAGTGCCTTCGGTACTATTTCAGCAACTAAAGGCCAAATATCCTAGAGCTTTGCACTGATTTCATCAACCTATTGTTCTATCTCTTGCTTCTCTTGGAGAAGTTGATCTATTTTATCTGCAATGGAAAGAAGTTGTTATTGTTGTTGCTCGTTCTTGACTATCAAATTGTTGTGCAATGCCTCTGCTTGGCATGTAGCAAGTTGAATAAAAGTAAAAATTTTAGAAGATAGCATACTCTAGAGGTCATCAGGTGTCATAGTAGTAAGTCGGAGATACTGACTTTGTAGTGGTTGGCCTCTAGCAGCGAATTTATCAAATTTCCCTTCGGGTGAGGTCTCTTGCTACAATGTCTCAGTGGTGCGGTAAGGAATGGAATGCAGTGAGGAAAGGGGGGTGGGGTTGGGCATTAGAGGAAAGGTGTGTATGGGTTCTATGCCCTAGTTATCAAAGCTAATAGGTTGGTTGATTTCCATTTGTAGTCTCGGGGCAAGTAGCAAAGTTAATAGAGATGTATTAACTGACTTCATGTTTCTGGGGGGAATTGTAAGTGCCTCTTTGGTAGTGTTGGTAATGGAATTGATTATGGAGTCTACTTTTATTTCAATTCTGGCACCAAGAATATTGTCAAATAGAAGAATGTCTAAGATAGTGGCGGAGGGGGAGTTTGTTCTGGGATATGGGTTGCACAACTTCAGGGATACAGTGGAGGTGGACAACGGGTTTTCCTCAAGGACTGGTGTGTTGGTATGGGATTGTGGTTCCTCATTGATGAGACCTACAACCTGGGTAGAGGTAACTGTGATTAGTTTCTTTGGAATTGATGGTGGTGTGGCAGTAATCAATTGAGTATTATGGATGGTGGGTTCAGTATGAGAGTAGGGAGCCACGAGGGGGAATTGAGGCAATGACTAGGCTGAAGAGCAAGGTAGCAATTGGACTAACATTGAAAAATTTAGAAAATTAGGGGAAGGGACTTACTCACAATCCGAGACCTTCCAGAGTATTGAGAACTGATATCATCATTGTCTCGATCTTCTTCAATACTAGATTGAGCATCTCCTGTACCATTTGATTTCAGGATATGTAGGGGGTTCTCATAAGGAAGTGGCCTAGGTAGCATCCCTTCAAATGAATATGTCGTCTTGTTGTCCCAGATTTACCCAACCACTCCAAGCCACGACGTCACTCCAATATGAAAGGTTTATTTACAGAGAATGTAAGGTTGAGCGCGCATCTAGAATGTGTCTGGACTAACTCATTTAGGGTGAATCCAAGTGCTACCATGGCTTACACAAAATTATATTTCATGTGAATATTCATCAAGGGGCAACTGTGGGATTCTGGGATCGGTTTTGGGGACAACTAGCATCATTTCATACCACCCTATGAAATAGGCCTCATTAATTTCCTTGTTGTTAGGGTTCCCTGAAGTTCTCCATGCTAGGTATTTGAGAACCAAGGGATAATCCTCAGTAACAGGAGCTAGCTCTCTGCCTTCCGGTGGGAACCACTTAATCATAGCTAGTGAAATGAAAATATATCCATCTATGAAATATGTTTCATTTTTGTACTCATCTTCACAGGATTTGAAGAGCTCATTTAACAGATAACTACATCAATTTAACTATGTGCCTTTCTCACAAGCTTTTGCCACTAAAATGATGTCTAAGGTGCACTTTCCCTTTGAGTAATGGCGCATTATTTTTCCAATAATTTTATGGAAGGTGAATTTTTTGGTGGGAGCATTAATTATCTCAATAACGGATCCCTTACCACCTCATTGAGTATCATACTTGTTTTAGTCATTTTTGTCACTCGTCTTCTTTCCCCGCTTGGAAGTAGTCTAGAACGTAGATGAGACTGTCTCTTGCAGAAGATAATCCTGTCAATTTTTGAATATCACCAAAATGCATGGGGTATTCCTTGTCGAGCCAGAGGAAACCCCTATGCATTCAAGTGATGAGGAATTTAGTACACTGCATTGCTCCTCCTAAAGTGTCGAATACTGGTAAACTTCACAAATTCAGCAGCGTGGACTTATGTATGCCTCTGAAATCATCTTTGATTATGGATGATTGGCTTCCATCTATTTTGGTTATGGATTCTATAAAAAATCAAACTTGACCACAAGGGAAATTAAAGAATCTGATAACTGATTATCCACAAGCATGGCCTTCTCATATTTTCCATACAGATTCTCAAGTTCAGTAAATCTGGAGCTGGATATAGATGTGGGAACAGAGATTTTGGAGACCTTAGTCATGGTTGCAATTCAACGACTATAGACAACAAACACAAGGGGTTTGAATTTGGGTTGAGGACCCGAGGAACTTCTCACAGAAGCCAAACTCAACAATTCAACCACGTATGCTTTGATAATGAATGTAACACCCTCCTCCTGCGTTTACCCAAGTTAACTGGTTCGCTGGGGTAAACATGTGACAAGAGTCCACTATGATCTTGTTCAACTCCCCATGTATAGTTAAGGAAGTGGAACTAATACAACACAACCAACTTAAAATTCTACACATGCCACAAAATCCTTAGGAGATGACCAACCTCCCCAGGTGATCAACCCCTGAGACAACTTAGAATTTTACTAAACTAGGGCCTTAGTTGCTCCCGTGACATGGGCATGCATGTGACTAGGACCCTCCAGTCTCTCTCAAAATAAGGGCATGCAAGCGAGTGGGGACTTTTTCAGCTAGTTCAGAGCCAGCAACCTTGAATTTGGTGCCACCTTTCAGTTCCAAGACTCAAACCACTACCCAAAACTCCATGAAACCTTCAGGAATGAAAAGTAACAGCGAAAAATGATACTAATGCAACTACTTGAACAAAGACTTGACTGGACCCCTACTAACCATGATTGGATTTTCGTCAAACATGTCATAAATATGCATTCTACAGGTCATAACAACATATCTGAGCATAGAGGCCTCGTACTTATCTAATAATCTCGAAGAAGCATTGATGCCTTATCACATTAGCTTCATTATAATCTATTAGGTCATATATTGATTGTTCATTCATTTACAAATCAGAACATGATGAGAGCCATACATCATCACTATCATAAAACATGCTCATAACCAACATATAAGCAACATAAATAACAATGACATAACAGCCATAAAAACCACATATAAAAAAAGTATATTTACCCATAAAATACAAGAGGAAAGAATCTATTACTAACATATGCAAAATGAAACTAGGTCTGGGACTTCCACAAACCACCCAACCATAAACTAGGCTAAACAAAATCTATCTTTCAGTCAGTCACCCCTGTGCCATATTCCAAGCATGAATGTGGCATCTCATGAAACACATCCAACAAAAATAAACCAGGGATTCCAGAGGCAAAACCACTTCAACCCTCAACCAGTGATTCCACCTCATGGTTAGACATCACTAACAATCACCAGATTGGTCTCCACCCAAGTTATCCAGGGCTTGAGATAATTTTTTCCAACCAAGGCTCTAGGACTAGTAACTCAACCCACAATTGTTTTCGGGCTCTAGAGTGTTTGTCCAACCAAGGCTCCAGGACTAGTAACTCAACCCACCAAGGGATCTAGCGCGTTTGTCCAACGAAGGGTCTAGGACTAGTAACTCAACCCAAGCTATTACAGGGCTCCAAAGCGTTTGTCCAACCAAGGCTCCAGGAACTAATAAATCAACCCACAACCAAAGGAATATGATAACCAACCAAAAAATAAAAAGAAAGAAACCCACAACACCATGGCTATCCAAGGAATGGAAAGGTAAGAAAATCCACCATCAATCTAGGAATTTCTCCATGCCAATGACAAATTGTAACCAAGAAACCACATGCATATGACATGCATGCCAAAACTATCAATGAAATCATACATGCAACTCGGTACATGCAAGAAAAACCCGATGTAGTTGTTGATCCTAATTTCCTCTCGCACTTTCATGCTTTTCCTTTAGATTCTTGCTCCAAAAATCCAAATATGCCACATTCCTCAATGAGTGCTCTAAGAAAAATGCTAAGCGTCCAAGAGTATGAGAGACAGAGAATAGAGAGAGAGAGCACCAAAGCTAAACTGAAAAAAGGTTACAAACTGATCCTCAAAAGCCTTTATATTAATGAGGCCTCTATTTTCTTCAATTTTCCATTATTTTCCTTCATTTTCCTCCTCACATGCAACTTGTGACCTTTCACCTTCCTTTTCTCCTAATTTCCATTATTTTCGTAAAAAGAATGTCAATCAATGTCTCATACCTTTCCAAATCCTTTACCATTACGTTTGCCAATTTCCTTAGACATTAATTAATCAAAAGTGATCCCCATCACTATGCTTTTGCCAAACATTTAGCTTGGAATATGTGTCCCATGAACATGGTGATTATTTTTCCTTTATTAACTTTATTACATAGCATTTTCACCAGTGTTGTTATAGAAGCTCCCCCTTAGGGGAACATCATGCTTGGTGTTCAATGACACTTATAACTTGCAAGACTGCTGTAAGAAAAACATACTTCACATGGAGCTTTATAACTTATCTTGTTGCATTATTTACAATAATAAACCTACTGAAACCAAACCAACATAACCACCATTACAACATAACAACATACCAACCATAATGACATGACACCCATATCTCTTATTGGAGCTTTATAACACAACTCATGGCAGTATTTACATCCATATACATATGTACATATGCTAAAAAATCATGCCAAAAACATTCTCTCAACAAACGAATAGAGAAGGATACATAACCTACATCCAATATACCATGTCCCATGTAGCTTTCTCAGGCCCAAAGTTCTTCCATTTCACTTTAACCTACTCAATTGCTCAGTTCTGGAGCATGAGCATCTTTCTCTGCAAAATGCACCGAGGTTATAGATGGAATTCTCCTTCTGGCTCCACCTATAATACAGACTAGTCAATCACATGATCAACATCTTTATCATACTTCTTAAGTAATGACACATGGAAAACATAATGGAATTTAACTGTTAGAGGCAACGCCAATGAATAGGCCACTGCTCCAATCCTCTCAAGAATATTGAAAGGTCCAAAAAACTGAGGTGTCATTTTGGCATATGATCCAATCCTCGAGGATCCCTTCTTAGGCCTGATGCGCAAGTACACTTGTTCCCGAAACTGAAACTCCTTAAACAACTTGTTCTGATCGGTATAACTTTTCTGTCTATCTTGTGTTGTCTTCAAATTCTTCTTGATTACCTTCATCTCTTGTTCCATATATGCCAACATGTCGAAGTGAAGTACCAAAACAACAACATTTTTACATTCTAAAATGGGCACTATGCACTACACCTGCAAGATGGTGGGGTACGCACTCGCAGAGTTTCAAGGATTGGCACGAATGCAGAAGAATGATGCACCTACAATTTGGAAAACCCTAGATATAGATGAGAGCCAGTTATGAGGGGAAAAACAACTTGCGCACCCACTGTTCCTGATGAGTGCAAACATATGACATGCAGCCCGCACAAGTGCACACCACTCCCAGAATAGAGAATCGGAACAAAACACGGTGGCAGGAAAGGCGAAGTGCACCAAGGATTATCCAGAGAGAAGCATTCGATAGGGTGTGCGAAGTGCTAAACAGGGTTCACCAGGTGAGATGCACTGACTAGGGCCTGCGCGTACCAATGGTTCGATGGGCCTATAGGACCATGTGAAAAACCCTGACTGTGAAAATAATTCCAAGGTTGCGAAATGAAGTAGGGACCGTAATCTCTTAAGAGCATGCAAAGATTAATCCACACATAATAGCACCCACAGGTGTGATAGTGCACGAAGCGCAGGACGAAGAAATCACATAGCTACACAATGTAGAACACGTAAGACTTCACAAAGCCATTCAAAAAGGGAACCTTAGACTTCGCGAACTTGAAAAGGACTGGGTACGGCTAAGGAAGAAAAGCATTTTGATGGACGCAGAGGTCAAGAGGCGAGAAAATGAGATCAAGGGAGCATGTCTCGTCGATAGATCAAGGATGGCAAGGCAAGGTGCGGATGATCATAATAATGGATTAGAAGACTATCGCCGAGAATTGATTAGCCTGTTGCCATGGCTAGGACCGCATATCACCAAACACAATAACCAGGAAAGTGCACTACAAACAGTAGAGCGCGCAGTGCTGACCACCACGAGGACAAATGAGGATTCTCTATGGACTATACTGGAGGACAAGATGGAGCCTCGCACGGGTGGTGCGACCACGTAACTAGCCATAGGAAGAATAGTCGTAGCACTCCAGGAAACTAAAAGGGAGTGTGGGACTATAACTTATTCTGCCTGGGAGCTACGTGCTCTGACAGGTGCACGCAGGAACAACCTGTCACAATGTTCACACCCACACATGGAGGGATGCGTTGTCACACGGATGGGCTGGGAAGTGACCGTTGGTGTCACTGTTCATGACGAGATGTCCGATTTCAGCCCAAATGGAGTAGGTGATGGGAATTTAGAACAGGAGTTATGGGCAACATTTCAGAAGATCTGCCACCAAGAAAGCATTGATGGCCCAGAATTGGGGGGAATGATCGAATTTGAATTCAAAATGCACTATAAAACTCCAAGGGCTAGCCAGTAGATAACACTTGGTCAATTGAGATTTGAGCGGTTGAACAAAGCGCAGAGTGTTGAGAGTCGAGCGATAATAGAGCCCTTAAGTTCAGGAAAGACCACATACAGTGCAGAAATGATGATGACCACTAAGGATGGGTTGGGCATTGAAGAAGGAACCTCCGACGAGGCCACACAGACCCCCATGGTCCACAACGTTCCCGAAGGCACTGGGGTTGTGACAAAAATCCCTAAATCACCCCAGACATTGAGACCAAAGAAAGATAAGCAAGCAATGGGACCAGTACGCATGTCCCCGAGGAATCCGTGGCACAATTAGTTATTAATGGAAGAAAAAGGCAAGGTAGTCACCATTGAAATAGATTAAGAGGAAGAGGACTTACAAGTTGTAGAGGAAGAAGAAGATGTGGATGAATAAATCCAACCATTGCACTCTGCAGGGAAATTACTAGAGTATGTCCCTCCACGAAAAGGGAAAACCAAAATACCAAAGGATCTGGATGCAACGAAGAGTGCACTCCAGACCCTGCTCCTCTCGGATGGAATTACCTTTGAGGTTTCACTCCTAGGACATGTGCCCACCCTGAAATTTGAAGACTGGGACCTCGCAGACAACGAGAAGTTCCCACACTTAGAAAAGGCAAACATGATGAAATAGAATACGGAGGGGCCGGTGATAACGTTAGAGCTGCGAAAATGGTTTTGCAATGTGGAAAAGGTCTGGTTGCTTCATCTACTACGGATACCAAATTTCCACCATGTACTCATCACCATTTTCATCACCAGGCAGCTGCTCTACCTTGTGCATGATGGGCACTTATGGCTGGAGGAGCCTATTCCCATCACGACAGATCTCATCCACCGAATTTCTTAGCTTCCTTGTAAGGGAAAGGACCCCGCGATGATAGCAGGGAAAAGAAGCGATTTGGCTCTCATATAGGCCATGAAGACAAAATATAAGCTTGAGAAGAAAAAGAGGGGTTACGTTATCACCAATATAAAGGATAAAGGGGTGTGCGTAGACACCCAACTCCTCACCGGTAAAGTAATGAGAAAATTCCACGCCGATGAAGTACCAGCGTCGGTGGTTGCACTGGCCGAACAGTGTGCAAAGGGGGTCCAGTTCAACTGGGCCAAGTTCCTCTGCGAAGAATTTTTGCTCAACTGTCAAGAGGCCCAGGAATAGGGTAAGACCTTCCAATACACATGGTTGTTCTTATCCATCTTACTGTTAGCAGGAGAAAAGCTAGAGGATAACTAGTTCTCGAGCATCGACTGAGACTTACCAGAAGCCGTAAAGTACGCTTCACTCTAGACCACCAAGGACACGAAACGGATTTGCGATACCAAGATTTTCTGGGTGCTCATGGAAGTGAGCATCCGAATGTGGATTAATAGGAGGTCGTGCCTATCCCCCGTGGTGCACAATAGTCTACAGAGTTTTGCAGACTTCAAGGCGGACATGCACAATATCTACATCAGGGCATGAAAGGATCTGGTGTAACAGTGGACAAATCTCCCTTTCATAGCCACTGATGACACGATATTTACGGTGTTAGAAACATGGCCTCCTAAGTGGCACGCCTCGAATTTGGTGGAGTTGGACAAGACGACAGCAAAGAAAAGGAAGGATGATGCCAAGTTGTGCCTCACCCAACTAGCCAAGAGAAGGCGGAACGAAAAAGCGGCAACCGAGGTAAGGGCAGTCTGTGAAGCAACACAGGTAGCTGCGGAGTAGAAAAAGGTCATCGAAGCAGCAGCAGCAATGTAGATAGCAGAGGCCGCAACAGTGCAGGTAGAGGAGGGCTAAGCAGTGTCTGCAGGATAGGAGGCAGAGCACATGGAACTTGTAGAAGAGAGCGCGAACCTAGGGAATGCCTCTACACAGCTCAAACGGCCATGCATCACATAAAGAATAGATCCAAGAAAGAAGGTCAAGGCCTCAAAGCTGGCCATCGACCCAATCACCTTAACTGAAGGTGATCTCCATGACATCGGCGAGATGGTTCATGATGTCACTAGTGAAGTGCTCCAAGACTTTATGACAGAGCAGCAGACTGTGTTGGGGGCCCTAAGGGCACAGCTGCAGGAGTTACAGGTGTGGCCCCTGTAAGAGGGTACCTTGTCTACCCATGTCGCAGTAGGTACGTCAGCAACAGAATAGATGCTATGCATGAAGATGGCCAATACAATAACCTTGCCAGAGGGAGTGCTAGTCTCGGAGAGCACAATGGATCGGGTGACGCTTAATACAATGAAAGGCATTGGCCTTAACTTGGTTTCCCTTCCCCGCAACACACTTTATCAGCTACAGGATGGGATAATAACAGAACTTTGCACCAGAGAGAGCCACACCATCTAGGTTCTGAGTGAACAGAAGATTAATATAGAACAACTTAGCTTGCAATGTGACAAGTTGGCATCGCAGAACTGACAGTTTGTACAGATAGTTCATGATGCTTGTCGGTGAATCCCAGAGTTGTCCATTGTAGCGGACCTACCAACAGAAGTGCAAATGCACTGTTTGGCAAGTGGAGTCCGTAACGCGCACGAGGAAACAACAAGAGTGCAACTGGAGCTGAATCTCCATATTGCCGAGCTACAGCTGACGGTGCAGCCTTCCACTCTCCCAGAGGTCAGAGAATAGTGCACCGATGCTATTGCAGCAGGGATGGAAGAGATTGGAGGTGCAATCCGCGATTGCACCAACATGTTGGAGTAAGCACTGGAGGTCCTCACTACATTGCAGGAGGACCTCAACATCCAATGGCTGGAGACTGAGGCATGTGAACTCCAGCAACAATATGACAGCATTAGAGGGACTGCACAGATATTAGTCCTTACTCAGCGACTTGCAAGGATGCATCAAGCCAAGGCTTTAAAAGAGCAGGTGGACATGACGCACCACAAGAAAGCAATTCTAAAAGCACGCGTCCAGCCATGGATTGATGAAGCCTTCACAATCATGGTGGATATTGAAGGAAAGCTTGCGTAGATTCAAGGAATGCATGCACAAATGCAGTGCAGCATGCTGGAAACAAAGGGTTCAGAAGCAAGAATGCAGCAGGTTCAGCAAGTAGCAGTTCAGTGCGCTGCCGACATTCAGACCATTCGGGATGAGCTGGAGGGACTCCGCGCTGATAGAGTGACTCGAGGACGAGTCACGATGTTTGTATTGGGGGCTTGTTGGGAATGGAATCGCTCCATAGCATGTTTTGGGGCTCAGATCCCAATTTTTTAGTACTATTATTGTAAAGACTTCGCAAATTACAAGCGCTGAGTGCAAATTGTATGTTAGAGTCATAGCGTTGTCCACCCTAAGTTTTGAATGCAGTGTCAGCCTACCCAAGCAGACCATGGGATTGTATAAATAGAGCGAGGCTCTAAATTGTAAAAAAAAAAAGAAGCAAGTAGAAAAGAGATGAAGTCTAGAAGATAGCGAGCATAGAGTAAAGGTCTAAGTGCTTTGGGTCGTAGTAGTAGGAAGAGGCTCTGCAACTAAGTTCGTAGAGGCCTAGTCGAGTCTGTAGTTGATTGCGCGGACCCCTGTAGCTGAGTGCATAGGGCGGAGTCGAGTCTGTAACCAAGGAAGAAGAATAATAAAGAGAATTTTGATTCCAAATCTTGTGTATCTGTTCTTGTGCTATTTCCTATTTAAGTATATTGTTTTCTATATCACGCGCACTTATATGAATCTTGAATATTGCTAAATATAACTAGACATATACAGATAAGCTAAGTGATCGAATAATATCAAGTTAATAGTAAGGAATTGGGTGATAACATAGATCAGGCCCCGAGTAGGGCTGTGCGAAGGGAGCATCGCAGGCTGCGAGGTACTGATAGGTGCGCATAGCAACGTGCACGTAGGGTCAAAACCGCGGACCACCAAAAATCATCAAACATCTCTAGGGTGCAAAAACCTGGTTCTAGCACCCTCCCATACTACTTCGGGTGAGACCTCGGTCCGCGCTCTGCGGGCTGTTTCCGAAAGGGCCAATAGTACTGGGATTTGTTTGGCTAAATCACCTCTGAACCTAGGTCAAGCCCCTACAAGCCAACACTAGGTTATTACATTGAATGTGAACTCCTGGAACAAAAAAATCCATCTAAAAATCCTTCCTTCGAGCATAGGCTTGTTCACTAAATACTTTAGGGAAGAGTGATCAGTAAAGAACTTGAATGGGCCCCCTATAATATAGTGTCAGATGTTTTGTAGTGAGTACAACTTTGCAAGAGCTTCACGCTCAGTTTTGGTATAGTTATTTTCCACCATGGAAAGTTTTGTGCTGGAAAAGTAGATTGGGTGATAAAGGTTACTATCTCTAAGCTGAGCCAAAACAACTCCCAAAGAGACAACCAAGGAATTGATATGCACATGAAATTTCTTGTTCCAATTTAGACAAACCAGGATTGGCGCACTTGCCAGCTTTTATTTTAGCACATTGAAGGCAACTTCACATTCATTGAAAAATGAAAACCTTTTATATTTATTCAACAACTTCTCCAATGGTGCAGTGATCAAGGAATAGTTGTGGATGAACCTACGGTAATATCTTATTTTTGATGGTGCTGGACCCGCAAACATGTAAGGGGATCTCCCCGATAAGAAGTCCCAATTAGACCTCAGACCTTTTGGTGTAGGAGTCCCAACAGTGGGTCGTATGGTAATGCCTTGACCATGATTTCACATAGTGGCAAGTAAGATAAATCTGTTGGTAGCAAGTGTGTGACAGCTGCAGTGAACCAAGGAAGGTGGATGAGAGATTCTAACATAGGGGGGTTGAGATGAGTGCACCCCTTGGAAACCTGTGATAGCACACAGTTAAGAAGGGAACACACAAGCAAAGATACATCACAACATGGAAGGAAATTTAACAAGCAATCCAAATTGATGGTTAAACCAACAACACATTTCAGAAATATTCATACATACATAAACAGATAGCTATACATGCATGCGTAAGTAAACAGATACATATATCATTTAGAGTAAAACAAATAGCATAGAATACAATACAACATATGCATGAAACTTGCTGACTCTTGTTATATTAAGAAGTGTAAGTTCCAGTCATACAATACATCCATGTCCAACCACTAGTTCTGATAGTGGAATGTTATAGCCACAACCGCCTGCTCCTCCAAAGAGATGTACTAGCTCTGCGCAATGGAGAAGCCAAGGATCATTACAATACTATCCAAGCTCTTTCCAAGATGGTCTTATCAGAAGATTTGCTGACCAAAAGCCCATCCAATGAGTTATGAGGGACTATTTATAGGAAAGGATGGGGTGACCCATGACATTCCCCTTTGTGACAGTTCAACTACCCTCATGACTCTTCATCTACTCTATGACTATTACCTCCAACTATCGACCCTTGACTTACACTTGACAAGACATTACATTACAATGCATATGTACCCATGTGAGAGAAATGGCTTGAGAAAACCATGCTAGACATCAATATGACTTAGAAAACCATGGAAGTCCAACTCCTCAACAACCTCGCGCTGATCAACAGTAACATATTGATGCCAAGATCGGTAGTCCGTGATGGTCTTTGTGTGCTCCAAGGTGACATCTTTCTGGAACCTGACTCTTGCCTCCATAGCATTTGGGTAAACTACTTGGGCTCCTCTGTCCAACTCTTCTGTGAGCATGCGCATCATTGTCTTCAATGTGGCTAGACCAGCAACATACTTTTGCATGATGTCTGCACTGATGGGCAAGTCTGGGCTGGTGGCGATTCACATCAACTCGTCGAAGTACGAGTCAAGCTCTAGTGAGACCTGTGCTTTTGTCTTCGCCTGGGTGAGAGTCCCAATAGATGGTATCACATGTGCGTGCACCACAACATCCATACTCATGAACACACGTGCATGGGAAACCTATATACTAGTGCTGAGTTGCGGTATCTCTTCATAGTTCTAGATCTGACTCTAGATATGTGCCTTTAGCTTGATCGCACTAGCCTTCATCATCTTAGGCAAGTGAAGCAAGGCTCCCTTGTATCTCATTGTCCATGTTTGCATGTAATCAACAACAACGTGCAAGTTCATCAAGATACACACTCTTCTAGCACATCGCTACTGCCATCCATTGAGATGGACAAATGCCGTATGCACGGTGCCAAACTTGGAGTACAACACTCGCATAACTATATCAAGGGACAATACTTCATCTGGTATTTTCTTCTTCAGTTCATCTCAAGCAGACGTTGTCATCAACTCTCATCCTTGCTTGGCCGTCTATAGTTTCTTAGCCATTCGCTCATCCTCAACTATTAGTAAGCAAACACTTGAGCCAGTGGCTTCAGCATACAACCTAGTTGCATCGACCAAGGCTACTGGATGATTGCGCACGTCAGACACAATCACTTGTTCCTCCACTTTCGCAAGAGATGTATGGTCATCCGGATTCGACAGTCTACGAGACTTCACAACTTTATGTTGAGACTCGTCAAATGAGATGTTGTGCATCTGTCCTTCTAGGTGATCTCTGAGGATCTCAATGCCTCCTCAGTCCCTTGAGACTTGCTCATCATCTAGATGTAGTGAAGTAGGTAAGTCGACCTCTTGGTGGTAAGGCATAAGGTCGATGTCTTATTCCAATTCCCGTTGCTCCATATCTGTATCCAAATATTGAGGTGCTTGGTCTATCTCACAAGCAAAGTCCTAATCCTGTGATGGTTCACCATGTCTCCCTCATGCCAGCTTTTCTAGTGAGTCCACTACCAGTACAGGCGTTGTTTCATATGTTTGCACATGTTGCGCCCCCTGCTATACCTATTGCTCCTACACTTCCCTCTCCTTCCAAAGTTCCTCCTTCAACTCATGCAACTCCTTCTTTGTTTCCTCCATTCTTCTCTTCTCCCTTTACCTTTGTGCGAATCGCTTGTCGCGTTGTTGCCTCTTTGCCTCTATAGCCAAAGTTGCTTTCTCTACTAGAGGATCTACTTGGAACTTGCATATTTTCTCTTCCTCCATGTGATTGAAAATCTTCCTCTTGCTCTTGTCACACACTGGTATGCTTTCCTATACTAATTCTATTTCTGGTGCTGGTGCTCTCCAGGATGCTGCTTCATGTTGCTTTGCTAACCACTCCACAGAAAAGCCAACCTATTCATTGGGTCTAGAGAAACTATAGCAATATCTCCATGGGTCCTCCTTGGCCCAATGAAATGCCACGTGGATCCAGTTGAACTGTACTCTCATGCAGTGATCTTTCAAAATACAATGTGGGTCATACAGATTGTAACTTTGGATGTCAAATGGATACTTCCTCATATGTTCTACTTCGACGTCTTCTTGTTTTAAACTCCAGATCTCATATAATGCAATCCGCAATAGAAGAGAAAGCCAAGGTTCTTTCTTCTTCCGGTGTAGTCTAGTTGTTAATCTTGTCGAGATGTGATATGCTACTTCCTGCATGATGAGTGTGTCCAAGGAAAACTTTAGTAGAACATGCAGATGATTCTCCGCGCTGAACATTCGTATGAATGTGCTAGATGGTGAGGCATACCAATCAACAATGTTTATCAGTGCCTCCATTGATGCCCTCGAGATGCAGGGTGGATCTTGTTTGAATATCATCTTGTAAATTGGGGTGACAAAATGATTGGACTGTCATATGATAACTCCTATGAAGCTGCATTCAGACAACAACTTACAATATGCGTTCACATCAATCTCCATTAGTGGCCATGGCCACTCCAATCCTGGGAACTCCTGTCGGGCATAGATTGCATCCAAGATGTAAGTAGACATGTAGATATCTCCTTGCATACCTCTGGGTGATTGTCGAACCTTCGTTACCTGTTCCCTCAACTAATGATCCAACATTTCGGACCTGTTACATGGTTTTCCCTCTCTAGCAAGTTGGTCCAGCACGATCACCCAACTCTATGGGAAGGTTTCTGTGCTTTCTTGGCCATACAGTAGACATGAAAATATGACCATGTATTGATATGCCTTCCACAATATCTTTGTCTTGTAGATCTAGTTGGGTCTCATTCTGAATCTAGCTGGCTCCTTTACCCAGTTCTTAAGAATGTCCCTGGAGTTGGTACTGATGATGGGTAAGCTGAAGGGAGTCTCCTTGATAGTCATGGGCTCCAACATATGATACATCTCATCATAATCCTGTGCCTAGAAGGTTGCAATCTTCGTCCCACTGACACTACTCAAAATCATCATCTCAAGATCAATGTGCAAGACGATCTAGTGTATCATGTCCGCACATGGGAACGTGGGGTATCTGCATGCAATCCGGTACAAGCCAGACTTGTGAATGTTCACATACACCTAGTGGTCTTCGAGGTCTTCCCTGAAAGTGCCCGCAAATGCTTCATTGACTTGTTGCAATTTCAGCTTGATGTCCTTATCTAGAAACAACTTGGTATCTTCATATATCGATAGATATGTAGACACCTGTTCAACTGTTGCTCCAGTTGCAATTCCATCTATGTCCTTTGATCCTACTCTTTTGGAGGCCATTGATCCTGTACTTCTAAGAGGTAGATGAACACCTGAAATATCTAGAGACAAAACAACATGCATGGCAAGAAATGTGTCAGTGAAAACCAAAGCAAATTCGGTGAATGACATAACACATACCTTGGGAATAATAAGCAAAGATTGTGCAATTTCTTCTATGAGGTGTTGGGTGTGGAGAATGATTATTTATAGATCTTTGTTTCAGCCGGATATATACCCCAGGAAGATTGTACACCCCTCCACGCTGGGGGGTGCTGGGGGGACTTGTCCCCCCCGCGGGGGTCCAGGGGAACTAATCCCCCCCGACTGGGGGGTCTAGGCGCCAGCGGTCCCTTGGCGGGGGTTTCGGGGGCAATGCCCCCAAAGCTTAAAAAAAGATGTAAAATTGCCTTGTAAAAGTATAGTAATTTCTAGTCAATATGGGTTGTTCATTAGGCGAATGATCTGATGGTAGAATTTATGTTTAGTTTAGGGTTTTTTTTCCCTATAAGGCAAGCCCTCTCTTTGTATGAGGGCATTGTATTGAGGCTATCTAATATATGTGTATTGTTGAGCAAGAAATAGTGAGGTGAGAGTGTGAGAGAAATAGAGGATATTACAGCAGATCTGCTATAGGTTGTGTCTCTTCATTTTGTTGGATAATAGAAAGGAAGGATTGGCTATTCATGGTGGACATAGCCCAAACTAGGTGAACCACGTATATCTGTGTCTCTCTTGTTTTATGCATTTTTCTGTGTTTATATTTCTGTAATATTTTATGTGTTCCATTGCTATATAATATATACATCTCTAACATGAGGCTGGGTGACTAGCTTCTATAACTACACAAAAGGCAATCTGGGTTTTCTGGGAGGCAAGATTGGCTGCTGGATTTGTGCAATGTGCAATCCAGACTGACAATTGATTGTTTGGATTACGCAATGCGCAATTCCAGTTGGCAATGACTGTAGGCTTAGGGACTCCATTGCTCAATTTTCTGGGTGAGCAGTCACTGTCCCTCCAAAATGTGCAAAGCAGTCCTGGAGGAAAATGCCTAGGAAATATTCACATTTCTGGAGAGGTAGACAAAACCTTCCTTCCCCGGATTGCACAATGTTGTCTCGGTGAGGTAGAGTCTGGGCCAAGGTTGGCCAGACTTGCTGACGGGCAACTGAAAGCAAATGTGAAAGTGAATGCATGGCTACACTAAGTGAAAGTAGAATTGATTTATTGTTCATGCAAACATCGAATGAAATTTCAATAAACAGATCAACATGCATGTGGGTGAAGCGAGTCACCGAATCAACGACTGTTCGTGAAAAACAATTTCATGCATGTGACAATAGTGAGATAGCAAAGAAAAATGAAATTGTGCTAGTACATGCTAGTATGCATGCAAATGATAGCAAGTTTTCAAATAAATCAAGTAAACAACACTCACACAAGTGAAAACACAAAAAGCGATAGAAATAATGAAAAAGGCAAGTTGAGACCACTTACCCGTGAATAGTAAAGCTAGATATGTCGAAGAGTCCTTGATGTGTTGTGGGACGTAAGAGCTCTAAGATCGATGTGAAAGAATGAGTTCTGATGTGTTGAATAAATAAGTTTGAGCTCATGACATGCATACCAAAAATCTAGGAAAAAACGACACTTGGAGAAAAGGTTCTAAAATGATTTTGCATGTAATCTCTGGCTACTAAAAATAACTCCTTGAATCATGGAATGCTTTTTAGATGTTGCCTTTCGCTATTCTGGGAAAAATTAAGTCATGCATGCAAGTCAAGTTTCGTTGGTCACAGGTGGAACTGGTCAACCCAACTACTCATGCATGAGGTTGCTCAACTGCTGGGAGAAAATGCACATTTCTAGATAGGAGTTGGGTTAGCTACCCAGGAGATTTGCACAATGTTTTGGTAGAGTAGTTGACTGTTGCCTAGGATTTCGCAATTCCTGGGATAAGCAGGCCTGCTAGGAAGGATTGCGCAATTTTTTGGGTGAAGCCTGACTGGCAGGATTGGGCAATTCTGGAGCCCAGGAGGCTGCCAGATAAAATTGTGTGATTTATGAAGTGAAGGTTGGTTGCCCTCTAGAATTGTACAATTTCTTGTGGGAGCTACTCAGTCTACAGCTGGACCAAGTTTAGGTGAACAACTTTTGAGGGGATTACATCAAGCTTTGATCAACAGGTTGTCTTTGTGCAAGAAAAAAATTGAAGCTTGTGTACTTGATGAAGCAAGAAAATGTGATGTGAACGGTTGGTAGGGAGGCTCCAAAATGAAGCAAAGGAAAAATTTTGGAGGGTGGTTGTAGCTGCTACAACACATGGTGACACACTAGTAGAGCTCCAGCTTTCTGAATGGAACTTGTTCATAAAAAGAAAGTCTAACACCTTTGGAAGTATTGTTCAGTTCTCAGTTCGTCTTGGCTTCACACTAGCTTGATTCTAAGATGTATCATCTGCCAAGCTCTTGGTCGCTTGACACACATTCCAAGCCAAGGCAACACAGTTGTTTTTATTGGGGTTGAGGGGTATATTGGTGCACAAGCAGTATAGTCGTCAGAGTCTTAGTTTCATCTCTGGTGTTGCTCCGCTGTTAGCAGGCCTAAACAGTACCCCAATGGAGTCACATATGAACAGAAGCATCTCTCTGCTACTAGCGAGCCTGGTCAGTACCCTAAGGGAGTTACTTGCATCACCTCTCTGCGCAGCAAGCCTTTCTCTTCTTTCGCCTTATTCATTTTCATTTTAAAAAAAAATCACTTTTTCATTTTTTTTCATTTTCATAACTGTGCATAACTCTTATTGATTTCAGAGGCAGAAGAGGGATCCTGAATTACAAATAGTAGAAGAGTTTGTTCCAACAGAGAAGTAGTTTATTATACCTCTGACGTTCCTGTTAAGGTTTTCCCCCTCAGCTTACTCTACTTGACTGAGCTAACAAGGGTTTACCCAAAAACAACTGAGTAGAGTAGGTGACACTAGTTACTGCACAAGTGTTGTGTTTTCACCAAGGTTAACTTTGAGAAGTACATATTTTCCTTTGATGTATCATGGAATAAAAGTAACAAGATCTTCATACAGAGGCAAGATGACAGATAACCAAGTAGTGATATCCGCACAAGGCCTCTTGTATTTTACCCAGCTTGTTTCAAGACTCATACATGGTTTCATGCGAAACAAACCTACAAAAAAAACAAGCAAACTAACAAACAACAAAGCGAAGAAAAATCAGAAGGAAAACTGAAAGTAAAGCTTGTAAGAAAACAAGCAAGAAAATGAACAAAGAAACAAAACAAGTAAGAAAACAAGCATGTAAGCAAACCAACTGAAAGCAAACACTACTCCTACTCCTAAGCTAATGGTGCATGGGCCTGATCATGTGAAGTGGTATTTCCAATGCATCCACCGGCGTATCGGTTGACTCATATTGGAGAAGGCTTGGTCCATGAGCAACCCAGTTATGTGAATGAGAAAGAAAGAAAGATATAACAATGAAGACAACCACACTTCGTGCTGCAAGATGCCCATGGGACATAACTGAGTGCAAGTGTATGAAGAGCAGTCTGTGGAATTGCCACAGTGCTGTGTGATACTGCATGCAAATTTGAAGCATATGCACACACATGACTGTGAAATGCAAGAAAACGAAAGAAACAAAGACAACTTGCATCGTGCATGTGTGCTTGCAATGTAAGACTCCTCCAATGCATGAGTGATATGATCGTGTAGTTCGAGTGGAGGAAGCATGATCTGTGTGTGAGATTGATATTCAATGCATACAGACAAGTGATGAGGAGCCTTGGGTGATTGAATGATTTCCTAATCGGAAGTGAAACTAACCTCAGGATAGCGAGGGCCTGACATAACCATCAGCTCAGGCTGAAGCTCCTCGACAGTCTTAGGTGTTTCAACTTCATCGTCAGATATATCATCATAGATCGGTAGCTTCAAAAAATAAACTGTGATAGAAACTTGATCATGATCAAATATGGGAGAAAATGGATCACAACAGCCATGATCAGAAAAATCAATGATTTCATCGGCATCCTCATGATCATATGAATCAAATAGAGGGGTAGATGAAAGAACACAAATTCATCCTCTTTGTTTCTAGAAAACACAGATAAAATATCAGGTCGATTTTCAATGAATAACTCATCCTATCTGTTGCTGAATTATGGATTGACACCTAGTGTGTCCTGCGAGTGCTCAACAATGGGTGCATCTATGGGCGAAGATACACATGTGAAATCATGGAAGGTAGGTTTACCAAAGATGTCCGAAAAGAACGAAGGGGACTTGGATGGAAGGGGTTCATCCTTCGCCGAGTATTAATGCTCAAGATCCCACTCATACTCTTCATGAATGACAACACATGTTGGTTGTGCAACACCAACTCCGTCAGTGGCTCGATCCTCGTTAACAACAAGTGTATAATCTAGAATGGAATAACACAAGATAGAATCATCTGGAGGAAAATCTGAGTGCGAAGACGAAGGTTGTGGAACAAAATGCATATGACAACTTGATGGACTCACAACCAAATCTGCGTGAAAATTAAGCGAAGTGATGTTGGGAGGATGTGACAGCTAAACAGGTGTGTGAGCATGATCCTCAACATCACTATGTAGTGGTGGATTTGTTTGATGATGGGATGGTGTCCAGTCAGCTGTGACAATGACCACATTCGTCTGGGATTGCACAACTCCATCATTGAATAATACTGAGTGAGGCTTGATTTCAAACTTCTTCTTGGGACGAGAAGATTTCTTAACACAGTACTTGAATCAGTCCCAAAGATAGAAAAATCTCATTTGGCTCTTCATAAAATCATGAAAGCACTGCCAAAAATCCATAGTCGACTCATGTGGAGCCTTCCATTGTTGTATTAGTTTTTCATCAAGATGGTCTGGGTCAAAATGATGGAAAGTGTCTTCAATGATATCAAAAAAGTGTTCAAGTGAGTGCACGTTATCAGTCGATAGGCTGCACAACCACCGATGTGGAGATTCGTGAAGTGTGTATGCAAGAAGAAAACATGTCTCTTCATTAGAACATACATCCTCCTCATGAAGCATGGAAAGAAAGTCATGTAAGAACTCAGGCCAGGCGACTTCACCTTCACCATCATATGTGTAAGTGGACAAGTGATTGAAAATCTCCCTCGTGATGGTGACATCTTCGTGATTCGAAAAACATCGCAGAGGGAGAAGAGTGCAAGAATACATGATAGATATGCAAAGGTTCAAAACAGGATGAGAGGACACAACTTGTCATCTGGCCCTCCTTCTAGCACCAATGTTGGCTTATAGGGGCCTAACCCAGGTTTGGAAGAGTTATTTAGCCAAACAAATACCCACGCTACTGGCCCTTTCGGCAACAGTCCACGGAGTGCAGACTGAGGTCTCACCCAAGGTAGCAGGGGGTGTTGGAACCAGGTTTCCGCACCCGAGGGATGCCTTGATGAGGACTTGGACAGTTCATGATTAACCTTGCAGCTTCGCGTCGTTTTGTACTGTTATTTAATGCTTGCGCAGATCCAAAACAGAGCACTCTATTAACCATTTACTGAGTTTATTATAGATCATATCTATTCCTTAGGGTCTTTAAGCAAACATTTAGCAATATTAAGCAGTGCGCGTACCCAAACAGATTATAGATTCAGATTATCAATCATAACACAAAGATCATAATAGATACATGACACAGAATAAGCACAGATCGCAATTTTCCAGAATCACTTATCTTTATTAATACGTTCAATCCAGTACATTTCACTTCTGCCCCGTGCACACAACTGCAAGGGTCCATGCACATAGTTATGGACTCTACTAGGCCTCCGCGCACACATCTGCGGAGCCTCTATCCCCTATCACCAACCCAAACTCGGACTTATAGACTCATAGCTCTATTCGCTTCTTCAAACCCATAACACATCTAATCTAACGAAAACCTACCTTCTACGTTAGGGCCTCGCTCTATTTATACCTTCCCATGGTCCGTGGACCAAGGGCAAGCCAACTCACTTCCTATTTCTTTACATTACTTTTTGGGCGACAACCCTTTGACTCGACCCATTACATTTCGTGCTCCACGCTTTTTACAGACTTTTACCCCATCATTCCCCTAACTACGGACTTTATGCCCCAAAACCGTTACATGGGGCCTTTGCTACCCAACAAGACCCCAACACAATCATCGTGACTCATCCTGAGTCACTCAGCAGTACGGCACTATGCTCTGCCATCGCTTCGCGGTCCACCATCCCTCTGAGTGACGCTCTTCGTATTGTTGTTCCTTCTTGATCTCCTGCAACTCTTCTGCAAACTCCTGCTTCATTTTCTTTACAACCTCACGCAACCAATGATGCTCATTCTGCTCTGCTCGATTAACACAGAGCACCCCCTCATAGGATTTTAGCTCAAGCTGGGGTGCCACATACAGGAACTCTTCGCGCCATAGCAGCCAATCTCCAATCTTTGATCTACCTTACGCCCTGTCTATTGCTACCTATGTTGCATTTTTGCAAGAACAATGTTGTTGTCCGTGAAATCCCAATATTTTAGGTACTGTGGAGATGAACTGGTAACTGCAATTCCGCCTCTTGTCTCCTTATTCACAGTCTTTTCCTTATCTTTCATGGGTCGCTGGCCAGCCCATGGGCTAGGCAACGACATCCGGACCAGTTCTGCTTCATGCTTATAGGTCATCGGTTCCTCCTTGACCGTTGACACGACAATTCCCAAAAAGTCCTGCATCTTTATTGGCCATATAATGACCCCCAGGCTTACTCCCTCGGCTTCACTGATCAACACTGCCATAATGATAGACAGGCAAGATAGCTTACTTCCTTCACAACCGCAGCTCGTTCGGTGGATGCTCCCCTGAAATTTATAAGCAATTGGAAATTCAAATTTAGTCGTTCCCTCCTTTTCTGGCGTCGTACTGCTGCATCTATGGTGGATCTTTCCAAATTCGGTCTGTGCTTGGTAACTTAATTGTCCGCTGCCCTCTCCTTTTCACCTTGGCTCAAATATCTTGTCATGAACAGTGACAGCTAATGTCACTTCCTTATTTTTCCCCATAGCCTCGTATCTCCTTCTTCGCAACCGCGAACCTTGCACCATACTGATTCTACGCGTGTCCTTGGTCATGCGCAGCTTCCCCACAGACTTCTTTATCATCCCGTGCTCTCTTCCAATTACCCGAAGCGGTGAGACTATACATTCGGTGGTTAGTCAGGTGATCGGCCCACCCATGTAGAGCTTCAGGTGACTGCCGTTTACTCTGCCCGAGAAGGGTTCTCCATTCATCTTGGTCAACTAGACCACACCTCCATCCGTTACTTCCTTTACAACATAGGGTCCCAACCAATGCATGTGGAGTTTTCTAGGAAATTTGTCAAACTTGCTATCATAGAGTAACATTAAGCCATGCTCTTTGAACATGCGCATCTTGATGTGATGATCATGCCAAGCCTTCTCTCGTTGCTTCTGTACCTGCTGATGAAATGCTGCCAAGAATCGCTCCTCCTCCAGCTCTTCCAGTTGCGCAATATGTTCTTCTAATGCTGTGTGGTCTGTCGTTCCTATTGTTGCTGCAATTCACAAACTGGGTACAATGTATTCCAATGGCATCACAACTTCTTTGCCATATACTAACCGGAAGGGTATCTAGCCTGTCAAATTTTTGCACGTCATGCGGTAAGCCCATAATATAGCTGGTATGTGTAGATCCCAATCATTTCACTGCACATTACATACCTTTGTCAAGGCGGTCTCCAATATCTTATTAAAAGCTTCGGCGGTCCCATTTGCTTGCAAATGATATGGCATACTCTATTGGTGATAGATCTGGAACTCCTCGTTGAGCACGCTAATAGTCTTGTCCAACAAAAGTGTTTCGTGGTTTCTCATTATAATGTTTGGGCACCCAAATAGTGTTAATACATTCTCGAACAAAAATTTAGCGGCTGTGCAATCCTTAACCGGTTGTGCTTCCACCCATCGGGTCAAGTACTCTGTCGCGGTGATAATATAGTGTGCACCCATCCTTCCCAGCGGTGTGATAGGTCCTACAAAGTCAATTGCCCATTTCTCGAATGATTGCAGCATCATCTATGGCTTGAGTGGCATTTCATCTCTCCGTGATGGTTTCCCGGTCCGTTGACAGACATCGCAAGCCTGGCAAAATGCTTTGGAGTCTTGATGTAGAGTCGACCACCATAATCCAGCGCGAAGAATCTTATGTGCTATCGCGCACCCTGCATAATGTCCACCTACAACTCCCCCACGTGCCTTGGCCAGGATCTGTCTGTGCTCAAATTCCAGTACATATCTGCATAAGATTTCATCGTTGCCCATTTTATAGAGGTGTCCTGCAATAACAGTAAAATCTACTTCGCGTATCACCAGTTCTTTCTTCTGCTGAACGGAGTACCCTAGTGGCGCAGTTCCTGTAGTCAATAACTAGATGATATCCTCAAAGTGACCATTTGCGATGCGTACTGCATATAGTTGTGCATCCGGTAACCCTTCCTCTAGGTTCATGGGCTCTTCACTATTTTCAACTCAGGACAAATGATCTAGACCTACATTTAACCGACCCGGCTTCACGATGACTTCAAAATCATACTCCTGGAATAACAGCAACCATCTATAGATGCGCCCCCCCCAACATAGGTTTATTCACTAGGCATTTGAGCACAGAATGGTCCGTGTACATCTTGAAATGTCCTCCGAGTAGATAGTGGCAATATTTCTGTAGCATGTATACCATGGCCAACCCCTCACGCTCCGTAGTAGAGTAATTCTTTTCAGCTTTGGACAAGCGTCTGTTGGCAAATTCAATCGGGTGATCAATCCCCTCCGCCCCTTCTTGCATGAGTACCACACCAAGTGTGATACACGACGCGTCCACATGCACGTGAAATTCAATGTCCCATTTTGGAAATACCAGTATGGGTGCAGATGCCATCCTTGCTTTCAGAGTTTCCAGACTTTTATTACATTCCTCATTCCAACAGTAAGTAGCATCCTTCTTTAACAACTACTCCATCGGAACCATGATCTGCGCATAGCTCTTTATGAACTTCCGATAGTAACCCATGTGTCCCAATGTGGCGCGCAACTGTTTGACACTTAGCGGTGCTTGCAGATTGAGTATGACGACAATCTTTGCCGGATCTACCATCAAACCTTGCCTACACACCACATGACCTAGCAAGTTCCCAAATGGAATGAGGAACGTACACTTCTTTAGATTTAGTGCAATTTGGTGCTGTCGACATGTATCCAACATTAACCATAAACTCGCAGTATGTTTCTTGACTAGCCCAAAGACAGTCCAGTCATCAAGATATACCTCCAAAAACTTGTGTATAAACTCCTTAAATGCAGCCACCACGATGCGCAAGAATATTTCTGGCGCATTCCTTAATCCAAAGGGCATCACTGTGTACTGAAAATAGCCCCATTTAGTCGTGAACGTTGTCTTGCTCCTGTCCTCTAGTGTGATATTGATCTGGTGGTACCCCGAGAACCCATCTATAGAAGAAAAGGCTTCCTGTCCACCAACATTCTCCAATACCTTGTCTGTGAATGGCGTCGGGAACGGATCATTCACACATGCATCGTTTAGTTTCCTGAGATCTACACAGATGCAAATTTCTCCCTTCTATTTCTTTTCCTAGAATACCATGGGACTTACCCAATCAGATTCCTCTACTAGTTCGATTATTCCTATGGCAAGCATTTTGTCCAATTCTTCGCGGACCTTCGCTTTGTATTTTGGGTTCAACTGATAGGGTCACTGCTTGACTGGTTTCACGTCCGGCTTCAGAGTTATCTTCATCATTCCTAAGTCGTCGAGGATCCCTTTTAACTCCGTGATTTTTTTCGGGAATAAGTCTTGATATTCCTTGAGTAACTCGACGACCTTCTCTACTGTGGCGGAATCCCAGTAGTCTCAAAGTATGGCATACTTCTATTCCTCCTCTGTACCAATGTTTACCTATTGTGTTTTCACCAACGCAGTGATGTCGGGGTCCTCGATTGCTGGTCCGCGAACCTCGCAGCTACCCTCTGTTTCCAGAATGTTGATGTTCCTGGGGTCATCCTCATCATCTTCTACCTGCACATTGTAACATTCCAAGGCCTGGCTTAATTGTTGCACCAAGTCTTGCTGCGCTACTTCTTTTGGTTCTGGTGGATTTCTAAAAATAGTGGCTTTCACTGCTTTCAGCGCATCATCAACAGTATCCATCCATTCATCCTAGAATAGGAATGTTTTCAAGAATCCTTCGCGCAAAATATCCCACTCGCTGGTACCATGTCGCAGCTCTGTTTCCGTATACCAATTTCTTGGGATAACATCCAAGGTATGATAGAATAAATGTACTCACTCTAGCTCGGGTTCCTCCCCATATGATTTGGTCCATCTTTTCAGGTGCATGTGCGGGTCATCACATCCATCATACTTCATGGTGAGTCTTAGTTCCAATTTCCCAAAATCTGATTTGCATCATTCTTCTGCAGTCGCGCCAGTCTTCAAAAGTTCCTTCATGTGTTCCCCACCACTGTGCAAGCGTCGCGCGCAATGCCCATTTTAATGCGTCAAACCATTGGTACTCTGGTACCGTATGCTCAAACGTGGTCAAGAATGCGTCTACCTCTGTCAGCCCATCATACTTCGGTAGCTCTCAATCCTGGGCTTTTACACAATACAATGATTATATCATCATGTTGCAATTTAGGGTGGATACCCTACTCAACTGGTTATGCCATCATTCATCCTCTTCATCTGAGTCTGGATCGCAGAGCTTCGCATGTTCCTCCGACATCCTTCCTTCTGGGGTCAGATTTACCCAGTCCTATCGTCGCGTGGTTATCTTGTAGATATGATCCAAGTCTGTATCCCTTTTGCAGACAGATTCCATGCAGTGTGGTCCTTCCTATGGGTCGAGTGGGATGACTACCCATAGGGACTTGTTTTCAAATACCATGTCCCTATCCTTTAAATTGATGACCGCATTCATATTCGTGGCCCAGTCGATGCCTAATAATGTAGGATAAGAGCTCCGACCATCCACGACTTCTATTACTTCAAAGTCTGTTTGTGTGCTAGTGCCTGCTATATCTACAATGATTCCTTTTAGTCTCCCCATGGGCAAGATCATTTGTTGGTTCACCATCTGCAACTGAATCAGAGACCACTGTAGTGTAGGTCGCCCCATGCGTTCCCACGTCTGCCTAGGTAGGACGTTTGCATCAGGCCCTAAGTCTAGAATGCTCTGGCCCCATCTCATAATTGCCAATCTACACCGTCAATCGCATTTCTCTACAGTATGCAACACCTGCTTCCCCAATTTCCTAATTACACGAAGTTCCCCCAACTCTGCGCACCTATTCATCAGCTCCTGCAAGCCTTTAACCACCTTACTGTCACGTAACAACTTCATACATTTTTGAATAGAGGAGGAATGACCTGTTATAGAGTTTTATGAACCCAACGTTTCGGACTACCAAGTGAGTCCATCATCAGGGCATCATCAGGGGATGCGTCAATAGATATTCTAAAGATATTAATGATGTATCCACGAGATATAATTTAGGGTATATATATAGGTTATGAAAGAATTAATCTAAGAATTAAAAGGAAAATCAAAGAAGCCATTGAAATAGAAAAAAGGAAGATTAACTATTTCATAACTAATCAATTGATAACAATAAAATAAACTAAAATCATAGTTTATTAATTATAATATTATAGTAACATGTGAATTTAATTAAGCATATAGTCATAATATCTCAAATTAAAATAAGTAGAAATTAACAATAGGAATTATATATAAAATTATAGCGAATTAATTAAACAAATTAATTAGGTAATTAAGCAGGAATTAGCTAAACAAAATTATTAATTCATTAATTAAATAATTAATTCATTAATTAAACAAATTATTTAATTAATTAGGGAATTAATCAGGGATTAACTAAAAAAATTAATTAATTAAACAAATTAATTAAATAATAATTAATTAATTAATTAAAAATAATAATAATAATAAAAAATAAAAATTTGAATACTAAAAAACTAATTGGATAATGGCCGACCTAATTTCTTAGATTAATTCTTTCATAACCTATATATATACCCTAAACTATATCTCATGGATACATCATTAATATCTTTAGAATATCTATTGACGCATCCCCTGATGATGGACTCACTTGGTAGTTCGAAACGTTGGGTTCATAAAACTCTATAATAGGTCATTCCTCCTCTATTCAAAACTATCCTCACCTATATGGATTCATTATTTAAAAACTTCATACATGTATCTAAAAAGGTAGTTAGCATCAAGGGACCTATTTCTGATTCAGGTCGGTCCCTACTACCTGGGGTAGAGACCTCTGCAAAGCTCTCCCTAGCTTCTTGTCCTATTTCCTCGCGGATCCCAGCATCTATCAGGATTCCCTTATTCTGTCCTGCGGTTGTGCCATTTCTACGCATCAGGTTTATGTGGGCATCTTCCTCGCATAGCTCGGACCTCATCATTTGGACATTTTGTGTCAATGTTGGTTGGGCTGCCCTTTTCTCGCATATCTGTGCTATCAATGTGGGGCAATCTATCATTTCGTGATCGAACTCTTTAGAATATGGTCACAACACTCTCGTAGGGTTAGTACAATCTCGTGCATAGTGACCTAGCCCTCCACAATTGTAACAGATCAGTTGGTCGCGTCCCCGACCTGGGCCCATGCCTCCCCATCCTCGTCTGCATCCCTAGAACCCACCACGTGTTATCGTCATGACTGGATCCTATCTTTGTGCCTCAGTCTACACCCTGTAGGTGGGTGTTTGATCCATCAATAACTCATAGCTACGACAGTCTCGCTCATCATGCCCCACCGATCTACTAAACTTACAAAATAGCTGCTGGGGGGGGTCTGGGTGAATCTCGGTAGCAAGTGACAGTTGTCCGTGGTGTGCTTTTCTCCCACTTGATAGATCGCGAACCCAAGCGAGGGTGCCATGCTTGGTCGTACCGGTGCCTCTGGTCACAATGGCATTGGTCCCCCCATGATCAAGTAGTTCGTAAACACCGGACAATGTTCTTTGTCATGCCCCTGACCTTTACACTTGATACACCATACTTCTTTGTGTGATTCTGGTCTGGACGCCTTTTCTTGTTTCAAATTCTGCATCTCTAGACATAGATTTTGGATCTGTGCATGGATCTGCTGAACTCCCAACCCAGGGTCATGTATTGGTGTCTCATGCAACCTCATCGCTATTTCCACTGCCTCAACCTGGGTCGAGACCTTCTGCTGCGACAACACCATCCTGAGGTGTGGTTTCAAAGGTGCCACAAACCATGCGTAGTGCTGCATGTCCGTCAGCGTCATGTTAGCTTCCTGGATCGTACTTTTCATTCTCTGATCCAGATCCCATGGGGTTTCACCCACTAGCATCGCGATCTCCTTGAGTCTGATGATCGACTATGTTTCTGATTTTGGTTGACTAAATTCCTTGTTCAATGCATCTTGAATCGTCACTATCCCCGCATTTGGATTATCGCTAGAATGCTTTATATACCATGTCAGTGCCCGATCCTATAGCGCGCTTACTAGAGTGGCCTTTTTGACATTGTCATCTGTAACTCCGTGCACTTCCCATATTGCCATTACTACAAACCAGAATTGTTCTAGATTTTCACTTCCTACTCCCTTGAACACCGGTAACTTGATCATGTTTGCCATGTTATCTTCCAACCTAGTCGCTCTTCACTTCTTTTCTTCGCAGTGTCCTATTATTCCACCACCAGACACCCCTTAAGCAGATTCCGGTCCCAGCAACAGAACCATTTTTTGGCTTATAGGGGCCTGACCCAGGTTCGGAAGAGTTATTTAGCCAAATAAATACCCACGCTACTGGCCCTTTTAGCAACAGTGCACGGAGCGCGGACTGAGGTCTCACCCAAGGTAGTAGGGGGGTTGTTGGAACTAGGTTTCCACACTAGAGGGATGCCTTGATGAGGACTTGGACAGTTTGTGATTAACCCTGCGACCTTGTGCCGTTTTGTACTGTTATTTGTTCCTTGCACGGATCCGGAACAGAGTGCTCTATTAAGCATTTATTGAGTTTATTATAGATCAGATCTATTCCTTAGGTTCTTTAAGCAAACATTTAGTAATATTAACCAGTGTGTGTACCCAAACAGATTATAGATTCACATTCTCAATCATAACACAGAGATCATAATAGATGCATGACACAGAATAAACACATATCACAATTTTCCAAAATCACTTATCTTTATTAATACGTTCAAACCAGTACATTTCACTTCCGCCCTGTGCACACAACTGTAGGGGTCCACGCACACAGCTGCGGACTCTACTAGGCCTCCACAAACACAGCTATGAAGCCTCTATCCCCTATCACCAACCCAGAGTCGGACTTATTGACTCAGAGCTCTATTCGCATATTCAAACCCGTAACACATCAAATCTAACCAAAAACTGCCTTCTACCTTAGAGCCTCACTCTATTTATACCTTCCCATGGTCCACGAACCAAGGGCAAGCCGACTCACTTCATATTTCTTTACATTATTTTTCAGGAGGACAACCCTTTGACTCGACCCATTACATTTCGTGCTCCGTGCTTTTTACATACTTTTACCCCATCATTCCACTAACTACGGACTTTATGCCCCAAAAATGTTACGCGAGGCCTCCGCTACCGAACAGCCAAAAATGTTGATGGTGCTGGATCGACCAACATGTCAGGGGAGCTCCCCAGTAAGAATTCCCAATTAGACCTCAAACCGTTTTGTGTAGGAGTCCTAGTAGTGGGTCATATGGTAATGCCATGACAATGATTTCACACAAAGGAAAGTAAAATAACTCTATTCGTAGTAAGGGTGTGACAGCTGCAGGAGCCAAGGAAGGTGCATGAGAGGTTCTAACACATGGGGGTTGAGATGAGTGCGCCCCTTGGAAACCTGTGATAGCACATAGTTAAGAAGGGAACGCACGAGCAAAGATACATCACAACATGGAAGGCAAGTTAGCAAGCAATCCAATGTGATGGTTAAACCAACAACACATTTTAGAAAGATTCACACATACATAAACAGATAGCTATACATGCATGTGTAAGTAAAAATATACATATACCATTTAGAGTAAACCAGATAGCATAGAATACGATACAACATATGCATGAAACGTGTTGGCTCTTGTTATATTAAGAAGTGTAAGTTCGAGTCATACAATACATCCATGTCCAACCACTAGTTCCGATAGCAGAAAATTACAGCCACAACCGCCTACTCCTCCAATGAGATGTATTAGCTCTACACAATGGAGAAGCCAAGGCTCGTTACAATACTATCCAAGCTCTCTCGAGGATAGTCTTATCAGAAGCTTAGCTAACCAAAATCCCATCCAATTATTATGAGGGACTATTTATAGAAAACGGTGGGGTGACCCTTGACATTCCCCTTTGTGATAGTTCAACTACCCTCATGACTCTTCATCTACTATATTACTGTTACATCCAACTTTTGACCCTTGACTTACACTTGAAAAGACATTACATTACAATGCATATGTACACATGTGAGAGAAATGGATTGAGCAAGCCATGCCACACATCATTGTTTCTTAGACAACCATGGAAGTCCAACTCGTCAACATCCTCGTTGATCAACAGTAACATACTGATGCCAAGATTGGTAGTCCATGATGGTGTCCGTATGCTCCAAGGTGACATCTTTCTAGAACTTGACTCTTGTGTCCATATCATACGGATACACTACTCAGGCTCCTCTATCCAACTCAACTGTGAGCATGCACATTATTGTCTTCAATGTGGCTGGACTAGCAACAAACTTATGCATGATGTCTACACTGATGGGAAAGTTTGGGCTGGTGGTGATGCGCATCAACTCATTGAAGTATGAGTCAAGCTCTAGTCAGACATATTCCTTTGTCTTCACTTGGGTGAGAGTCCCAATAGATGAGATCGCATTTGCGTGCACCACAACATCCATACTCTTCAACAGACATGCATGGGAAGTTTCTATACTAGTGATGAACTGAGGGAGCTCTTCATAGTTCTAGATTTGACTCTGAATGTGTGCCTTTATCTCGACCACACTATCCTTCATCATCTTAGGCAAGTGAATCGAGGCTCCCTTGTATCTCATCATCCATGTTTGCATGTAATAATCAACAACATGCAAGTTCATCAAGATACGTGCTCTTCTAGCACATCGTTGTTGCCATCTGTTGAGATTGATGATCGCCTTATGCATGGTGCAAAAATTGGAGTACAATGCTTGCATAACTGTATCAAGGGACAATACTTCATCTAGTATTGCCTTATTCAGTTCAGCTCGAGTGGACATTGTCACCAACTCTCCTCCTTGCTTGGCTGTCTATAGTTCGTTATCCATTCGCTCATTCTCAGCTATCAGAAAGCGAACACTTGAGCTAGTGGCTTCGGCATACACTCTGGTTGCATCGGCCAAGGCTACTAGATGTTTACGCATGTTAGACATGATCACTCATTCCTCCACTTGCGTAGGAGATCTATGGTCATCTAGAGTCGACTGTCTACGAGACTGCACAACTCTATGTTGAGACTCGTCTAATGAGATGTTGTGCATCTCTCCTTCCCAGTGATCTCTGAGGATCACAGTCCCTCATCTATCTCTTTAAACTTTCTCATCATCTAGATGTAGTGAAGTAGGTAAGTCGACCTCTTGGCGGTGAGGCATAAGGTCGATATCCTGTTCCAATTCCTGTTTCTCCATGTCCTGTTCTAATTCCTATTTCTCCATATCTGTATCCAACTGTTGAAGTGCTTGCTCTATCCCATGAGCGAAGTCTTGCTCTTGCGATGGTTCACCCTGTCTGCCTAATGCTAGTTGTTATGATGAGTCCATTACTAGTATGGGTGTTGTTTCATCTATTTGCACATGTTGCGCCCCCTGTTGTACCTGTTATTGTTGTGCTTCCCTCTCCTGTCTGTGCATCTCTTGTTCCTTCTGGAGTTTCTCCTTCATCTCTTACAACTCCTTCTCTGTTTCCTCCACTCTTCTATTCTCCCTCTGCCTTTGCATGATTCTCTTGTCGTGTTGTTGCCTCTTTAGCTCTATAGCAAAAGTTTCTTTCTCTACCATTGGATTTGCTTGGAAATTGCAACTTTGCTCTTCCTCTGTGTGATCGAAAATCTTCCTCTTGCCCTTGTCACGCACTAGTATGTTTGCTTCTGCTGCTACTGCTGCTAGTGCTGGTGCTCTTGGGATGCTACTTCAGTTGCTTCGCTAACTACTCCATGACAAAGCTGACTTGTTCATTGGGTCTAGAGAAATTGTAGCAATATCTCCATGGGTCCTCCTCGGCCCAATGAAATGCCCCGTGGATCCAGTTGAACTATACTCTCGTGTAATGATCTTTCATGATACAGTGTGATTCATATAGATTGTAACTTCGAGGGTCGAATGGATACTTCCTCATATATTCTACTTTGACATCCACTTGCTTGAAACATTGCATCTCATATAACCCAATCCGCAACGGAAGAGCGGGCCAAGGTGCCTCCTTCTTCCGGTGCAGTCTAGCTGTTAATCCTACCTAGATGTGATATGCTACTTCCTGCATGACGAGTATGTCCAAGGTAAATTTCGGTATAACATGTGGATGCTTCTCCACACTGAACATTCGTATGAAGGTGCCAGAAGGTGAGGAATACTAATTAGCAATGTTTATCAGTGCCTCCATTGCTGCCCTCAACATGTAGGGTGGATCCTGTTCGAATATCATCTTGTAAACTAGGGTGACAAAATGATCAGAAATCGTGTGATAACCCCTTTGAAGTTGCATTTAGACAACAACTTACAATATGTGCTCACAACAATCTCCACCGGTGACCATGCCCACTCCCAGCCCAGGAACCCTTGTTGGGCATAGATTGCATCCAAGATGTAGGCGGACATGTAGATCTATGCTTGCATACATCCCGATGATTGTCGAGCCTTCATTACCTATTCCTTCAGTTGATGAGCCAACATGCGGGAATAGTTACATGGTTTTCCCTCTCTAGTCAGTTGGTCCAGCGCGATCACCCAACACTATGGGAAGGTTTCTGTGCTTTCTTGGCCATGCAGTCGACATGGAAATATGACCAAGTATTGATATGCCTTCTATAGTGTCTTTGTCTTGTAGATCTGCTTGGGTGTCATTCTGAATCTAGCCGGCTCCTTTACCCAGTTCTTAAGAATGTCTCTGGAGTTGGCCCTGCTGCTCAGTAAGCTGAAGGGAGTCTCCATGATAGTCACTGGATCCATCATCTGATACATCCCATCATAATCATGTGCCTAGAAAGTTGCAATATTCGTCCCACTGACACTGTTGAAAATCATCCTCTTGGGATCAATGTGCAAGACAATCCAGGGTATCATGTCTGCACATGGGAATGTGGGGTATCTGCATGCAATCCAGTACAAGCCACACTTGTGAATGCTTACATACACCTGGAGTTCTTAGAGGTCTTCCCTAAAAGTGCCAGCAAATGCTTCATTGACCTCTTGCCATTTCAGCTTTATGTCCCTGACTAGAAATAGCTTGGTATCTTCATAGATTAGTAGACATGCGGACACCAGTTCAATTGTTGCTCCAGTTTCACTTTCGTCAGTGTCCTTTGATCCGAATCTCTTGGAGGCCATTGATCATGTACAGCTAAGAGGCAGATGAACACTTGAAATATCTGGAGACAAAGAAGCATGCATGGCAAGAAATTTTTCAATGAAAACCAAAGAAAATCCAGGGAATGACATAACACATACCTGGGGAATAATAAGAAAATATTTCGCAATTTATTCTAGGAGGTTGGGTGAATGGCTACCAAAACTGCACAAAGGGTTGTCTAGATTGTCTGGGAGGCAAGAATAGCTACTATATTTTCACAATGTGCAATCCAGACTGACTACTGACTACTGGGATTGTGCAATGCGCAATTCCAGCTGGCAATGACTATAGGCTCAAGGACTACATTGCACAATTTTCTAGGACAGCAGTTAGTGTCCCTCATAAATGCACAAAATAGTCTTGGAGGATAGTGCCTCAACAAAAATGCACATTTCTAGAGAGGAAGATAGAACCTTACTTCCTCAGATTGTGTAATGTTGTCTCAGTGAGGCAGAGTCCGAGCCAAGGCTGGCCAGACTCGCCGATGGGCAACTAAAAGAAAATGTGAAAGTGAATTCATGGCAACACTAAGTGAAAGCAGAAGTGATTTATTGTGCATGAAAACATTGACTGAAAGATTCAGTAAATAAATCAACATGCATGTGGGTGAAGCGAGTCGCCAAATCAGCGACCGTTCGTGTAAAACAGTTTCATGAATGCAACAACAGTGAGATAGCAACGAAAACTAAAACTATGCTAGTACAAGCTTGTATGCATGTAAATGACAACAAACATTCAAATAAATCAAGAAAACAACGCTCGCACAAGCAAAAATAAAAAAAGCGATAGAAATGTTGAAAAAGGCAAGTTGAGACCACTTACCCGTGAATAGCTAAGTCGGATGTGTGGAAGTGTCGTAGATGTGTTGTGGGATGTCAGAGCTCCAAGATTGATGTGAAATAATGAGATATGATGTGTCGAATAAATAAGTTTGAACTCATGATACGCATGCCACAAATCCAGGAAAAAGCGACACTTGGAGGAAAGGTTCCAAAATGATTTTGCATGTAACCTCCAGCTAATAAAAATAGCTCCCTAAATCATGGGATGCTTTTTGCATGTTTCCTTTTTTTATTTCAAGAAAGATCAATTCATGCATGCAAGTCAAGTTTCCTTGGTCTAGGGAGGAATTGCTCAACCCAACTACTCATGCATGAGGCTGCTCAACTACTGGGAGAAAATTCGCATTTCTGGATGGGAGCTGGGCTGGCTACCTAGGAGATTTGTGCAATTTCTGGGCAGAGAAGCTAACTTCTGACCAGGATTGTGCAATTCCTAGGCTAATGAGGCCTGCTAGGAAGGATTTCGCAGTTTTCTGGGTGAAGCCTAACTGGCAGGATTGCGCAATTCTAGATCCTAGGAGGCTGCTAGACAGAATTACACATTTTCTGGAGGGAAGGTTTGTTTCCCTCCATAAATGCACAATTTTTTGGGGGAGCTACTCAGCCTACAGCTGGACCAAGTCCGTGTGAAAAACCTGTGAGGGGAATGCATCAAGATTTGATCGATAGGTTGTCTTTGTGCAAGAAAAAAACTGAAGATTGTGTACTTGACGAAGCAAGACAAGGTGCTGTGAATGGTTGGTAGGGAGGCTCTGAAACGAAGCTAAGGCAAAATTTTGGAGGGTGGTTGTAGCTGCTATAACACTTATGTGGCCAAGGGTTGATCTCATTTTCTTAACACTTGTTAATGGAGGAATATTCTGGATTACCACAACCTTGGTAGGATCAACACATACTCCCTCTTTGCAAACTATATGCCCCAAAATTGTTCCAAAGGGATAGTAAAAAAAAACTTCTTCAAGTTGAAAGGAGATCTGCAGTTGCCTACAACAGTCAAACATCACTCGGAGCACGCTGGAGTGTCTTTTTAATAAACTGTAGACTATCCAATCGTCCATGTAGACATTCATAAATCTGTGAATATAGTCGTGAAAGGTAGTGATTATGATCCTCAAAAACATTGTTGGTGCGTTCTTCAATCCGAAGGGCATGACATGGTAGGAATAGGATCCCCATTCAATCATGAATGTGTTTTTCTTATTATCCTCCTCTACAATATGAACATGGTGGTAACTATAGAATCCATATGTGAAAGAGTAGGCTTCATTACCTGCAACATTATCTAGGACTTCATCATATCATGGAGTATGGAAGGGATCATGCATGCTCAAATTGTTCAAACTTTTGTAATCCATACAAACCCAGATTTATTCTGAGTCCTTTTTGTTCTGTATCACAATTGGAATGACCCACTCAGCCTCATTGACTCAGAAGATAAGCCCTTTTTCCAAAGAAAATCAATCTCCTTCTTTAACTTCTCCTTGATCCTGATATTTAATCTATATGGTCATTGTTTCACTGGTCTCACATCTGGTTTAAGCACGATATTCATTTCACCCAACTCTCCCTTAATCCCTTTAAACTCTGCAACAGATGAAGGGAAAAAGTCCTTGTACTCTTTTAGAAGATCAAATATTTCCTTAGTAGTCTGATCATCCCAATAATCCCCAATCTAAGAAAATTTTGGCTTCTCCTCAGTGTTGATATTGTGCTTCCTCAACTTCAAAGCTAGTAACTATGGACCAATGGTTACAAGCCCATCTTCAACACTTCGCTCCCCTTTATATTCCTTAAATGACAATTGCCTTAACTACACTAAATTATCCACATCAGGTTCCAGTTTTATCCTTCCATGAGCCACTACTTTTTGGAATACATATTCATTTATGTGATCAAAGGAATCTTGTTCAAATCAGTTCTCAATAAGCTTACCTAGTGAGATAAAGGCCATTTTGACTGCTTGCAGAGAAACTGTTATCCTCTCATCGTCATCAATGAAGGAATAATCACTAATAGATTGAGTTGTCATATGGTCCCATTCACTGGTTTGCCTCCTTATTTCCTCCTTCTCCCACCACGCTTGCAGAAATGTCCCTAGAGTGTGGGAAAAGTTATAAACCCACAAATTTTCCAAAATTCCTTCTCTCATCCATTGGGATTTACATTCTTGTAGGTGTTGGTGAGGGTCAGTATTCCCTCGATACTTAATTAAATTGAACAGACAGTCTTTTGAATACACAAATCTGGCTATCAATGCAGACTTAACCGCCTACCACTCTCTGAGATGGTTGTAGTGAGTGCCCCACAACCTTTTCGGTGTCACTTAGAGGGTGACATCTAGCAAGGGCACTTTATGTATGTCCAAGATGGTTGAATCAACTTCATTGATAAAATTGGTAACATAACCCATACCATTAAAAAAATGAAATTATCATACCTCGATACCAACCCAATGGATATAGTGGATCTTTGCGCATCACCCGGTGTTGATATCATGTCTTCTTTGCTACCAATCATCCCACCCAACCTTGAATCTGACTTTAGAGCTCTGAACACTTCTCTAGCTAATCGACCCTCATGTTGTAGGATTGATGTAATCTTCACTTTTTCCTGTTGCCAGCTGGTATAAATAGTCTAGTAACTCAAGTTCTTATCTGTTGTCTATTGGATCAGTGAACCTTGGTCCTTAGTAAGGGCCCAGGGGGCTACATCACCTAGACTCCCTCCACTTCAAAGGTCATGGTTTCTCTCTTCAGGTCAATTACTACATAGTTTTCAAAGGCCCGGTCTATTCCTAGAAATTCCGGATAAGGGTCTTTGTCTCCCATAATGTCTATTATCTTGAAATGTGCCTAAGTCTTTACCCCTACTATGTCAAATTCTACGTCTTCTAGACGTCCAAATAGGAGGATATAGTACTAATTCGACATGCACAACTAAATCAGAGAGAACACCAACTTAGGCCTTCCCAAGGCTTCCCATGCTTTTCTTGATAGAATATTCACAGCTAAATCCAAGTCTAGCATTGTATCTTTGATCTAGAATCCTGAAATCTAGGCATCAATCCAAAATTCCCTCCCTCTACTTTTCTTGTTCCTCCACACCCTTCTAGAGTGTCCTTCAGGAAAATTAGCATAAATGAGTCTTTCCATGAGCTCCCCATCCTTGACAACAAAGGTTTTTTTGCAATTTCCCTAGAATTTTCTCATCGTTCATGATTTACATAAACAACCTGAACCATTATACTATAAGTTGGGAATTAATTTTCAGCAGTTTTAGGCTTGTGGAATTTGAAGGTTATCGATGTTCTCCTTAGGGCTCATCGGTTGGAATTACTCTGTTAAAAATATATGCGACCTCTTTGTAGTACTTATTCTACTGGCTATAATCATATCATCACTTTAGTGAGGCAAGATTTATGATCCTTGGCTAAAAGAAGACTCCAAAGTTGGCTCTGGTATTCTTTCCTCCCTAAGTGACTATGTTAATGTTTGAGATGGGAGTTGGCCCAGGTTTTCTTGGTTCTAAACTAATTAAATTTTCTCCCATTTTATAGTTACACTCTTCCCATCTAGAAATTAGCTCTGGGAAATATTCCATTGCATGCATTTTGACCCTACACTGAGAGCACTAAGGTCTTCTGGGTAGAGGATAGTCTCTTACAACATGCCCCTCTTGATCATAATTATAGAAACGAATCAGACCTCTGCCTCATGTCCCACCCCCTCCCCCTATTCTTCTTCCTCCTCATCTCTGAGGAGTTTCATATATCCTATAGCAAAAGTGATCCAATAGGTCAGCTAGAGCGTATAAGGCCTTTCACTAATTAGTGTGGTGAGTCAGCAAACCATAAAACTCATAGAAAATGTTGTTTGGTATAATTGAATACTTCTATAAGATCAGAAAGAGGTGAGAGAGACGTCAGTAAGTCCTACATATTGCACAATATTCATTCAAATATATACCCTGTTGATCAGGAAAGGCATGGAACTGTGTGCACCCTATATATAAACCTTGCGTACCAACCTACACAAATTTGGGAGTAAAAAAATATGTGCAAGGTCCCTCCAATATGGAGTTCTCAGGCCCCGAAGTCTTGGGAACTTTGTGGCCTGATGCCCCTCCATATAGCAGCTGCTACACCATATGTGTGGTCACAAAGGTTGCACTAGCTACATGTCCCTCAACTTCTCTGTCAAATCAGTGATCTGATGTTGTAGTCTTGTGAGAGTGGGGTCGTGGGAAACTGTTCCCCCTCAGTATTCATGTGGGTATTCCACCATGGACTCAATTTGATTTGATTGTTCTATGACATCTTGCAGAGTCTCAATATTTCATTGATTTAACAGCGTGCGGGTAAGTTGCAATATTGCTTTGATGAAGCAATCCCATTGATGATTGGGGTTAATAGGAGAGCTCAGCTTGCCAATGGCATCGTTAAATATTTACATCATCTCCTACGAGGTTTCTCCTTCCCACTTCTTGACCTCCCATAGTTCAGATAGTCCTTGCTAGTTAGGCTACGAGAGTTTAAACTCATGAACAAACTCCTGTCAGACTTCGTCTATTGTCAGATTCCATTGTAATTTAGATCACTTGATGAACCATATTAGTGCTTTGTCTGAAATAGTGGTCTGAAATTCAATAAAATCTATGCCATCTAGAGTTTGGCGAGCCCTCCAGATAACCTTACACAAGTACCAGTGTTTTTCGACATCCTCATTCCCTTTCCTAGAGAACTCAAGATATCAAGTAAAGGATCCAGCAATTTTACGAGCCATACATAGTTTACCAGTGAAATGAGTATGAATCCTTGGGAACCTAGCTGTGATGCCCCTTGGAGACCCTAACTACAATCACTATTTCTACCACTAGAGGTGCCAACCTTGAAGGTATTATGTACTTTATGGACCTTTATATCTTTAACTAGCTTAGATAAAAACTCACCAGGGTTGTGATAAAGTACCACGAGAAGGTTGGGGGAATTACTACCTGAGATTTTAGGCAATGAATCGCTATTCATGGGAGGCAGATCCTTCTTAGAAAATAATATTCTCATCATGAAGTGCATGTCATCATCTATTCCCTCCTCAAGTCCTGTAGGGACCTATCCATCCGATGTCCCCATCTCTGCTAGTGGAGTGAAATCTCTAGTGCATATCTCAACCTTTGTCACTATGGTCATCTTGGTCTCTCCTATTGGACTAGGTTTTATAATATATTCATCCCCATCACTCCACAACTTCAACCAACTTGTTTCTTTGTGTCGCATTTCCAAACTGCTTCACACCACTTCTTCTTGGTGTATCTCCCCTTATCGTCTATAGATATTCTTCAAGGATTTCTCCCACCATTCTTTAAAAATATGTGCTCTCCTTTGTGATTTTATATATCTAGCCTTCTGAAAGTCATCTGCATCCATATCTCTAATGTTTTCATAGCTCCTAGCTAGATATCATTCCTCCCCTTATATCCTTCCCCCAGTATCTGGGCTTTAATCTGCCATGGTTGAGCCCTGGAACACCAGCAAGTTCTCTTTTTCCATTAAAACTTTAATCCGCAATAGGATCTCCTTCAACAACCTTTCTTGCAGTCCTAACTTGAACACCACCTCAGCCTTACAAAAGGATTGTTGGCTCTCTACAATAAACTCAATAATATACCCCTTCAGAGTGTCCTGTACCTAGAAGTTGAAAATCGAGTTAGTTCAATATCAAGTTGATGTAACCCAACGGATCAGCCTGGGTCAAGGTACAAGGAGATCATATTTGGCTACCAATATTTTCTTTTATCTGTAGCCTTTACAACCAATTATAGAGGTCCTCTGGGAACTTGCACGAGAAGATCTTGTACTGATCGCTCACAAGCTCCGCGTACAAAATTTATTCCTTCAACAGCTACACACTTCAATGATGGAGCTATGCTTGTTGGGAGATAAACCTCTCTACTTGTTCATGCCACCAATCTTGCAGGTCCTCCTTACAAATTCTTGACACCATATTCCAGATCTATTTGAGAGATTTATGGTCCCGAAAACAAAGCCATTTGTTAGTGGAAAATGATGGACGAGTAGAGACCCCATGTTCAAGCACTGGGGCCAACCAAGGGTTCGTTACAGTCTAACGTAACGCTGACATTTTCACCTTACTCGAGAAGAATAAGGAATTTCACCTGAGGCATGTCATGACCTTACTTAGTTAAGGGGTTGGAACTAGGCATTAGAAGGAATTGCACAAAAGATAACAATTCTATTTAACTCATAAACAATGCATCATACATATAACCATTGTGAAATAAAACAAATAAAGCTTTCAAAGGAACATAGACATTGCACATGAATTCATAATAAAAAATTTATAGGGTCACATAAAAATAACACAGATGAATCCATAAACATCCCTGCAACTCCCTTTTGTTAGTTTCAACCATTAGTACATCATTACATTCGAGTTCTAATGCCTTCCCAATAGAACAAGAAATTGGAACACAAACTAATACAAGACCAATTGATCTTAGGATGATGTGAAGCTCGATAGGATCCATGATAGCATTTTAGTACACTCCTTTTTTCTCTCCCCATGTTTTGGCTTTCCCTTCAGCTTTTATGCACTTCCCTTTCCTGGACTCCTAGATTCTTCCTCAGATGCCTTGCCCTTTCCTTCTCAAATTATTTTATTTCTCAGCTATGACTACTTCTTCTGTTGTTGGCGGTTGTTTCGGCTTGAAGATGATTACATGTGCTCCTATTTCCCTAGCCAACCTTCCTCAACTACCATACTTTAGCAGATTCCTTCTCCTTCCTTGGCTGCTTTCTCCGCAACTCCCCATCGATCAGATTTAGTCAAAACAAGTCAGAACTTGCCCCCAAAATGAAGGAAACAACAAAATATGTGCAATAGAACTTTCATTCCTCTTTTAAAAAAAATTATGTGTTACCCCTCCATTGATACCAACTTTCTCGAACATCGAATATTAAAAACTTTTAAAGCTACTAATGAAATGTTTATGCCTCATATTACAATTTACGTAGTGCAAAGATGCAAGATTAATTGATTAAAGTAATGTGGTATTCATGTTCTTTCATTAATAGCAAAATTAGTAAGCAATAACTAGATTACATTCAATCATAAGAAATTCTATAATTCATGCAATTTGGATAAATAATAGTTGATACTTTATTATATTCAATGTGATTTTTTCAAAGTAACTAGTATGACAAATAAAGATCTATGCAAGGTTACATTGTTTCAAAAATCTCATTTCATATGAAAATAACCTAACTAAACACAAATCTCATATTGAGTCCTTTACACATATATGTTTTTCATGACAAATCCTGTTGTTGTCACCCATTCTATGATTTCCTATATTTAATGGTTATTATCTTTGAGCAATGAACAAATTATAATTAGTACTAGTTTCCTTTTTTTATTACGTTATAGAGGTATTTCAGCTTCTCCATCATCCTCGTTTACAACAAAACAATAACTTAGCAGAGAAGACAAATAGTACTATAAATGCTCTTGCGATAAAGACTGGATATATAATTTATGAGTGTCTCATAAATATCAATTGGAATTTCTACTTCTTTCCTTTCTATATACTAAACTTCTTCCTCCATTTCATTTCCAGATTTTGAATAACAGTCCATATTTCATTTTTCTTTGTTCCCTTGTTCATTATGACCTCGAAAATATTTACACGAGAGGTATCCATTACAATTTCTTCTTACCCTAAACAATGTAAAGAAGTGACAATTATGTAGCACGAATAAACAAGAATCAAGAAACAAGAACCATTACCAAAATTCAATAGGCTTCGATTCGCATAAGCTCTAAATATATCATGATTTTACCGTTACTCTGCTACAAATTCTTATGATCTCAATAGTACTTGCCATTAATATCTTAAAAAATATATATATGTTTAATGTTAAAATTGGAAACTAGGCCCAAACTCCCCATGGATCATCTTATTTATGAAAACTAATATTTTTCTTAGATTCATGTCTCTGAGAGGTGTAGGATTGATCTAAATGTCATCCCATTCTGACACATACAAATGAAGTTATGAATTTATTTTGATTATGGAAAAAATTTTAAGGTTGGCAAGCAAACTCATGTAGGCTCAAAAGGCCAACAGTCACATCTATTCATCCTCAATGCTTGCCTATAAATACATGATCCCTCATCCTCATCTAGACATCATTCATCTTCACACATCTCTCTCTCCTCATCTAATTGGGTACGAATTTCTGGGAAGCTCTCCACACATGTGAAGAAGGACTGTAATTTTCTATTCCAGTTGTTGACCAGCGTTGACCGAATTTGCAGGAGGCTATTTTTACTCTGTTGACAAAGCATTGACCTATTTTTGGTGTGATTTTGGGTGGAGGAATTACGTCCTAGCAGGCCACAGATCTAGGCACAATAACCGAGGCAATTTGACCTCCTGTTTGACCAGCATTGATTGTATTAGGGCTAGCGGTAGGGTTCACTTTTGTTGACTAGTTTTAACTGGACCTTTTTGGACTATTTTGGGTTGATTAGACTTGTTTTTGGAGGCCGAAGTTGGCTAGGTTTGACTAAGGTCAATTTAGGAAGAAATTGGCCCTATTGAGCAGCATTGACTCTTCTGGTTAGGGCTCTTTTGCAGCTATTATAAATTATCAAATTTGTAAATTGTATTAATTCTCTTTGCTGAACTATTGAAGACTATAAGAAGAATTGATAAAGGGTTTCCCCACATTGGGTTTTGTCCTTGGCTGGTGCCACATCTTGTGTCCTCTAATATTTTCTTATCTTCTATTGTTTATGTTTATGTTCTATCTGCATTTTACTATCATGTTGATGTGATTGCTTAATGGATTTTGATATTGGGCTAGTAAAGAAATTTAAGTAAAATTTCTTTAAAGCATAGAACATACCATTTTTGCCTAAAATTAACATGGTATCACAGCTAAGGTGAACACAAATCCCAAGCAAGAGTGAAAGAGAAATCACCAAAGACAGTTGGCCAAGGAAAGAAGACTCAATGGGTTCCTCTTCCTACTTCGCGAATGAAGACAAGCTCCATGATAAATCTGACTATCATGGATGGAATATGTCTCTTGATTTGACCTTGGAAGAAAAAGAAGTGATGGATTATGTGCAGGGTAAAATCCCTGAAACTCCTTCAAATGCACCGGCTGCTATGAAGACCAAGTACAATAGGGCTGAAGTCGAAATAAATAAGATTATCATGGATTCCATTAACAAGCATCTGGTGGCCTATATCTCCGAATTGAAGACCTCCAGGGATATATATGATAGGTTGGTCAACATGTTCAATGTTAGTAATGAAAATCAAATTCTCTTTCTCAAGAATAAGTTGAAGGATATTAAGAAGGGCAAGGACGAGGAAATTCAATCCTATTTCTTGAGAGTTACTGAGATCAAGAATGATCTATTCTCGATTGGAGAAGCCATTCCTGACAGGGAACTTACTCTCACCACCCTTGGAGGAACCCCACCTGAGTGGTATGTATTTAGAACCAAAATACTCAGCAATGATCAAATTCCATGGTTTGCAGAATTGATGTCGAGATGCATTCAAGAAGAAACAAGAATGGTGGAGCAAGAAATTCCTTCTAATAGAAGCAACCCCACTACATTCTCTGCTCATGCCAAGAGGTAGAACAATGTAGGTTCAAAGAATCAAAGTCAAGGAAGTCTAGGATTTAAAAATGGAAGGAATGGAAGATTCTTTGTTTGCAATAAGTTTGGCCACTATGCAAGGGGGTGTCCTAATAAAAGGGATACACCTCAAGATGATGGCTATTATAACATCTCCATGGGAAACTTCAACAACAACGATCAAAGGAATGGTAGGTCGAATGGAAAAGGAAAAAGGAATAAGGGACATCAAGGAAATGGTCGATCCTCTAAGAAATCAAGGAACTCTAGGTATGATGAATCCATTATTGTTAACAATAAGAAAAAAGAGTACTCAAGGAAGCCCTCTCTAATCTAATAGAAAAGGAAACAAACTTGGAGATCATCCTTGGAGTCATTGCCACCTATCTTGTGAAGGGATTAGGGACTGTTACCCTTCAATTTAATCAAGGTAACACTATTCATTTGCAAGAAGTATTATATGTACCTGATCTCAAGAAGAACCTCATGTCCATTTTTGCAATGGAAGATAAATGATTCAAGGTGGGTTTTATTGATGGAAAGGTACATGTTTGGAAAATAAATTTCAAGGATGCTTTTACTCTTGGGATTAGGGTTGACAGTTTGTATCAAGTTGGAGGAAGTCCATTGGGATCCATGTCTTGTGACACATATCTACAATCTGAACTATGGCACTAGAGGTTTGTACATCTTCATTATAAGGCCCTACACGATGTGAGATAGACGGTGACAGGCATGCCCAAGGTAGAATCCAATGAATTCCAATATTATTACAGAGAAGCTAGCATTAAGAGGTAGACTACAATGCCATACACTCCTAAGCAGAATGGTGTGGCTGAAAGGAAGAATCACTCTATTGTAGAACTTGTCCGTGCCATGCTTCATGATCAAGGCCTTCCGAACTTTCTATGGGGTGAAGCTGCAAATACCGTCACATATGTTCAAAATCAATTCCCTCATCAAGCATTGGACTCCAATACTCCCGAAGAAATGTTCACTCATAAGAAACCCGATGGATCTCATTTTAGAATTTTTGTAAGCCCTGTATATTTTCATGTGCCAAAAGAGAAAAGAAGAAAATTGGGTGAATTTGGGAAGAAAGGAATCTTTGTGGGCTATAGTGAAAATTCTAAGGGAAATAAAAACTATGTGGCTGGTGAAAAGGAATTTGAGATAATTCATGATGTCACCTTCGACGAAGATATGGCCCTTAGGAAGATCAATGACCTTCCTATCCTAAGGAAGGACAAAGAAGTTGTCACAGGAAATCAGGGTGAAGAAGAGGACGAAACGATGCCTGGTGTTGATGAACCTATGGATCCTATTCATCCACTCCCTCATGAGCCTTACTCCTCCAAGAGGAGACCCTCATGTCTTAGGAAGACTCTCAAAGATGCTGAGAGGCACATTGTACCAAGGGGGACTTTCCATGAAAGTAAGAAGCTGAACAGGTACCAAGGATATTTGACTTCCATGAGCACTATCATTCATAATGAGCCTTCATCATTGGAATAAGCCGTGAAGCAAAAAGTATGGAAGGATGCTATGAATGAAGAATATGAGTCAATTATGAAGAATGATTTCTAGGATGTGGTCCCTAGACCCCAAGACAAATCAGTTGTCACTTCTAAGTGGCTCTACGAAAAATCAAGCATGGAGCTGATGGAAGTGCATAAAATTTCAAAACTTGCTTTGTTGCTTGAGGCTTCTCTCAAAAGGAAGGTGTAGATTACAATGAGATATTTGCACCTGTTGCCCGATACACCACCATTTGCTCGATCATAGCCCTTGCTACCTCGCAAGGATGGAACCTACATCAGATGGATGTTAAGACCACCTTCTTACATGGTTCAATCAAAGAGGAAGTCTATGTGGAACAACTCGAGGGGTTTGAAGTTCATAATCAGGAATCTCATGCATGCAAGTTGGATAAATATCTCTATGGATTGAAGAAAGAACCCCGAGCTTGGTATGAGAGGATCGATAGCTATCTGATGAAGCTAGGATTCACTAGAAGTGAAGCCGATATTAACCTTTACTTTAAGGTTGAAAATGATAAACCTTTCATTTTGGTATTTTATGTGGACAACCTCATTCTGACAGGTGCACACCCTCTCATTCACAAATGTAAGAGGGAGTTGGCTTTTGAATTTGAGATGAAGGACCTAGGACCGATGCACTACTTCCCAGGGTTGGAGGTCTAGAAAAAGCAAGGCGAAATTTTCCTCTCTCAAGGAAAATATGTTGTGAAGATATTGGAAAGATTTAGGATGATAGACTACAAGCCCGTGTCTACTCTGATGGAACTTAACTTTAAGAATTTATGTGGTAGCGTTGTTGGACCTAAATTGGGAAATGCTTCGAGTATTGTCAAACTCATAGGAAGACTGATGTTCTTGATGAACTCCCATCAAGACATATGTTTTGCAGTTAAAACATTGAGCCAATACATGGTTGACCCTCATCATATACACTAGATTGCTACCAAGAATGTTCTGAGATATCTTCGGGGCATAATCACTCATGGACTAAGATACACTGCTAGAAATGTTAGGCTGCATGGTTATTCTGATGATGTTTGGGTTGTTAGTGTGGTGGATCGTAAAACAACTTCTTGATGATGTTTTTCTTTGGGTTTTCCTTCGATATCCTTGATGAGAAGGAAGCAAAAATCAGTTGCCTTGAGCACCACTGAGGTCGAATACATAGTTGCTAGTATAGCCTCCTGTGAAACTATCTGGTTGAGGAAGCTCTTCAGTGAGCTATTTGTTCATGTTCTAGATACTACCGTGATCTTCTGTGACAACCAGAGTGGGATCCGATTATCATAGAATCCCATGTTTCATGACACTCCAAGCATATATATATCAGGTACTACTTTATCCAGGATATGTTACAACGAGGGGAAATAAGGCTCCATCACATTGGGACTAATGAGCAGGTCGCCAATATTCTAACAAATCCCCTGAGGAAGGTCAAATTCTTGGCTTTCCGAGAACGACTTGGAGTCTTGGATAGACCCTCTTATGAGGGTCTTGTATAAGATGTACATTGAGCTTTGGGAGCTCCAGGGGTGCTTGGGGTACTTCTTGGAGCTATGAGCAACCATAGGGTGAGTGGTTTAGGATTCCCCTAGTGGTTTGTTGTGTACAGGGTGAGTGGTTTAGCCTTTCCCCGTGATACCCCTTGGTGACATGTAGGCAGGATGAGTGGTTCATCCTTCTCCTACTAGGACATCTTACCCATGCAGTTTGGGACTCATGGGAAGTACCTCTCATCTAGCCAATGAGTAGGGAAATGAGGATAGGGACCATATTACTACCGATAGATGAATTGTGTACTACCATACTCCATATGCTAGGATGACTAATATTGATCTGGGATCAATGGGGACTTACTTCAGGTTAATAAGAGTGGTATGAGACACTCTCTTTTGATTGGAACTGACTTTGGGTCAGTAAAAGTGGTAAAAGACACTCTCTTTTGATTGGGACTGACTTCAAGTTAGTATAGAATGGTATGATACATTCTCAATCACTTCTTCTTCTACATAGTTCAGTAGAGTAAACCAGTGCAGAGCAATGCATTGATGGCAGAGATAGTAGAGATTGGCAGATGGATTAGCAAGTGGAGTTCTCCCTAGTTGAGAGGGAGTGATAAAATTGGAAACTAGTGCTAAACTCCACATGGGTTATCTTATTTATGAAAGATGATATTTTTCTTGGATTCCTCTCTTTGAGAAGTGTAGGATTGATCGAAAGATCATCCCATTTTGACATGTACAGATGAAGTTATGAATTTATTTTGATTATGGACAAATTGTCAAGGTCGACCAACAAACTCATCTAGGCTCACAAGTCCAACAGTCACGTCTAATCATCCTCAACACTTGCCTATAAATACATGATGCATCATCCTCATTTGGACATCACTCATCTTCACACATCTCTCTCTCCTCATCTGATTGGGTACGGATTTCTAAGCAAATCTCCACACATGCGAAGAAGGACTGTACTTTTTTGTTCCAACTATTGACCAACATTGACTGTATTTGCAGGAGGTTTTTTTGACTGCGTTGACCTACTTTCTCTACGATTTGGGGTGGAGGAATTCTATCCTAGTAGGCCGCAGATCTGGGCACAAGAACTGAGGCAATATGACCTTCTGTTTGACCAGCGTTGACTATACTAGGGCTGCCCATAGGGTTGACTTTTGTGACCAGTTTTGACTAGAATTTTTTGGATTGTTTTGGGTTGATAAGACTTGCTGTTGGAGGCTGAAATTGACTGGGTTTGGTGGAGCTGAATTGAGGAAGAAATCTGCCCTGTTGACCAGCGTGGAATTTTCTAGATAGGGCTCTTTTGCTACTGTTATAAGTTATCATATTTGTAAATTTTACTATCTCTCTCTGCTGAACTATTGAAGACTATTAGAAGAATTAATCAAGGGTTTCCCCACATTGGGGTTTGTCCCTTGCTAGTGCCACATCTTATGCCCTCTTGTCTTGGCTTCTCTTCTACTATTTATGTTTATGTTCTATCTACATTTTACTATCATTTTGATGTGATTGCTAAACTGGATTTTGATATTAGGGTAATAAAGAAATTGAAGTAAATTTGCTCTAAAGCATAGAACATACCATTCTTGCCTAAAATTAATAATTAATTATATAATCAAGCCTTAATTAGGATTTTACAATGTTCTGATTACGTACCAATTATTCTTTTATATCTAATAATCGCCAAAATGTTTCCAACAAACAGGGCAATTTTCACAATAATTGTGTGAAGCATAGCATTTCAATCTTCTATAACATATACTTGTTAACAAGTGTGTTGATTATGTGTCGATTCACCAAATAAATGGTGAGAATACTATTTTATAATATAGATAAATGCGATCTTTTTGACATGTTTATGACCAATAATCATTATACCTGTGCGAAGTGCGAAGATGTAAAGAAAGCTTCCATTGTGAAAAGATAATATGCAAATATAAGTGTGTGAAGGAGATTGACACATCATTTCAATTTTCTATGAGGCATACTGGTTGTAGAGACTTGTGTGTACTCTTGAATAGTTTACAAACACTCGAACAATGTGTTGATTACATGTTGATTCACCGAATAAATTCCAAAAAGAGTATTTTATAATATTGATAGGTACAATTTTATTGATATGTTTGCATCCAGTAATCATTAAGCAATGCATCAGAGTAAATCCTATTAAGCACTTGAGCGATGACATAATTGCATTATTGATTTGTTTAATAGATATTAATAGTACTATTAATCATTAATTAATTCTTCAATGTTATGTGTGGACTCGTTTGTAGCATCGTTAGTATCCTTCACTGCAAGTTCCTGCATCTTCGTAAACATTTCCGTATTGGCATAGTTTATCCATATATGGCTACCTTGCACACTTGTCTTTTCTCACATGCTAAAGTATTGAATGCTTTCAATAGTTTGTATGTTACCCATTATCATTGCAAATATTACATAATATAATATGTTATAAACATTATTTTTTGTCAATATCTTTGGTTCTATCAGCATATGTCTTGACATGTACAAATGATATGGACAACATGCTTGCATTTGGCTACTCTAATGATGGTGTGTGTTAATTGGATAAACATCCATGCTAATTCTTTTATTAATAAAGATACATAGCCTTAATAACGTACGGTGCAGAAGTACAGTATCTAGAATTTAGTGCATTTGATAATGTGAATAGCCTCTTAAAAATGCTTCGTGCGAAAGGAATCTTCCTTCGCACAATGAAAGCTTTCATTATAACCTACACACAAAGAAAACTCTGGATAACATTAAAGTTCTTTGTCTCAACAGTCTTGACTTTCAGAGATGCGCTAATATGTTTTGACCTGACATGTTGTTTTAGTGGCTTCAATAATTTAAAAATTAGTATGCGGAGTGCGAAGGAAGCTTCCTTTGCACAATGAAAGCTTTCATTATAAGCTTCGCACAAAGAAAACTCCACAAAATATTAGAGTTATTTGTCTCAACAATCTTCACTTTGAGAGATATTCTAATATGTTTTGACCTCACATGTGGTTTCAGTGGCTTCAATCATTTAAAAATGAGTATTGTGTAGAAAGAAGATGTTTGGGAGAACAATGTGGAGGGAGAATGCACACGGAAGTGTGGAACATTGCGATTTTTTTGATGTATTTTATTATGCACATTTGTTCTCCTTCAAAAATCACAAAATAAAAACATTTCATTTAATGTTAAAGAGTAAGTGTTCATTTCACAAATTCTCAAAGAAATCTAAGTTTTATGAAGCTTTCATGAACATAAATGAAAATTAGCATGGAGAACCTAAGGAAATTTTTAAAAGTAATATGTTCATAGTTGCATTCAATAGGTGTTCATCATGCATTTTTGACATGCACATTTCCAGCGCATAATCAATTAGTTTTTCAGTGGGATTGTTACAAATGGTTTTCTCCAAAGTGTTTTTCTACGTGTTATGCTAAGTTGTTTTGCTAGTTGTCAAAAATGTGGACATTCATAATGCAGAGATATAGATCAAGAATTCATTGTGGAGTGCACAAGTCCATAAGAAGCTTATCCATAAACTGTTGTGGATATTCCACTGGACAGTTCGTGAAAAAAAATCTAATAATATTATATTGAAACTCTGAAAATTCTACACTATTACAATTTATTAAACATTAAGACCTATGGATTTAACTGTAATTAGTGCATGCATGCGAATGGAAATTATACAGAAAAGAAGAGAACATAAAAATAATTACACACACGTAAGACACAATATACACTCTCTAGGAAACCCTTTTGGGAGAAAAGCCAGCTGGAAGGTGAGGTCGCTTCGCTCTTTTTCTCTATCTAGAAATATGGCTGCAGGTACAAAGAAGTAATGTATGTGGCTTTTGGGTTGCGACAGTGCACAGATCCTCTCTATGTGATTTACCTCCTATCTCTCCTTGCTATCTTTGCTTAGCTATGGAACAAAATTCTCTCGAAAGAATGAAATGTCTCTTCCTCCTAGTGGCCCTGTTATAACACAACCCGATAGCTAACTAGTGGTTAAATTTGACTACATAAACTCTTAACTAGAGTTACAAAATAGACTCTTCTAAATTATTTTGCATCAAAAACACATTCTAGCCCCATTTCCATGAATAATAGGGGCTAACGCAGCATCCTCCCAAACTATAGGTGTGAAAACCGGAAGGTCAACTTCTGAGTGGCATAAATTTTGCATATGGACTCTGATTGACACACTTCTTATGTTGTTGGAAATGTATCCATGTGTAGAATACCATGCAATAGTGCAGTGAAAAATCAGCAAATTTCTACCCCCAGAAAAGTTATTTGATGCCTCAAAATGATCCCAGAAGGTTTCAGACCCCGTTTTGCCAAACTTGGTCCCACTAATAAAAATTGTTTTGTGAGATGATTCCTCCACTTTTTTATCCGCATTTAAACAAGAACACAAAAAATTATAGACATAACCATAAATACAAAGATGCAGTAGAAATAACACTTCATTTCATTAATATCAAAGACTGAAATATGCTTACAAACAGAACGGAAATAAGATTAGCTCGGGTGATGGTAGCTTATCTCTAAGAAGAGATGTGGTAGAAACATGCCTCTAAACTATGTTACAATGAGGCTCAAGGGCCTTTTTATTATTCAACAATAAGAACAAACCCTAAACAACCAAAACCCTAACCCGAGGAGATGTAACACCAAGAGTTTATGAGCCCCTTGGGGTTTGTTGGACAGCCAACTTCCCAGGCTCACGACTTGGTCATATTATCTCCGTTTGACATGCATGATACCCCATTAGAAATATCTATCTAAGGAATGCGACGGAAAAGACAATTTTATAAAAAAATTGTTCGCAGTAGATTGCCAAAATAATGCCGTTTAGGGCCTCAAAACGGCTCCGGAATTTTAGGACCCGAAAAATGCTAAAAATAGTAAACTGTGCTACAAATAAGGAAATTGAAAAATTGAAAGAAATAATGGTGGGCATCCAAGTGGAATTGGTGGGTGGCCACCAATATCCACCTAGATCATTCCTCCCCCTTAGGAAGCAATGGTCCCCATTGCGTTGAGTTCCTCCATGAGATGAGGAAACTTCTGCTGAATTTGGTCCCTGATGAGCCACTTGCCCTAGTGAAGGAGTTGGCCTACTTTGACAACTCGATACCATTGGATCTTCTATTGGCGAGTGTGCTTGATCTACGTGTCCATGATCCAATCAGTTGTGCCTTGTTCCATGCAATTTGGATATAACTCTGTAGGTGTGAGATGTTCAACAATGTCTGATGTGTCTAGTGTTGGATACCTATAGTAATAGGTTTCATATTTCATGATTGACTATAGAAAATCCAAATATGCTCTGCCCTGGTATCCCAAAGATCCCATATTTCCTAGAAAGCAAGAGCTGGGTAAAGTGTTTCAAGTATTGAGGACCTTATTTCAAATTTTGTGGATGATTCAACAGTCTAAACTGGATCATGCCATGTTTCAATTTTGAGTTGTAGAATAGAGAAAGAGGTCTGTCCAAACAGCTTAATCTTGGCAGACAAGTAGTTCAGGTAGAGAAGCAAAGGTTCCCAAAAGTTTAATCTGGGACCTTGGAAGACATAAGGGTAGAAGTAGATAGAGAGAAAAGGAAAAAGCCAAAGAAAAGAAAAGGCAATTGAGGGTTGCAAGTCCAAGTGCCCCTCCAAGAAGAAACAAAAAATGCTAGGCAAAATAGTTGGGTAGGCAGTTGTGGTTGCAGAAAGAATATGATCACCATTACACAGGTATCAATAGGTCTCTTGCCAAGGCAATAAATCTATCAGCAAACAAAGTGGTGAATTCCATGAACTCACAGCAAAGAGGATCACTAACTTCCTTTTTTCCCTCTCTAGTCCATCACTAACACCCCCTTTCTAATTCCCCTCCTTCATTCATATTAACTCCTAATTCTACTATATAACCTCCCCTATCTTACCCCCACCCCTAATAATACTAACACTAAGGTGTATAAAACCCCAAATCTTATGTATATTCCCTCCCCTAGGCATAATAGCCGTGTATTTTTCAAAAGGGACCAAAATGGCATCTGGCCACTTTGGTGAACCTATTCCACCCTATTCCCCCTTTGCTGCAAGTTAATTTACCCTCAAATCACCTCTGCATTGATAAAACCCCCTCTCCAAACCCCTTTTGCCTATAAAAACCTTTGCAAAGGTTAATACCCGCCTCTGGCACGTTCCCCAATCCTACCACATTATTGGTTAAGCGAAACATTTGAAAAACCCATAAAAACCCACAAACTTTAATCTTTTCCGCCCGCAGTATGAAGCGCGCATCTTTCTCCTCCGCCAGCCGTCGGATCAAGCCCATCAGATCCGACGGTCCACATTAATATCGGAGCGCATCCGATGGCGGCACTTTAACCTCCGAGAAAGTGACGTTGCGCCTTGTCACGCCTCCTCCACGCGTCAATCGTTCAACCATCTCGGAGCCAAGTCTGACAGCTTCTGCGCCGTACCTAAACCGCCCCGAGAAACCGCGGCGGTTAAGGCCTTAACCGTGACCGTTGCGGTTTGACTGCCACCTACCCGTCGCTGACTCGCCGCCACGTCCTTATCTGCTCGTACCTGCATTTGTTATTGGTCCACCTCACTGCTGACTGGGTTGCCACCTCACCGCCCCTTTGACCAGTCACCCACTGCCACGTCGCCCGATGACGTCAGCTGACGTCACCTCACCATGACCCACCAATGACGTCATGCTGACGTCAGCAGAAAAAAGCGCCAAATTGGTAAAATAACCCATATTAACCAATTTTCCCGTGTTTTTTACCACTTTCACTGTTATTACTGTTGGACGCTCTGCATGACCGTTTGCACTCTAATTTTCGCCAACCAGTCTATTAGCCCGGGCGACCTCCTCAAGCAGCAACTGTGCACCTTTGCTTCAACCTCTGCTCATCGAATTACAGGTATTTAGACCGTTTCGCCCTCCATACGACCTTCATTAAGCTTGAAATTGCTCAGAGGGATAGTAGAACCATAAAAACGATATTTACACCGTTCATTCCCATTTGTTCATCCACCATTGTCATTGTGAGGGCCAAGAAGTACCTGCAGAGCTTTAGAAACCTGCAATTCACATAAAACCACTGTAATTCTGCGTTTTCCCGGCAGAGCTCCTAATAGATATAATTCACCCGATTGGAGAGTTCAGTTAGACCACAGAGAAGTTCTGTCACTAGACTCCAGTAGTATTTCAATTGCTATTGAGAGATTTCCCCTTGGATACTCAAAACATCAACTGTTTCCACAGAGAACTGCCTCCAGACTGTGTTTTTACCATTCCACCTGTCCACCTGCAATTCTTGCAACTTGAAGAGCTATGGAGACCCCTATTGCACTGAATATTAAGCCCATCAATGCTCCTCACCAGGAATTAGCATGGAAAGCCCTGGGAGACATGGACTACCAAATGCTGGATTGGTTCCCTATGGGAACCAAGTACAATATTCAAATGTTGAATGAATTAAGAGCCCAGCACCTCAGTGGGGCAGATATCTTGGGGATTTGGGAGTCAAATTTGCCCATATACAACCTTCCCCAAGTCAATCCTATGCCAGAGCTCATTTATAGCTGCCAGGAATGCTATGACCCCAGCCAAAGAGCAGTCATGAGCCCCACAGGCCTAGTCCTGTTCCAGATCACCCCAGAGAGCATAAACCAGATGCTGCGCTTCAAAACAGCCAAGAAATTGACCCCTCTATCCATGCAGAATCTGATTAACAGAGGGATCAAGCTGTCCAGTGACCAGATTGTCAAAATCAACCAACTGTTTGTCACACCAGGCTCTGAAACAGTCAGAACCCCTCCTATTGGGTACCAATATCTAAATGAGTTGGGCAGAATGTTGGTGGATCTAATTGGCTATGTCCTAGGATTCAGGGGGTTGGAAGATGTAGATGACAGCATAATGGCAATGCTGTCTATATTTGCCCCTGGTAAGCCTCCAGCTGTGCAGTATGATTATGCAACTTACATAGCAGAGAAAATCCATGAGCAGTTCATGAATTTGAAAAGGGAGAGACTGTTCAGGTACACCTCCTATATATATCATTTATTCCTTTTCTACCAGCCAGCTACCTTCTCTGTTCCTTTGAGGCCACTCAATGCCCAAGGAATCCCAAGATCAGTTGTTTTCTGGACCTCTGTTTTTCATTCTACCTCAGTATCACCCTATACATACTGTGAGTTTATTGATTTATTTGTTCATCCAGCCCTAACAGCGCTGCAAGGTACTCCTCCTCCTAGATTAACCGATGATATGAAGAGGATTCTACATTTGAACAAATCTTACAATATTGGCAACTGGTACTTCTACCAGAACCACACAGTCATTAGGATATATGGCTGTGAATTGAACCCATTTAGGTTGCCGAGGTATGTCCCCATGAGGCTTTTTGCCTTAGAATATTTCAGGCAGTTTGGGAACTCAGATTACCTTCACTTTCAGAGTAGAAACAAGAAGTCACAATTGAAGGTAAGAAACCAGCTAGGTTCCTTCCTATATAACAGGAAAGAGGAAGGGTGGAAGGAGGCAGACAGCATCCTGGAAGGCCTCAGATTGCAGACCAGTTTTGAATGGATTCCCTATGACCCCAATCATTCTATCTCCCTCAGGAGAATTAGATACAAATTGGGCAACTATGCACATAAAAGACAACCTGAAATTGAAAAGTATGCCAATACACTAGATTGGGAAGAGGGTACACTAGTAGAACAAGTCACTAAGGAAGAATTACTTGAGAAAGAAGCTAGGAATGTGCAAAAAGAAGCTGACTTGGAAACTTGTGGACAGGTGCCCCTCTCCTACAGAAGAATTGGAACAGCTGCTAAATCTTCAGCAGCACAGCAGCAAACTACTGAGAAGACACCCCAGGCAGCAAGCAAAGACAAAGGAAAACAGGTGGAACAGCCACCTATATTGACAGAAGAACAAGTTGACACCTTGCTACAGCAGCAAGAAGAAATGGAACAGCAAGAACTGGGGCAGCAACAAGAAGAAGCACAGTCCAGTGAACAGCAGCCCTTGCAGCAGGGAAAGGGGACAGATCTACCTAGTTACACTGAGCAGCAGCCCCAAACAGAGGTGCCTCCCAGGACAGACACCAATGTAGACACCTCAGTCCTCCAAACACCACAGAAGGAGGACTTGACCAGGAAAAGGGAGAGAGAGACCCCCCACACCTCATCCTTCATCAGAGGAGAGAAGAGACAAAGACTGAATGACTCCCAAGAGGAGGACATAGCAGTAAGGCAAGCCATGGGCATGGGCCCACCCAGTGGAGAACTTTCGGCCAGCTCATCTCAGCGTGGACATGAAATGACTATGGGAGGAGAGGTCAGCTCCTCCGGACAACATAGAGAAGGGCAGTCAAGTATAAAGCAGCAATTCATTGACATCAAAAGGAGGAGTGATCCCATAAAAGTGCAGCTGTATGATCACTTGTTAAAACTAGCTCCTAGCAACCAGCAGAGACTCATGTCTGCTTTCGATGTGAGCGAAGGCAAAATGATAATGAGCCACTTCATGCCCACAACTTTGCATCCTCAGTCCACCTCGGACTATCTAAGAACCAACATGGAGGTTCTTGCCAAAGACATACACCCTATGGACAAGATTGAATTACATAAGCAAACTGGTGAAATGGTGTATGCCTCCCTGGCAGATGAGACATTGGAGAACTACAAACTAAAGAGCAGCCTGAATAACACAGCTTCTCAGCTGGAATTAGAAAGAGCATCATCACAAGCCAAGGACAATAGGATCAAGTCCTTGGAAGAGGTAATTATAGATATAGGGCATGATCCTAAAGATGTCAAAGGCATCCAAGAACTCCTGAAGATAAGGGATGCAGACATGGCGGCCCTAAGAAAGAAAATCAAACTCCCGGCCACCATCCATCCACAAACAGATGAAGTTGCCCAGCAAAGGCAAGAAAAAGATACTACAGACCTGCTGGTATCCCTATACAAAGAGCTGGTTAGGACTCAAGACCAGCTAGGACAAACTGAAGCTGCAAAGGCAGCACTACAAGAAGCACTGAAGCAAAGAGAAGAGGGCCAACCCTCCCAGCCTCCTCCTGTGATAATAAATCTTGAGGAAGTCCCTCCAAAGACTACTCCTCCTCCTCAGCAAACAGAAGCTACAGCACCAACTACAGCGCCATCCACAGCAACAACAACTACAACATCGGAACAGGATACTAGTTTAGACATGCAAAAGCTGCAAGCTGAGATCCAAGCCATGGAATCTCAAATGAAAGAGCTGGATGAACTTAAGAAAACCTTGGCTAAGGTAAATGAAAAGTTTGACAAGAGCAAACAGAATGAGGCAGCCAAGGAGAGAGAGGTAAGAGCTCTTAAGAGGAGAATTGCTGAACTAGAGAAAGAGCTTGCACTAGAAAAAGTGACAGCTGAAATGAAAGCAGTGCTATGGAGCAACATTGGGCGGTCCATTGCCAACCAGTGGCAATATATTGAGACCATGGATGAGCAAATGGTGCTCATCACTAAAGCAAACAGAGAAATACAGAGAGCCAGGGCAAGCCTTGGACACATGCCAGAAGCTGCTACTAGGATGATCAATATTCTGAACTATAAGACTAGCTCTCAATTAGCTGTCATGGGAATCACCAACAGGACAGAAACAATTGCTGTAGCCAAAAGAGTCATAACATTGAGGAACTTGGTTGGAACACTGGAGAGGAGGACACAGGATATGCAGACTGAAATCAACAGATTCCTGGAAAAATTCGTGGCACTACAGAACAGAGGCCTCCCCAGCATTTTAAGCAGTGTAGGAAGACTGCTCACCCTAGACAATTACAATAAGAGAATTGATGCCCATGCAGTAGCAGAGATTGCAAAACAGCCCAGCACTTCAGCAGACGCAGGGCCAGCCACCGGGCAGACTATGTATGACAGGGTGGAGAACCTATTTTTCCTCATGAATGAAGTTGAGCATCTGTTTGATACACCACCTAACTTCTTCAAATTCACAGAAGCAGATGAAACTCTAGGGGCAATCTTAGCACACCAACTGCCCACACAGGATGTCTGGAGAAATTTGTCACAGACAATTTTGTCAGGCCAGAATCAGTAGCGCTAATTCTCCAGGCAAATGAGCATACATGCGCAGGCACAATTTTGAAGAAAGATATCTACAAGGACGAGGCAGAGGCTGAGCCAACTCAGCAGGACCATTGACTCACCACAAGCAGCAGTCACAATCACAGGTGACAAGTCCAGGATACAGCGTACAAGCCTTAAAGACAGGTCTTCCAGCATTTATTCAGAATATCTCGACCGACTTAGCTGTTTCCAAAATCTAAAATATCTTCTGACAGAGCATTAAAATGCCTGTACTCTGTAATCAATGCTGTATTAAATTTTGGTCATAATATCTTAAGTAGTTGGTAAGAATGTAAAATCTGAGATAACTCAGAACTCAGATATTTTGTAAATCACCGCAAGTATATATTCACCCTTCACAGCAGTTGAAAGGGGTTGTTGTAATTTTCCTTTGAAGAGCTCTCGCTCGTTGTAAAATTCCCAGAGAGAAATAATAGAAAAGGAGAATGGAATTTCCAAAGCATGGTGTATTTGGTGCGTTGTGATGAAGGGTGAATGTTGCAGGATTCCAGTTGTTTCATAAAACAATAAGTCTTCTCATATCTCTGTATTACATGTTTTCAAGTCTTTGTTCTCTTTTATCGTTTCAGATATTTTACACTTAATAGCAAAGTAGAAGAATAGTTCAGGACTTAATCCATGATTACCCTGAACTCAAACTGAGCTATTATCTATGTTTTCCTCAGATATAGTAACAGAAGTGTAATTCTTAGTTGCTGCACTTTGAATCTATATCTTTCACTGTGATAGACATTCCCAGGGATTCAAAGTTTGCCCCTGTGACATCTGTCTTTTCTCGTAACCAGTTTGGTGGAAACAGTTAACAACGAGTGAAAATTCTTGAATGCTTTCATTTGTTTGCCTTACCTGTTTCCTATTTTTAATCAAAATTTGTTCTATGAAACATCCAAATGGCCCTGTAAGTTTCACCAGTTCATCTCAAAGTTTCTAGACACCTACAGCTACAGACTCCATTGCCCAATGATATTTGACTCTCTGAAAATCACATCACAAGAGATCTGAAGGATATTCTTCAACCAAAACATAAACAAAACCAGTGCATAATAGCTAGCCTAAAACCCTATCACAAACAGTTACAAATCATAAAGAGAGAGCCCTCTCTGATCACAGTTTGGCTAGAAACAGTGATCCAAAGATTGGTTAGTGGTTACCCCGGCCGTATTCCCTTGGGAGTCATAGGGAACAACCTGGGTGTTAACATAATTGGCGACTCCACTGGGGACTTAAGATTTTTTCAATTACTATCTATTTTCAAAAGCTACCATCAAGCCTGAAACTAGCCAAGAGGCCTTAGGACTGTTTCTGTAAACACAGGGACAGCTTTAGGGAAGAGCTAACTAGGGAATCTTCATCCTAGCTTTGAAAAATATACAGTCATTCCAGAATTCTTACCTAGTCCTTGTACATACAAAACCTTCTGTATAAAGTTCTAAAAGAATACTTAGAAGCTGGCTCCCAAAAGAAACCCAAGGCACACTAGGGCAAACCCTGACCCTGATCAACCCATCATTGTTGATAATCCAAATATCATACCAAAGAACATAAGGAGACAGCAAAAGCAGGAAAAGCTTGCTGATTCAGATATAAGTTTAGACCAACCTATCCTCATTCCAACTCCTTGTAAAGTCCTTTTCCGTTCCACACCTAATTCCCCTAGTTCATCATCAACACCTCAAAGCCCTCCTCTCCCATCTTCACCATCTGCACTTCCTCTTTCAATCAGTTTCCCGCTTGTTACCCCTGTTATACCTGTGATCCCAGCTGTCCCATTTGTTCCTATTAACCCTATAAATCCCATAAACATGGCTAACAGATATGCACCTCTGCAGATACCAGCCAATGCTCCAGCTCTACCCCAAGACTACTAAACTAGACTCTCATTTTTTGACTCCCAGGGCCCTTTGACAGCTGCCCAGCATGCTAAGAAGATGCAAGATCACTTTGAGACCTTTGAGATAGATGATGACAGTGTCAGGATGAGAATTTTTGTCCAAAGCTTAACCGGGGATGTCAGAACTTGGTTTAGATCCCTGAATGCAAATTCCATTGCTACCCCTGAAGTTCTATACCAGGAATTTACCAACAGATGGGAGAAAAAGAGAGATCCGCACCATATACTTGGTGAATATAACACTATTAAAAGAGGTCCCCAAGAAACGGTTTTGGAGTATTGTGCTAGGTTTAACAACATATACAATGCTATCCCCCAGAACTTAAGGCCCCCTCCTGATTTGGCCCTTTATAACTTCCCTGATGGTTTTGATTCTGATATGGCCTATCAGTTGAGAGAAAGAGACCCTCCAACCCTTGCAGAAGCCCAAAGGGTTGCAGTCACTGTAGAGGCCAACCTAATTGCCAAGAGAAACAGGGCAAAGCTGGAAAAGAAGGTTGGTTTCAGAGAAGAGCCCTCGGGTTTTGATCAAAAGTTAGATGCAATTCTAAATAGCATGAAGAGATTGGGAGAGAGAGTGGAATCAGTAGAAAGGAAATCATCATGGGAGGCACCACAAAACAATCCTCCTAGAAACCCAAATTTTAGGAGAACACAGAACCCAAATATAGGGAAAACAAGTGCAGACCAAGATATCAGACCCCCTTTTCAAGAAAATTATGCAGAAACTTCCTCAGCTAATCAGCTCAATGAAGATCCTGAAATCAACTTAATAGGTCTGGATGGTAAAAGCCAGGTTTTCTTAACACAAGAAGACCATGAGGAGGATGAAAGCAAAACATTTCAAACACAATCAGGAGAATCTTTTGACTTTAAACAAGGGTATGATACTGCTGTCTATGAAGTCCATAAACAATACAAACTAAGGAGTAGGACTGTGAACGTGAATCAGCCTGAGAAGGTAAAGGAGAAACAGCAATCTAAAGAAACCTTAGTCACTGAACCTAATGACAAAACAAACTTACCTACAAAAGAAGTAGTGGTTGAGGAAGTCACTGAACTACTGTCCCCACCACAACAGCCCACGGCAACCTCATCCTCCCACCCAAATCCGAACATTAACCCTCAAGACATGGGCATAAGGGGCAGGTTCCAAAATCAGGATGAAATCCACCAAGAAGATTTAATGAACAGAGAAAGAACTGCTATCCGTGACTCTAAAATTCAAGTTGACAAACCCTTTGACCTAGGAACAGAGATTGGCAAGTTAAAGATAGCAATTCCCCTTTCAGAGCTAGCCAAGCATGACATATATAAGCAACAGATCAAAAAATCCCTTCAGCTCACCAACAGCAAAGATGATGTAAATGTGCTAGATGACACTCCAGAATTACTGTTTGGCCCAGAGGTAGATGGAAAAACAGTAGTCACAGGGGTTTTACCTTTTTATGTCAGCTTGCATGTTCATGATAAAATACTGCATAATGCAATGTTTGACTCAGGTGCATCTCACAACCTTATGCCAAAAGCTGTCATGGAAAGATTAAACTTGGATATAACAAGACCATACAAAGACCTGTTTTCTTTTGATTCTAGTCAAGTCAAATGCTTGGGCCTAATTAAGGATTTATGTGTGTCCTTGGTTCAATTTCCCAACAAAACCATTTTAATGGATGTTGTTGTTGCTGATATCCCACCCAAATATGGGATGCTCTTATCAAGATCATGGGGAGCGAAACTCCAAGGCTCCCTGCAATTAGACATGTCATATGCAACCATCTCTGTCTTTGGACAACCAAAGAGACTTTATAGGGAAACACTCATGAAATATATGGTCAGCAGTGAAGAAAAGCCTCAAAATTTTCCAATATATGCTGTCCATTCGGACATAGACTCCTTCATCCTCTTCAATGACAGCGCAAGCTTCTCAAACAATGACATTAAGACCGAAACACTCATACAAGAACAAAACATTGATCAAACAAGTAGCACCTGCCAAATTTCAATTAGCCCAACAATACCCATTAACCCCCCTCTAGTTGTCAAAGATTGTCAAACAAATGATGAAATTATCCTAGGAGACAAATGGGAAAAGAAACCTCAACTCATGCTCACACTACCATCCCATGAACAGAATTTGAAATCTCCTGACCAGCAAGGCATCTGGTGGGTCCTAGAGTTTGATGGCTCAGTTAACAAGTTAGGGGCAGGAGCTGGAGTATGGATACATAACAAAGAGAAAGGCTATGCAGAAGGCAGGGCTTACAGATTGAAGTTTAGATGCACTAACAACATAGCAGAATATGAAGCTTTGCTATTGGGTCTAAAGCTAGCAAAATCACTACAAGCTCCTAAACTCTCCATCATGGGAGACTCTGATCTAATAATTCAACAAGTGAAAGGAAATTTTGTTACCAATGACAAAAGATTGAGGTCCTATAGGTCTGCTGTAATTGAAATACTAGAGACTTTCTCCGAGTTTGTTATCACAAAGATTCCAAGGGGCCACAATCTCCATGCACACAGCTTGGCAACATTTGCCAGCACCTTCAAATTCCCACTACAACCCAACAATTGTTTCACAGCAGAGGTCAAATATAGGCCTTCTATTCCAAACAATGTCAAAGAGTGGCAAGTATTTGAGAATGACATGCAAATAAACAACTTTTTAACCTTGCAACAAGAGTTTACAGGATTAAATATTGACCTTGAGACAGCAAGTCAATCTCAAATAGTTGATGGAGCAAGTCAATCACAATTACAGTTTCAACAATCTGCCCACCCAATGTCACCTAGAACAGCCAAACAATTACTCAGTCCAACCATTTTCAACAAAGAAAACATTCAGCAAATTCACCAAATTGACTGTGAAGAGCTGAGCAACGCTGAAGATGAAATCATACAACTCAAAGACAATCTTCTTCCAGCAGGCCTTACCCCACTAGAGGATATTTTTGACTCAAATGATGTCCCCAGGAAACCAAAGATGCAGCCATTAGATGCAACAATTGAAGAATGTAACATTGGTACCACTGACAAGCCTAAAATAATAAAGCTATCTGCTGCTTTGCCCCCTGACCAAAAACCCAAATATATTGATCTCTTTAAAGAGTTCCAAGATGTCTTTGCTTGGGGTTATGAGGACTTGAAGTCTTATGATACCTCTGTTATCCAGCACACCATTCCCCTCAAGCCTAATCAAAAACCATTCAAACAGAAATTGAGAAGAATCAATCCTGTGCTCCTTCCTTCCATTGAAAAGGAATTACAAAAAATGTTCAAAGCTGGTATCATAGCACCAATCAGGTTTTCTGAGTGGATTTCAAATTTGGTCCCTACAAGAAAGAAAACTGGTGAGATTAGACTTTGTGTAGACTTAAGGAATTTGAACCTAGTGTCACTCAAAGACAACTACCCCTTACCCAAAATGGACCACATTCTTCAAAGAGTAGTAGGAGCCTCAAGAATATCATTGTTGGATGGTTTCTCAGGTTTCAATCAAATCCTGGTACACCCTGATGATCAAGACAAGACTGCATTTACTACCCCATGGGGCACTTTCAAGTATGTGAAAATGCCCTTTGGATTGAAAAATGCAGGGGCAACATTTCAGAGAGCAATGGACATTGCTTTTGAAAAAGAGATTCATGACTTCTTGGTCATTTACTTAGATGATCTAACACCCTTTTCAAAATCTGACCAAGAACACTTGAAACATTTGAGACAAATTTTCATAACATGCAGGAAATATGGTATTTCCTTAAACCCCAAGAAGTCATTATTTGGCTTGGAAGAAGGGAAACTTTTAGGACACATCATTTCGAAAGATGGCATAAGAATTGATCCAGATAGGATACAAGCTATCCTACAAATGCCTCACCCAAGGAATGTCAAGGAGCTGCAAGGATTCTTAGGAAAAATCAACTTTTTGAGAAGGTTTATCCCAAATTTAGCAGAGTTAATCAGATTACTAAACAATATGCTAAAGAAAGATTCAAAGGTCAAATGGACTGTTGAAGCAAAACAAGCTTTTGAAAGTATAAAATTGGCCTTGACTCAAACCCCAGTGTTAACTAACCCTCAGTTTGACAGAGACTTCATCATTTTCTCCTTTGCCTCCCAACATACTATTGCTGCTGTTTTATTACAGAAAGATGACCAAGGGAATGAAAAGCCCATTGCCTTTTTCAGCAGAGCTCTTAGAGATGCCCCCCTAAAGTACCAAATAATGGAGAAACAAGCCTATGCCTTGATCAAAGCTATCAAAGACTTTAGGATTTACATCCTTTACTCCCATGTTGTGGCTTATGTACCAAGTCCCATTGTCAAAGACATTCTCACCCAAGAAAACTTAGAGGGTAGAAGAGGAAAATGGATTGCAAACATACTTGAATTTGACATTGAAATAAAGCCTACAAAGCTGATAAAAGGGCAAGGTTTGGCCAAGTTAATGACAGAAGCAAATTTCCAAGCCTTAGATATTAACCAACTGGACAGTGAAACAGAGCTGGCGACTCCAAAGATCAATGTAGCCTTTGAACAATCTCCATGGTACTCTGATATCTGTTATGTATTACAAAACCTGTGTGCTCCCCCAGGACTGTCCAGAACTAAGTCTAGGTTCCTAAAAATGAAAACATCTAAATTTTGTGTGATAGATGAGAATCTACTCTGGAAAAACCATGAAGGTATTTTGCTGCACTGTCTTCTTGAGAGTGAAACTGACAATATCATGCAAGAATTCCATGCTGGAGACTGTGGTGGACATTTGTACTGGAAGTCCACTGTAGACAAGATATTAAGGGCTGGTTATTACTGGCCCACTATGTTCTCTGATGTGAAGAAATTCACAACATCATGCCACAAGTGCCAACTGTTTGAAGGCAAAAGACAGTTGCTGCCACTTCCTTTGAGGCCCATTGCAACAGAGAGACCTTTTCAACAATGGGGCTTGGATTTCATTGGAGAAATTCATCCCTCATCTTCAGGACAACACAGATGGATCTTGACAGCAACAGACTACTTCACCAAGTGGATTGAAGCTGTCCCATGCAGACAAGCAAATGATTCAGTAATCATTCAATTTTTGGAGAACAATATACTGGCTAGATTTGGCTGCCCAGACAAGATAATAACAGACAATGCTGCTGCCTTCAGATCCAAGAAGATGGTGAACTTTTGCCATAAATTTCACATTACTTTGGGCCATTCTACAGCTTACTATCCTCAAGGAAATGGCCTTGCTGAATCATCAAACAAAAGCCTGATAAACATCATAAAGAAAGTGCTGGAAGAGAACAAAAAGAACTGGCATAAGAAACTAGTAAATGCTTTATGGGCAGACAGATTAACCACTAAAAGATCAATTGGGACCAGCCCATATGAGTTAGTCTATGGATTAGAGGCCAGATTTCCTTCATCACTAGGAGTGCCGGTTATGAAACTCCTACAAGAAAGCCAAGCAGAGCCAAATCACATGCAAAGAAGGATTAACCAGATAATTTGTTTACAGCAGACCAGAGAACAAGTTTTCAGCAGAGTGCAGATACTACAAGAGAAACTGAAAAAGGCCTTTGACAGAAGAACTAAAGCAGAAGATTTCAATATAGGGGACAAAGTTTTAAAGTGGGATGCAAGAAGAGAAGAGAAAGGAAAACATGGGAAGTTTGATTCTTTATGGAAAGGACCATTTTCTGTCCAAGCAGTACAAGGTAATAACACCTACTTCCTAAAAAGTTTGACTGTAACTGAACTGGATGAAGGTCCTGTCAATGGCAGGATGCTGAAGCACTATTTTGACTGTTCACTATGATAGAAATTCAGAGGTTCATTGTATATATGCAGCCTTACATATTATCTTCTATTTTAGAATGTAAAAAGAGGTTTTCCCAAATGCTGCACCTAGCAGCAACAGGCAGATAGAATCAGAGGTTCTCCAAGAAAAGGCACACAATTTTGACAGATTATATGCAGCAAATTTCAAAGATTAAGATGGGCAGTCAAGGAATAAGGCAATCTGACCTGCTGTTCTTGGTCTTTCAAAAGAAAAACCATCCCCATGTGGAGCCACTGTTGGATACCTATAGTAATAGGTTTCATATTTCATGATTGACTATAGAAAATCCAAATATGCTCTGCTCTGGTATCCCAAAGATCCCATATTTCCTAGAAAGCAAGAGCTGGGTAAAGTGTTTCAAGTATTGAGGACCTTATTTCAAATTTTGTGGATGATTCAACAGTCTAAACTGGATCATGCCATGTTTCAATTTTGAGTTGTAGAATAGAGAAAGAGGTCTGTCCAAACAGCTTAATCTTGGCAGACAAGTAGTTCAGGTAGAGAAGCAAAGGTTCCCAAAAGTTTAATCTGGGACCTTGGAAGACATAAGGGTAGAAGTAGATAGAGAGAAAAGGAAAAAGCCAAAGAAAAGAAAAGGCAATTGAGGGTTGCAAGTCCAAGTGCCCCTCCAAGAAGAAACAAAAAATGCTAGGCAAAATAGTTGGGTAGGCAGTTGTGGTTGCAGAAAGAATATGATCACCATTACACAGGTATCAATAGGTCTCTTGCCAAGGCAATAAATCTATCAGCAAACAAAGTGGTGAATTCCATGAACTCACAGCAAAGAGGATCACTAACTTCCTTTTTTCCCTCTCTAGTCCATCACTAACACCCCCTTTCTAATTCCCCTCCTTCATTCATATTAACTCCTAATTCTACTATATAACCTCCCCTATCTTACCCCCACCCCTAATAATACTAACACTAAGGTGTATAAAACCCCAAATCTTATGTATATTCCCTCCCCTAGGCATAATAGCCGTGTATTTTTCAAAAGGGACCAAAATGGCATCTGGCCACTTTGGTGAACCTATTCCACCCTATTCCCCCTTTGCTGCAAGTTAATTTACCCTCAAATCACCTCTGCATTGATAAAACCCCCTCTCCAAACCCCTTTTGCCTATAAAAACCTTTGCAAAGGTTAATACCCGCCTCTGGCACGTTCCCCAATCCTACCACATTATTGGTTAAGCGAAACATTTGAAAAACCCATAAAAACCCACAAACTTTAATCTTTTCCGCCCGCAGTATGAAGCGCGCATCTTTCTCCTCCGCCAGCCGTCGGATCAAGCCCATCAGATCCGACGGTCCACATTAATATCGGAGCGCATCCGATGGCGGCACTTTAACCTCCGAGAAAGTGACGTTGCGCCTTGTCACGCCTCCTCCACGCGTCAATCGTTCAACCATCTCGGAGCCGAGTCTGACAGCTTCTGCGCCGTACCTAAACCGCCCCGAGAAACCGCGGCGGTTAAGGCCTTAACCGTGACCGCTGCGGTTTGACTGCCACCTACCCGTCGCTGACTCGCCGCCACGTCCTTATCTGCTCGTACCTGCATTTGTTATTGGTCCACCTCACTGCTGACTGGGTTGCCACCTCACCGCCCCTTTGACCAGTCACCCACTGCCACGTCGCCCGATGACGTCAGCTGACGTCACCTCACCATGACCCACCAATGACGTCATGCTGACGTCAGCAGAAAAAAGCGCCAAATTGGTAAAATAACCCATATTAACCAATTTTCCCGTGTTTTTTACCACTTTCACTGTTATTACTGTTGGACGCTCTGCATGACTGTTTGCACTCTAATTTTCGCCAACCAGTCTATTAGCCCGGGCGACCTCCTCAAGCAGCAACTGTGCACCTTTGCTTCAACCTCTGCTCATCGAATTACAGGTATTTAGACCGTTTCGCCCTCCATACGACCTTCATTAAGCTTGAAATTGCTCAGAGGGATAGTAGAACCATAAAAACGATATTTACACCGTTCATTCCCATTTGTTCATCCACCATTGTCATTGTGAGGGCCAAGAAGTACCTGCAGAGCTTTAGAAACCTGCAATTCACATAAAACCACTGTACTTCTGCGTTTTCCCGGCAGAGCTCCTAATAGATATAATTCACCCGATTGGAGAGTTCAGTTAGACCACAGAGAAGTTCTGTCACTAGACTCCAGTAGTATTTCAATTGCTATTGAGAGATTTCCCCTTGGATACTCAAAACATCAACTGTTTCCACAGAGAACTGCCTCTAGACTGTGTTTTTACCATTCCACCTGTCCACCTGCAATTCTTGCAACTTGAAGAGCTATGGAGACCCCTATTGCACTGAATATTAAGCCCATCAATGCTCCTCACCAGGAATTAGCATGGAAAGCCCTGGGAGACATGGACTACCAAATGCTGGATTGGTTCCCTATGGGAACCAAGTACAATATTCAAATGTTGAATGAATTAAGAGCCCAGCACCTCAGTGGGGCAGATATCTTGGGGATTTGGGAGTCAAATTTGCCCATATACAACCTTCCCCAAGTCAATCCTATGCCAGAGCTCATTTATAGCTGCCAGGAATGCTATGACCCCAGCCAAAGAGCAGTCATGAGCCCCACAGGCCTAGTCCTGTTCCAGATCACCCCAGAGAGCATAAACCAGATGCTGCGCTTCAAAACAGCCAAGAAATTGACCCCTCTATCCATGCAGAATCTGATTAACAGAGGGATCAAGCTGTCCAGTGACCAGATTGTCAAAATCAACCAACTGTTTGTCACACCAGGCTCTGAAACAGTCAGAACCCCTCCTATTGGGTACCAATATCTAAATGAGTTGGGCAGAATGTTGGTGGATCTAATTGGCTATGTCCTAGGATTCAGGGGGTTGGAAGATGTAGATGACAGCATAATGGCAATGCTGTCTATATTTGCCCCTGGTAAGCCTCCAGCTGTGCAGTATGATTATGCAACTTACATAGCAGAGAAAATCCATGAGCAGTTCATGAATTTGAAAAGGGAGAGACTGTTCAGGTACACCTCCTATATATATCATTTATTCCTTTTCTACCAGCCAGCTACCTTCTCTGTTCCTTTGAGGCCACTCAATGCCCAAGGAATCCCAAGATCAGTTGTTTTCTGGACCTCTGTTTTTCATTCTACCTCAGTATCACCCTATACATACTGTGAGTTTATTGATTTATTTGTTCATCCAGCCCTAACAACGCTGCAAGGTACTCCTCCTCCTAGATTAACCGATGATATGAAGAGGATTCTACATTTGAACAAATCTTACAATATTGGCAACTGGTACTTCTACCAGAACCACACAGTCATTAGGATATATGGCTGTGAATTGAACCCATTTAGGTTGCCGAGGTATGTCCCCATGAGGCTTTTTGCCTTAGAATATTTCAGGCAGTTTGGGAACTCAGATTACCTTCACTTTCAGAGTAGAAACAAGAAGTCACAATTGAAGGTAAGAAACCAGCTAGGTTCCTTCCTATATAACAGGAAAGAGGAAGGGTGGAAGGAGGCAGACAGCATCCTGGAAGGCCTCAGATTGCAGACCAGTTTTGAATGGATTCCCTATGACCCCAATCATTCTATCTCCCTCAGGAGAATTAGATACAAATTGGGCAACTATGCACATAAAAGACAACCTGAAATTGAAAAGTATGCCAATACACTAGATTGGGAAGAGGGTACACTAGTAGAACAAGTCACTAAGGAATAATTACTTGAGAAAGAAGCTAGGAATGTGCAAAAAGAAGCTGACTTGGAAACTTGTGGACAGGTGCCCCTCTCCTACAGAAGAATTGGAACAGCTGCTAAATCTTCAGCAGCACAGCAGCAAACTACTGAGAAGACACCCCAGGCAGCAAGCAAAGACAAAGGAAAACAGGTGGAACAACCACCTATATTGACAGAAGAACAAGTTGACACCTTGCTACAGCAGCAAGAAGAAATGGAACAGCAAGAACTGGGGCAGCAACAAGAAGAAGCACAGTCCAGTGAACAGCAGCCCTTGCAGCAGGGAAAGGGGACAGATCTACCTAGTTACACTGAGCAGCAGCCCCAAACAGAGGTGCCTCCCAGGACAGACACCAATGTAGACACCTCAGTCCTCCAAACACCACAGAAGGAGGACTTGACCAGGAAAAGGGAGAGAGAGACCCCCCACACCTCATCCTTCATCAGAGGAGAGAAGAGACAAAGACTGAATGACTCCCAAGAGGAGGACATAGCAGTAAGGCAAGCCATGGGCATGGGCCCACCCAGTGGAGAACTTTCGTCCAGCTCATCTCAGCGTGGACATGACATGACTATGGGAGGAGAGGTCAGCTCCTCCGGACAACATAGAGAAGGGCAGTCAAGTATAAAGCAGCAATTCATTGACATCAAAAGGAGGAGTGATCCCATAAAAGTGCAGCTGTATGATCACTTGTTAAAACTAGCTCCTAGCAACCAGCAGAGACTCATGTCTGCTTTCGATGTGAGCGAAGGCAAAATGATAATGAGCCACTTCATGCCCACAACTTTGCATCCTCAGTCCACCTCGGACTATCTAAGAACCAACATGGAGGTTCTTGCCAAAGACATACACCCTATGGACAAGATTGAATTACATAAGCAAACTGGTGAAATGGTGTATGCCTCCCTGGCAGATGAGACATTGGAGAACTACAAACTAAAGAGCAGCCTGAATAACACAGCTTCTCAGCTGGAATTAGAAAGAGCATCATCACAAGCCAAGGACAATAGGATCAAGTCCTTGGAAGAGGTAATTATAGATATAGGGCATGATCCTAAAGATGTCAAAGGCATCCAAGAACTCCTGAAGATAAGGGATGCAGACATGGCGGCCCTAAGAAAGAAAATCAAACTCCCGGCCACCATCCATCCACAAACAGATGAAGTTGCCCAGCAAAGGCAAGAAAAAGATACTACAGACCTGCTGGTATCCCTATACAAAGAGCTGGTTAGGACTCAAGACCAGCTAGGACAAACTGAAGCTGCAAAGGCAGCACTACAAGAAGCACTGAAGCAAAGAGAAGAGGGCCAACCCTCCTAGCCTCCTCCTGTGATAATAAATCTTGAGGAAGTCCCTCCAAAGACTACTCCTCCTCCTCAGCAAACAGAAGCTACAGCACCAACTACAGCGCCATCCACAGCAACAACAACTACAACATCGGAACAGGATACTAGTTTAGACATGCAAAAGCTGCAAGCTGAGATCCAAGCCATGGAATCTCAAATGAAAGAGCTGGATGAACTTAAGAAAACCTTGGCTAAGGTAAATGAAAAGTTTGACAAGAGCAAACAGAATGAGGCAGCCAAGGAGAGAGAGGTAAGAGCTCTTAAGAGGAGAATTGCTGAACTAGAGAAAGAGCTTGCACTAGAAAAAGTGACAGCTGAAATGAAAGCAGTGCTATGGAGCAACATTGGGCGGTCCATTGCCAACCAGTGGCAATATATTGAGACCATGGATGAGCAAATGGTGCTCATCACTAAAGCAAACAGAGAAATACAGAGAGCCAGGGCAAGCCTTGGACACATGCCAGAAGCTGCTACTAGGATGATCAATATTCTGAACTATAAGACTAGCTCTCAATTAGCTGTCATGGGAATCACCAACAGGACAGAAACAATTGCTGTAGCCAAAAGAGTCATAACATTGAGGAACTTGGTTGGAACACTGGAGAGGAGGACACAGGACATGCAGACTGAAATCAACAGATTCCTGGAAAAATTCGTGGCACTACAGAACAGAGGCCTCCCCAGCATTTTAAGCAGTGTAGGAAGACTGCTCACCCTAGACAATTACAATAAGAGAATTGATGCCCATGCAGTAGCAGAGATTGCAAAACAGCCCAGCACTTCAGCAGACGCAGGGCCAGCCACCGGGCAGACTATGTATGACAGGGTGGAGAACCTATTTTTCCTCATGAATGAAGTTGAGCATCTGTTTGATACACCACCTAACTTCTTCAAATTCACAGAAGCAGATGAAACTCTAGGGGCAATCTTAGCACACCAACTGCCCACACAGGATGTCTGGAGAAATTTGTCACAGACAATTTTGTCAGGCCAGAATCAGTAGCGCTAATTCTCCAGGCAAATGAGCATACATGCGCAGGCACAATTTTGAAGAAAGATATCTACAAGGACGAGGCATAGGCTGAGCCAACTCAGCAGGACCATTGACTCACCACAAGCAGCAGTCACAATCACAGGTGACAAGTCCAGGATACAGCGTACAAGCCTTAAAGACAGGTCTTCCAGCATTTATTCAGAATATCTCGACCGACTTAGCTGTTTCCAAAAGCTAAAATATCTTCTGACAGAGCATTAAAATGCCTGTACTCTGTAATCAATGCTGTATTAAATTTTGGTCATAATATCTTAAGTAGTTGGTAAGAATGTAAAATCTGAGATAACTCAGAACTCAGATATTTTGTAAATCACCGCAAGTATATATTCACCCTTCACAGCAGTTGAAAGGGGTTGTTGTAATTTTCCTTTGAAGAGCTCTCGCTCGTTGTAAAATTCCCAAAGAGAAATAATAGAAAAGGAGAATAGAATTTCCAAAGCATGGTGTATTTGGTGCGTTGTGATGAAGGGTGAATGTTGCAGGATTCCAGTTGTTTCATAAAACAATAAGTCTTCTCATATCTCTGTATTACATGTTTTCAAGTCTTTGTTCCCTTTTATCGTTTCAGATATTTTACACTTAATAGCAAAGTAGAAGAATAGTTCAGGACTTAATCCATGATTACCCTGAACTCAAACTGAGCTATTATCTATGTTTTCCTCAGATATAATAACAGAAGTGTAATTCTTAGTTGCTGCACTTTGAATCTATATCTTTCACTGTGATAGACATTCCCAGGGATTCATAGTTTGCCCCTGTGACATCTGTCTTTTCTCGTAACCAGTTTGGTGGAAACAGTTAACAACGAGTGAAAATTCTTGAATGCTTTCATTTGTTTGCCTTACCTGTTTCCTATTTTTAATCAAAATTTGTTCTATGAAACATCCAAATGGCCCTGTAAGTTTCACCAGTTCATCTCAAAGTTTCTAGACACCTACAGCTACAGACTCCATTGCCCAATGATATTTGACTCTCTGAAAATCACATCACAAGAGATCTGAAGGATATTCTTCAACCAAAACATAAACAAAACCAGTGCATAATAGCTAGCCTAAAACCCTATCACAAACAGTTACAAATCATAAAGAGAGAGCCCTCTCTGATCACAGTTTGGCTAGAAACAGTGATCCAAAGATTGGTTAGTGGTTACCCCGGCCGTATTCCCTTGGGAGTCATAGGGAACAACCTGGGTGTTAACATCTAGCAATGGTGGGAAGTATGGTCAAAGGCGGTCCACATTGAACATTGGGTGTAGGCCAAGGAATTGGGGAATGTTGAGCTCAAATGCATTGTCTCCCACAACTTTGGTAATGGTGTAAGGACCATATTGGAGTGGTCTGAGTTTCTGATATGCTCCGATAAGGCATTCCTTTTGCAAATGCAACCAAACTTTGTCACCCACCCAAAACTTGTGTGGAACCCAATGTTGATCATGTCGCTACTTATACTTGGAATTTGATTTCTCCAAAATGTCGTGGACCTGCTAGCAGATATGTTGGATGTGCTCAATGGAGTTGTTTGCCTTATCAGTTTCGGACTGGACATGAGTCGAATCTACCTGAGTAGCTGCAAATGGCATGGCCACGTTAATGGGACATAGTGGCTGGAATCCCAAGCCCACCTGAAAAGAGTTGTGGCTAGTCGAGCTGTGGAGAGCCTGATTATAACCATGTTGGACATAGGAGAGGCTCTCATCCCATGTGCATGGATTCTTTGAGTTGTACATGAGTAGAATGTGTACGATCATCTTGTTGGCGACCTCTATCTGGCCATCAGTTTGGGGATGGAAAGATGTGGACTTAGTGAGCTTGGTGTCCAACATCGACCAGAGACTGGACCAAAATGTACTGAGAAACCTATTGTCCCGATCTAAGATGATAGACTGTGGGATCCCAAAGTGTACCCACACTCATTCAAAGAGATGTTTAGCAGTGGCTTCCGCTATGATATTCTTCTTGTAGGAAACCATAATGGCCATCTTCGAGAATCTTCCGTCAACCACAAAACACAGTCATTGCCATGCTTAGTAGAAGGAAGGCCCAACATGTAATCTATGGAGATGGATTCCCAAGGTTGACTAGGGGTAGGCAGTAGAGTATAGAGGCCTTGCTTCTTGATGGTCAGTTTGGCAATGGCGCAGGCGGTGCAAGATCTAATGTACTTCCCAAAATCCAGTTGAAGATTCGGCCAATAGAAATACTTCTGTAGTACTATGACCATTTTCTCGACCCTGAAATACCCAGCGACCCGACCGTAGTGTGCTTCCCAAATCATCTTGGCATGCTCACTTGAAGGAACACAAAGGTGTCCTAGGTGGCATAATAGGGCATCCTGGAGGTGAAAATCTAGAACTTACTGACCCTTCAAGAGCGTCTAGTATGTGTGGCTAAATTCTAGGTCGTTTTTGTAGAGAAATGGCCAATCAAAAGTCTCGTGCTCACAAGATTTGAACACGGTGGTTAACGCCATGATTTGTGGACATCTGAGGCAATCTGCAACATTATTAGTGATGCCTTTCTTATACTTGATATTCAAATGGAACTGTTTCATGTATGTGGACCACTTTTGATGGTGATCATTCTCCAACTTCCCTTGTGTCTGTATGAACTGCAGGGGTCAGTGGTTTGTGTGGATGATCGTTTCCTTCCCAAAAATGTAATGCTTCCATTGTCGGCAGGCCTGCACAATGGAATACATCTCTTTGTCATAAGTGGGATACTTCCGGACTGTGTCTGAAAGTGTCTAACTATGATATGCCACTAATAAGGACTGCCCCAATAGCATAGTTAGAGGCATCTGTCTTGATCTCAAATGGTTGTTTCAAGTTTGGTAATGTGAGCAATGGTGCAGAGCAGAGGTGATGTTTCAACTCTGTGAATTCCTTCTATTGAGATTTAGGCCAAAAGAATTTTGCTTTCGCTCCTCGCTTGGTGACTTGACTCAAGAGCCAAGTGATATGAGAGAATACTAACACAAACCTGCGGTAGAAATTGGCAAGACCCTAAAAGTTGCAGAGCTCTGTCAGAGTGGTTGGAGTTGGCCAATCTTGGATAACTTGGATCTTGGCTAGATCCACATGCACCCCCCCATTCATCAATAATGTATCCCAAATACTGAACCTGGGTGATGCTGAAAGTGCATTTCTCCAAATTGGCACATAGCTTGTGTTGCTGCAGTGTTTGGAGAACCTGCCGGATGTGGTGGAGGTGCTCTTCCTAACTCTAGTTGAAGATAAAGATGTCAACCAAGTATACCACTACAAATGAGTTGGTGAATGGCCGCAAGATGTCATCCATTAGCCTCATGAAGGTTGCAGGAGAATTTGTCAACCTGAAAAGCATAACTAACCATTCGAAAAGGTCCTCCTTGGATTTGAAGGCAATCTTCCACACATCGGATGCTTTGATTTGTACCTAGTGATATCCTGATTTCAAGTCGATCTTGCTGAAATATTTTGCCCCCTTCAGTTGGTCCAGAAGGTCATCAATCCATGGGATCGAGTACCTATTTCGGAAAGTGATCTTATTCAGTGCTCGATAGTCAATACAGAGTATCCAAGTCCCATCCTTCTTCTGTACTAACATGATCGGGCTCCCACAGGGCGATGAATGTGGACGGATGTGATATTTCTGCAGCAGCTCCTGAATTTGCCTCTTGATTTTGTCGTTCTCTAGAATGGAGCGCCGATAGATTGGTCCATTGGGCAATGGTGAACATGGGGTCAGATCGATGGAGTGCTTGACCTGACAAGTGTAGAGGCACCCCTACGGGGGAGGTGAAGATGTCCTCGTACTCCTCCACAACCTTGTCCATCTATTGTTGTCATGTGGAGGGGCCCTATCTGGAGGTCATGGCCACCATCTTCTTCTTTCCCTGATGGCGTATCATTAGGAAAACAAATTTCCCAGTTTTTGAAATGAGCTTACTTCATTGTTCTGTAGTAACCAAGGAGATGGCGGTAGGTAGTGCTACCTTCGGTGTCTTGTACACCTTATTTCCCAAAGTAACAATAAAAACAAGAGGCCTTGACTCATACACAACATGTCACTTCCATAAGTATGGTTGGCCTAATAATACATCACAAACATCAAGGGGAGAAATGTCACATAATACCTCATCCATGAAGGGCTTGATGTTGTATCAAAGGCGACACTGTTGGCTCATGCAAAGATCCTGTCCTTACTGAAGGCACCCGATGGTGTACAATTGTGGATGTGCTATGGTCGATAAGCCTAGCCGCTTCACGACCTTTGCCAAAATGAGGTTCCTTTGGCTCCCGCTGTCGACAATGAACTGTAGTGGGGAACCCTTTACCCACATCTGTGAGTGGAATAGGCGCTCCTCCTCCTCTGGATCTTCGGATTCCTCCTTCTCGATATTTGTGGTGGAAACGACAGTGTTGGGCTCTGCATCGATAATCTGCTTCCCTTTTTCATTCCCCTTGTCGAGTTCTGACTCAGAGTTGGAACATCCATCTGATTCTAAAGCCTTTAGCTTGGCCACCAGTGATTGCTTAGTCAGACACTCACTTGTGTTGTGAGTGGAGCTGTTATGGAACTCACACCACTTTCCCGTGTCCTTCTTTAGCTTCGTAGTGTTTTTCTTTACTTGCAGCTTTGGTGAGTTGTCCTGGGTCACCCCACCTTAGCTTTGCCCTTTGTTTTGTGGTTTGGGGGCACCTTTCCCTTGCTTCGTATTCGTAGATCTAAAGTCTCGTTTCTTCTGTTTAAACTTTTGCTCGATCTTAGCGGCGTATCAGTATGCCATGCCAAGTGAGGATATGTCCAGGAATTCCATCTCGTCCTCGATGTACCTATGCAAGCATCTGCAGTACTTGAGAACCAAATGCTTCTCAGAATCCTTAATACCCAACTTCATGTGAAGTGTATGAAAAACATTGGTAAACTCCGACACATCTAGGTCCCTTCCCTATTGCAGCGTTGTACACTTTATGTACTTATCCTCATAGCTCCCGACATGGTAGTACTACTTCTTGATGGCATCCCGAAATGAGTTCCAAGTGGGTGCGGCTGAAAACAGTGAGTTCGTGCTTTCATCCTTCTACTCACAGTAGGTTTTCCACCAATCCTTGACATGGGGGGTTGCTTTGAGAAGTGCAAAAGTGATCTTTTCCTGATTGGAAAAATCATGAATGGAAAAATATCCTTCCACCAGATTTAACCATTTATCTACAATGTTTGCATCTATCTGACCCTCAAATATGGGAATTTCAAAGTTAACTTGTACCTTAAATGGTGTGGCACTTCCAGAGTAGCTGTCGGAAGTAGATGCGTCTCCCTTGGGTAGTCGCTAAAGGATCTGGGAAAAGTTGTTCATAATCGTGTTCCTTTGTCACTCGAGGGCTTCTTCGAGCAAGATTTTGATAGGATCTCTTACCCCCTCATCTTTCTTTTCATCCGCCATGGGAGGCCATCGGGATTTGCAAGGCTAGTCTTGCAAATGTTCGACTAGTTCAAGCCCTAACTCCTTATATCCCAACCTCGTTGGGGACATGCAAAGAAAAACATAGAAAGAGTGGACCACTATGATACCATTGATCCATATTTAAACAGGAACGCAACAAATTACAGATATAACCATAAATACAAAGATGCAGTAGAAATAACACTTCATTTCATTAATATCAAATACTGAAATATGCTTACAAATAAAATGGAAATAAGACTAGCTCAGGTGATGGTAGCTTATCTCTGAGAAGAGATGTGGTGGCTACATGCCTTTGAACTGTGTTGTAATGAGGCTGAAGGGAATTTTTATTATTGAACAATAAGAGCAAACCCTAAACAACCAAAACCCTAATCCGAGGAGATGTAATGCCAAGAGTTTATGGGCCCCGTTGGGGTTAGTTGAACATCCAACTTCTCGGGGTCGTGACTTGGTCATATTATCTCCATTTGACACACATGATACCCCATTAGAAAGATCTCTCCGAGGACTATGACGTAAAAGATGATTTGATCAAAAAATTCTTGGTGGTAAATTGCCAAAAAAATGTCGTTTAGGGCCTCAAAATGGTTCTGGAAGTTCAGGACCCGAAAAAAACTGTTAAAAATAGTAAACTGTGCTACAATTAAGGAAACTGAAAAACTGAAATAAACAATGGTGGGAGTCCAAGTGTAATTGGCGAGTGGCAACCAATATCCATTTGGATTATTTTTCCACTCCAAATGCATCGAGATGGATGACAAACAATATAATGATCCAATTCAAATCAGAAGCTATGTGAGGATTCCTTTCATTATGCGAGATATGGATATGCAAAGGAAAGCTATACAAAGGTGGATTTCATTGCACAAGATTGAGGTGCTATGTAAGAGTTAGAGTACCATGTCTATAAGGAAAGCTCTGCACTCCACTCAATGAAAGATTCTTGTGCTATAATTTTACGTGCCCCTTTGTGTGGAAGGAAGGTGTGTGGGAGTAATGCTGAGAGAGAGAATACATGCGAAAGTGTTAAACATTGTGGTAGAAAAATTATGTTTGTTAATATGCGTATATATGTTCTCCCACACAAATCACAACTTAAAAAAACATTTCATTTAATGTTGGAGAACAAATGTTCAATTCACAAATGATCAATGAAATATAAGATTTATGAAGCTTTCATGAACATAAATGCAAATTAGCATGGAGAACCTAATGAAATTTTAACAAGTAACATGTTTGTAGTTACATTCACCAGGTGTTCATCACAAGTTTTTTTACATGCACATTGTCAATGCATAATCGATTAGTTTTCAAGGGGGCTTGTTATGAATGGGTTTTCCCAAAGTTCTTTTCTATGTGCTTTGCTAGTTGTTGAAAATGCAGACATTTAGAATGTGGAGATACGGATCAAGATTACATTGTAGAGTGCACAAGTCTTCACCAAGCTATGCGCGAATCCCTTTTGTTATGCGAGATATGAAGATGCAGAGGAAACTTATGCAAAGGTGGCTTGCATTATGTAGGATTGAGGTGTTATTTAAGAGCTAGAGTACAATGTCGATAGGGAAAACTCCACACTCCACACAATGAAAGCTTCTTCCACTATAGATCTACCTGGCTCTTTGTGCAAGATCCTTAGAAAGTGATAAGTTCAGTTTGAGATTGCTATTGATTTGACACTATTATGCTTGAGATTTCTATTACTCTGCTCAATGATGTCAAAGTTGACAGGGGTTCCAAATAAGTGAAAGTAGTTTTGGAATGGTATGCACGAAGTGTTGGAGAAAGAGTGTGCGGAGAACAAATATGTGCGGAGATAAGGGAGTATGGAGAATTACTTCGCACAATAATAACTTTGACTCTACCTCTGCACTCCACACTAACGACAAATTGTGGAAATGTAGCCATTCTCGAATAACAAGAAGATGCAGGCTTCACAGAAAGAATCATGGTCTTAATCAATTAATTAGCGATAGAGGCAAGGACTATGGTGCATTGAAACTATTACCTTTGTTTAAATTACAATTCAATACAACACAAAAATACACTGCAGGTAGTGTGCTTTGAGGTAAACACATTCGCTAAACAACCAACTAAAAAGTTATAATAGTGAGTATACCATAGGTTATGCAATAATTAGTCTAAAAATAAGCTACAAACACATTTTAATCAAACAACTTAAATATTTCAAACTAATATTTGAAAATGATGAAATAAAACTAATCTATAATTGTTTGAGAACTAGAGATACATGTATGTAAAATATCAAAATTCTTATCATGTCTATCCTTTTTGGTACTAGCTAATCCAAGCCTCAATTATCAATGCATTGAATGGTAATAACTATTATGAATGTTTAAAAGACAATTCAATAATATCTTAGAAATACATTCTAATCAAACAAATTAGATTGCAATGAAAGTATTCTACAATGGCTCTTCTTTTGAGGGATACATCTACTTGAAATATACAAAATTCAATTGATTTTTTTCACCATGCCAATAAGCAATGTAATCAACATTCTCGCATGGTCCATTCTGCCATGACCAACTATATTAATAGAAGAGGCTAACCAACTTACACTATCTCATCATCGTGATTCTTGGTGCATTCAAAAGACTATCTCATCATCATGATTCTTGGTACATTTAAAAATAAAGAGCCAAGGAAAATGTTTTTATACTATTTTTTTCCTTATTTTTCTTTTTCTCTTTCTGTTTACTTCTTTTTAGATGCTTGATCTTGCAATTTTCAACATTTTTTACTTAAACTTTTTGATTTGGATCTACCTTTCTCTCTTCATATATAGGTTTTCACAAAAAAACAAAGACTAATGGGTGGATTCAAAATCTTTATATCTCACCTCCCCTAAGAGGAGTAAAGAAACCCCATTTGCTTAAAATTACATCTTTCAATTTGAGTTGATATAATTCAACGACTTGTTTGTTGAACAATTACAACATTGAAGTTTTCAGACTGGTGAAAACCAACTTTGCCATGACATGTTTGGAATAACAATTTCAGTTATCTAACTCCTAATGGGGATTTCGGCCAAACTTAGATTTCAGCCGCAAAATCCCTACCTTGTTAACCATTTTGTGTATCCATTTATATAAATCTTAAATGCTTACTATTATTTCTATTCATTTATATAATTTTAAATGCTTACAGTAGTAACATGAAACTACTTAGGTAGCATTACTACTTAGGTAGAGACAACAACTGTAGATATATTATTTATCATTTTATTGAAAAGTTTTGAAATTTTGAAATAGATTATTAAAGTTTTTGGAAAAAAATAAATATTTTCAAATTTGTATTTTATTTTATTTTGTAAAATGTAAATTAATTTTTTTAATTGATTGATAATTATTTTTATGTGGTTTAAAATTGGATAGTGAGATAGAAAAATTATATTAAAAAATAAAAATTTATATTCAGTGTCACATTAATTTAGGTTTTGTTACAATACCATGGTCAATATTATGGTTTATCAATACCACATACCTAAACTATAACTCATTTAAAAATCAAAATATTTTATAAATATTTTATTTTAATTTAATTTTATATCATTATAACAAGGTTCTTAATCATAGATATTTATCCCATTTTACCATTGATATTATTAACTTCTATATAGGATTTGTTACAATATCATGGCCCAATATTATGACTTATCAACACCACTTTCTCAAAAATCATAACTCATTTTAAAATCAAAATATTTTTTAAATATTTTATTTTAATTTTATTTTTATAATATTTGGTAAAGAAACTTTAACTTTATATTAATTTTGAAAATTTTAGACATATTCTATGAAACTTATTAAACTCTTATTACATTAAATTTTTATATTAATTTAAAATAATATATATATATATATAACCAATTATTTTTTGCATAAGAATCTACTATAACAATATTGCATATTACACTTTTTAAATTATAAAATAATCACTACAACTTTTTTCTAATATTTTTCTAATATAAATATTATGTTAATTTAAATAGTATATATATTTTTTTGTAATGAGCGTAAAATAGAGACTTTAAAAATAAAATAATTATTAGAATTGATTATTCTATACTTGGTTTTTTTATGTAAATACATATTTTATAAATCAATAAAATATCATTTTTATTTTTTGAGTGATTATATTATTGGTTAATTATCTTAACTTCTCATTTCTCTCTAACTTTTGGATAATATTAGAGCAACCCGAAGTCTCTTCAAGGACAAGAGAGCATGATTATTCCAATTATGTGGATAGAACTAAAACAATATATATGATTTTATTATTTGAAATACGCCTATTGAAATTAAGTCATCCTAAACCACATATAGAGGAGCCATTCACTATTTGTTGATGAGAGCTATCATTTTCTCATACTCTAACCACCCTTGTTAGATTAAAGACGGAAGCTATATCTTTTAGTTAGGTTTTTTTTTTTAAATTCGGGTGATTTTGAATTTTGAGGAATTTAATTTTAAGGTTACTACGAAAGAACATTGTTGTGGTTTGGTATAACTTTTGTTAGATTAGAGAGGGAAGCTTTAAGTCAGCTCGTTTTGTTTTTTTGTTTTTTTTTTTATTTGGGTGATTTTGAATTTTGAGGAATTTAAATAACATTGTTGTGGTTTGGTATAAGTTTCTTTAGATTAAAGAGGGAAATTATAGCTTTAAGTTAGTTTGTTTTGTTTTTTTTTTTTTGGAATTTAATTTTAAGGTTACATAGAAAGAATTTTGTTGTGGTTTGATATAAGATTCATTTGAAAAATTGATTGAAGATTTATTTAAAAGACTAGTATATTTATGTGATAAGAAAGTAATTGTAATTATGAAGAGGCAAAAGTAAGTTGATTTATGTTTTATTAAAAAAACCAAGAAAAAAGAATTTAGAGAAAGGGAAATCTAAATATAAGGGGAGGGAAAGAGGGTGGAGGTTTAAGAATATTGGTATAGTCTTACAGTGAAATTGACAAATAAAGGAGTTAAGAGCATCCAATGATAGCATAAAATTATTGGAGTGCTCAATTTTGACTAATACTAATTATGATTTTCGATCAACCAAAATGTAGAATTAGCTTCATTCTCAAGAATCTTGAGATATTGTACTAAGCGAATGTGCATGACCATATCACGAAATCCTATAAGCAATGCCAAACACATAGATACAAGTTGTTAAAAACAAAAAGAAAGTTGGAAGGAAGTATGGCTTATCTAGCAATTGATATAAGATCCAATTTTTCATAAGGTCGCAGTACCTAATCATTCCAAGCAAGCATGGATACTCTTGAAACGTGGAAACAATTCTGAATCCCTTCATATGAACTAAAACTTTGTAGATCATTTCTTGACATAGGCCAAGGGAATTTTTAATGACCTCTGAGCACATGTAGAGAACATTTCATAAAAAAATCTATATGATTGTGGTAGCTATAGAGGAATCTAAATATCTATCATAGTTGTTTGTAGAACAACTCATAGGGTATTTCATGACGTGTGAGACAGGAATCAATAAAAGAAATGATTCTTTGGAATGTGCATTTCATTGTTAGGCCTTCATTAGCAAAGGAAGAGATCAATGAAGTGAAAAAAAAAGTTAGAAGAGGAAGAGATCACTCAAAACTAGGAGACAGGTCAACATGAGAGCAGACGACATTCACACAATTTCCCTCATAGCCAAAGAGAAAGAGGTAAATATTACAATCATGTAAAGGGGACGAAGTTATTGAAAAGATAATGCTATTATTGTAGGAAGTTTCGTCATGTAAAAAGTGAATGCAATAAAAAGAAACCATATCTAAGGAAAGATATAGCTAATGTGATAGACATTGTTGAAGATACATATGAAATCAAGTTCCTTTCATGTCAACCAACTGAATAATGAATATAGTGGATATAAAAATCAATGATAGGTATCCAAATCATGTTCTCATATTTCATTCATAATTGAAGTAAAATTAGAGGATGATTATCTAGTAATTTTTCAAAGGAAAGGAACAGTCTTCGTCTAGACCAAGTAAATGTAGGGAAGTGTTGAAATATGGCACCATGAATATTCCAATTTAATTTGTCCTTGAACTAAATTGTGAATTAAAATCGAATTTAGTCTTAACAACTACTTGGAAATAATTAATTAATTTATTTTAAATTAATTAGTTGGAGAAATTCCCATTAGAAGTCTTTCTAAAGTCATGCAAGAGTTATCCCTTAAATTAAGGAGATAAGATTGAGTTATATTTTAGTTGTAATTAGTTAACTCAATTTACTGAGTTAAGTCCAGTTAAATTAGTTCCAAACTATTTGAGGAACTAATAGTGAGTTAACAGTCAGTTGATGCATTGATGCACTCAACTAGTGCTACTCCAGTTAATTGAAGATTCCCTCATCAGAAACTCATGCATGTCTATTTTGAGAAAGACCCAGTTGAGATTAATGTTCAAGAACATTGTACTATCAGTTGCATGTGTTTTCTCATGGAGAAAACTCATGCATGCAGTCAAGGATTCATCCTTGAGGATTTCTCAGTTTTGAAGGATGGGTTTCTCACTTGGTAATAGGAGAATCATCCACAAGGAACAACACAAGGGAATAGAAGCTTGGAGGGGAGAGATGAAGGCTAGAGAGGAGCCAAGATTTCCTGTGAGGATTGTACTGAAAGTTGCCTAGCTGTGAGAGCTAAGGCTTTGTATAATTCCTATGTATTTCCACCATGTATGATAATACAATAGTGTGGGGTTTTTAGCTGAGGCTTTCCCCAAAGTATTTTCATGTGTATTGTGTCATTGATTCTTCTTCTTCTAGTTACATTGTTCAACTCAATCTTTAAGCTTCCGCAAATTGATAAAATAAGTAGGTTATAGTATTCTGCTTTGATTTGTATTGCGTTGTCGGGTTAACCTACCTCCAGATTTTCTACATGGTATCAAAGCTGTGAACAGTATACTGAGAGAAGAATTTGAAGTTTGAAGTTCAGGGTTGCAGATGCAAATCAAATTCATATCATACTTTAAGGTTGGCCAATGGCATTCTATGGCTTGAGACTCGAGTATGCCTTGGAAGGTAGCTCGAATTACATAGCATGGAAAGATAGAATGGAGGCTCTATTAGAAGACAATGGCTTGAAGGAATTCATTGATCAAGAAATCCCAAAGCCAGCTTCAACTAATGCACAAGAGTTGGCTGAGTGGAAGAAGTGTGTGGTCAAGGCAAGATGGTTCATCCTTGAGGGAGTTCGAGACCATATTGTCTCGAGTCTCCATGGGAAGGATACTCAATTTTCAATGTGGAAGACATTGAAGGACCTCTACCAAAATAGTAGCGACCAGAGGAAATTGGCGCTCGAGGATAAGCTTTGAAGAATGAAGATGGAGAAGGGCGATACTATTTCCACATATCTGAACAAGCTCACCACCTGCAGAGATGAGCTTGGCAGTGTGGGAATAACTACTGTCGATGATGATATGGTGAGCCTCGCTCTCCTTGGCTTTCCAAAGAGTTGGAATAGCTACCAGGACTCTATGAATGGAAGGGAGAAACTGTCGGATTAGGCACGACTATGGTTGGATCTTATGCAAGAGGAGATCAGGAGGAGGACACAAGATGGTTCTTCATCCAAGAATGATGATGAAGAAAATCTGGCCTCAGCAAGTAAGGCAAGGAAAGGGAAGGGGAAGGCTTCCCATTTCAAATCGAACTCTTCTCATGGAGGGAAGAAGGGTGACTTGTCTGTTACAGGGCAAAGTGTCTACACAGAACTGCTTATCCCACTAAGGTGTGGTAGCTACCTTAGAAACAAACAAAGTAAAGCTACTTTCATTTTTCCTTTATGAAATATAGATGAGAGAAGAACAAAGAAGACCAACCTCTGTCTTGCGCTAATCTCCTAGTTCGATTCCTCTCTCTCTTGATAGTCTTTCGCTACTTGCTCCCTTGTACGCCCAGCTTCACAGAGTACCTGTAGGATCATAGTAGCATAACACTATACAAGAACATGGATCTATAATCATAAACAATCTAGGATCAGATGTAAATTGACCATACAAATGCATAAAACATAAATGACACAAGAGTATGGAGGAAAACTTGAATAGCTTTTATTAATAAACAAGAAATAGCCAAGGGAGTTACAACCAGTTGTTTTGACCCAGCATCATCCTCTCAACAAGTAAGCCCTTCTTCACCTCATACAAAGCTTAGATCACCCAACACTATCATGTTGTCTCAAGAAACCAACAGAAATTCCTTACAATATGCAAAATTCCAGCCTCTGGATCTCAGGGATAAGGGATCCATATATAGATATCTGTAAGGGAGATAAGTCAGCTTGTGATTTGATTAGTGTCTTCCCTCTGATAGTTCTTGCTTCCACTTGGAGATTGATGATCTCTTACTCATCCTTGGTCGAATTCAGAGAGGCAAGTGTCACAGGAGAAGTTTCTGGAAGATTCCATGCCTCTCCACCTCGCGGAATGACACTGCCATTTGTCACTTCTCACCCATCGCACCCCATAGAAGGGCTTTTTGAAATGCAATGCACCCACACAGTGTACTTAGGTGAGATGCAATGCACTTTGCCTATGGAGCAGCTGAAATGATCCTGTTTTGACCAGTTCTGAGCAGTTTTTCATGGAGAACTTCTGGGAGAAGCTGTAATCAGTTGACCTTGTTCCTTTAGGGGTTAGAACAACACTTTTAGGGACTTAGGAGCCCTTGGTTTATGGACATTTTATGCTTGGGGTTGCAGTGCCCAAAAATGTCTATAACAGTTGCCCCCTAAAGCATGAGGTCGTTAATCTTTTTTGATGTTGGGTGAAATGCTTTATTATGAGGATCCGAAGTTCTTTCAAGCTGGGAGGAGACTTGTAATAAGATACAATACAATACATTATCTTCATAAATTTTTCATGATCTAGCTGAGGCGGGCATTCCCATGCTCAGCTTTATAAATTCATTTTCATGTACATAGGACAGACAATCGTCTGAGTGTAGACTGATGATTCTGGTAGAACCATCATCCCTTTGATTGGATGATTATCTGTGCAGCAATGATGTACATTTGATGTCTTTATTTCCCTGAATATATATCGCAGCCCGGATGGATGAAACTAGATCCGGGGTCTTCAATCTCGTTCGATCTTCACTCGAAGTACAAGTCTATCCATGTGAGAGATGTTCTGGAGTCGAACATGGAAAGACATCGCCTGATTACCAGCCAATGATGTAAGTTGTTAATAGGCACGAGAGGAATCACCGATAATGATAATGACCCTCAAGGTACTGCAGTACAATTCACGTGGTGTGAATAAAGGACTTGGCGTCGAACACCACGCAAAATCTTTCGGTCGAAGGCCATTGATGTAAACCTGCCGCCGGAAGTGAGAAACTTGCCATTGAGGCATGCAAGCTTCAAAGTACTGAACGGGGTGTTCCTAGATCAACTTCTTGGATAATGAGCTGATGTCGACAAGAAGCGATCCGTCATAGGAGGGCCTTAATGAATCCCACATCAATAACACGGAACGGAGTAAATGATTTTAATGGAGGTGAAAACGATCTGGTGATATAAGGTTCAGGGTGGCGGTCATGAAAGAATGGAGTGTAAATGTATTGTAGCGGGTGAGACACACGTGAATTCTCTGAATGACTTCTCTTGAACATATCGGTGACACTGACGTGATGGATTGGTAGCATTAACCCCAAATGTGGATGGTGTGATGGGACCATGGTGATGTGACTGGTGAATGAAACAACCCAACCTGACTTGGATGCGGAGTGAAAGTGTCATGTTCAAGAGCGACTTGCTACCAACAAAGTTTCTTCAAGTTTTCTTCCCAATTTTTCCCCAGTCATTGCTAACCAGTACCTCTTTATTTTTGTCAAGCTTGAGGAGGATAACATATGCTTGTTCTATATTTTTCCCTTCGGGCAAACCCATCGCTATGTTTTAACGAGCCTAGCGATAGTGAAACTCGTTCTTGTCTGCTATGGATAAGTTTGTCGCTATTAAGTTTTAACGAGTTTAAAGACAAAGATAACTCGGTCCTTTTCAATTTTAGAGAGTCTGAAAAGGAACGTAAAGGAAACTCCAAAAATCCTTTTTCGTCATCTAATCCCTTAAGTCCAAAAAAGTATAAAACAATACAGAAGGGATGAATTTTCGATCCTTTTAACGAGTCGAACAAAACAAGCGCTCGATCTTTTTGTGTAATAATCCCTCAGGTCCAAAAATATTAAAATCTAAAGGAGGGATAGCACTTCCGGTCCATTTAATGAGCTGGAGAGACCAATGGCTCGGCAATCTTTTCATATTTTATGAGTCAGTTGAAAAGAGCTTAAAGGAAACTCGTCTTTTGAGGAATGAGTGATAAAATTGGGTAGCAGCTGATTCCAGGTAAGGTTTGGAATTTTCCAATCATGGCAGTGTTACTAGGATGGCTAGTGGGATCACTCTTCGCAGCTGTTCCTCAAAAAGGGGTAAACAATCAAATGGAGGTGAATGATTGGCCAATACAGAGTGGAGGTGATGATGAGAACACGACCAAGGCTTTAAAGGCTGAAGTACTACATTCACGATGGTTATTTACCGGGAAATAGTTCATTTTTTAATGAGCTTAAACACGGGGAGAAACATTTGCTCATGTCTTATGTTTATTTTTTAAAGAGCTTGAACTATGTGCTAAAACTGCTCGATTAATCCAGTCATATAATAAGAATGTCCCATTTAAAAACGGAAATTTTTAGATTTTTGCCCCACATCCTTTCTTTATGCAAGTTAGGAAACGACCAATCCAAAAAGAAGATAAATAATCGCTCTTTGCTTGCACGCCAAAAGGTTTGCATGCCCCCAGGTATAAAACAGAGTTTCAAGGTCACCTTTCAAACCACCGACAAAACATTTGTTTTATCAGGAAAGGTCTACCTCTTGCAGGTTACCAAAGATTGTTCTATTCACACCATAAACAAAACACTTCTTCGGCGATGTCTACCGAAATAGACAAAGGTGAGACAATCCACTCACATAACTTTGACAAGAGAATCTTATTCCAGTCTAACCCCCTCTTCCAATCACAGACGGGAGTACAGTCCAGTCATATATCTCTCGCGGAAACCTACCCTATACCCAAAGTTTTCTTGCCGAAGCAGACTAGGGTGCATGCCCCCTGGGTTTCATTCATGTCCCCCGAATCACTCGTGCTCATCAAGTGGACGGACTGGAGATTGATGAGACATTCCTTGTGTGAAAAGACCATTTAGGGATGGTATATGACTATTTGCTATGTGTGAACCGGGAAATGAAAGCTGGTCTACGAGCTTGACCACTCTTCCTTCGTGCGGAAAACACATTACTCTAAAGAGTGATGAGACAATCGCTCCCATGCAATAAATATAGTCTCGTCCGAGGAGTAGATTATAATCCAGGGGTCCTTAGACTACCATTACGTTCATTTGAATGGTTTTCCCTCTCAATGTTATGGGCACATTGGGAAGGATCCCTAACGGTCGACTGGTTCCTTTATTAAAGCCTGTTAGATTTCTCATCTCAGGCAAAAACGATGGCGAACCAAGCGCTTTCCAAGCAATCGAGGAAAGGATACTCACAGAAGCCCCTTCATCTATGAGGGTACCGGCCATAACCATTCTATATATTTGAACAATGATTCGGAATGGTACACTAGCCGGTAAGCGAGGTCTGCCTAGTTGATTCCAGTTGAAGGAAACAACTAGGTTGCTTGGAGGTGGGACCGAATAGACGGCCTGGTATGACTCTGACGAACTTCCTTCCTGCGGTAAAGGAATGGGTAAATTGCCCCCATGTTCATCGAAGTCTGTGCTTACGAAAAGAATTTGGACGGTGTCATCTTTGTTCTCTTTGGTGACTGTATCATCTGAAGATGGAACCTCTGAAGGCAAGACCGGGTCAACTGCCGCCTCGACCTTTTGACTTTTGTCTGGTATGGGTTCATATGGTTCGTCTTCAATGATAGACGCTTCGGCCGACCACCTGGGTGGGTCAGCCGGATTTTCAACTAGTGACGGACTCGGCAAGAGTTTTTTATATCTAGGAGGAAGTCGTAACGGTGAAACCAGACGATCGTCCAAAACTCTTTTAGCCTCATCTAAGAAGGGACAACGGTGGACGGCATGATCACCTTCGCACAGTTTACAAGGAAATCTATATTTTCCTTTTTGTCCTGGGGCTTCACTTTCACTAGTAGACGGTGTGTTTTCAACATGATCATCAGAGGTTGACGACACCAAATTGTGAAAACAAGGAGACCAGTTGATGAGCCCCAATTTTGGTACAATTTGGGCTCATTTTGGCCTATTCTACCTGCTCGAACCATTCATTTTTTTATTGCTTATGCATGCATTTCTTAGTTTATTCATGTTGTTTGTAGGAAGAAGGGTAGGCACTCTATCTACGTGACTAATGCATTATGATTCCAGGTTTTGGCATTAAAAGGGAGCAAAAGACAACGAAAAAGGAGACAAGGAGACAATGAGGTGGCACTGCTGGTTTTTAGGAGAGGATGTCCACGGTCTTGGGACATTCCTCGTGATTCCCACCAAGAACTCCGAGCTCCAATCCATCTCCCCTCCGAGCTTAGAAGCAGCCAGCTGTTCTACAGGAACAGCAGTTACAACTGTTCTACAGGAACAACAATTATGACTGTCCTACAGGATCAGCAGTTAAACTCTAGTTGGACAGCCGAGCTCCTAAAATCAAGGACACTTGTTGGATCATTGTTTTGCATAAGTATAGAGGCCGTAGCCTTTGATAGGTTGTTGAAACTTTCGCATTACTATTGTAATTTTTGAGCACAGCTCGGTGTTAGTTCTTGTTGTAAGCCAGTTTTGGCATAACATCAGTTATGAATAAAGAAGGCAGATTTTGATCTAGCTCTGAGTTTTCTTAAGGAGACTATAGCTCTCAGGTTAGGGCCCAACCTGAGAGCCATAGATCCCCTCTGCTGTAGTGTTGTTTGCATTTCGTTTCAGCACTCTGAGTTTTCATTTTCACATGCAATTTGAATTACAGGTTGTTGAATTAGTCTTTTTCATTAGTTTAGATAGGATTTGCTTATGGTAAATTTGTTTCCAGTTGCTTAGGTTAGCAAAGGATAGATATAATCTATTGGAGCTCCAGCAAAAAGGTTGTTAAGGCTCACTGCCATCTCCCTTAGAGATTGGGGTGCAGTCCATAACTAACCACCAAAAATACGCATTTCTTTACTTGATGATTGTTGCAACACAGTCACGGTTATGTTAGATGCTTCCACATGATTCACACCTGCACCAAACACCCTCATCACAGCTTCATGCACATTCTCCTTCACGTTTTGGATTGTTGTTCATTGAATTTATACGCACAGGTAGTTTAGGTTAATGCATTTTCGGTTTGGTGACAGTCATAAGCATTTGTTTCATTTACACTGCTCTCTCTCGTTCCATTACCTCATTCTCCATCTTGATCACGCATGCAAACACATCTTTGACCTCTGTTCTGCTCTGTTTTCTCCCACAGTCTTTCACTCCTCACGTACTTCCATTCTCTAGCCCTTTTGTTGACCTAGCCCTCTATCTTCCAACCTACTTCCTACACTCATTTCCCATCCTATTCCTCCACTTCTGAGCCATCACCAGCCTTATTCCTACCTTACACATCTCCCCCTACCATTCCATCACTCACCCATCACTTCAAACACTCACGGTAGGTCATCCTGTAGCAATTCGTAGACATCCTGTAGAAATCTCTGCGTATCCTGTAGGATCCCCTGCAGACATCCTGTAGGAGGCCACTCACTCAGTTGCTGAGCTTCTGAATGCGAGGAACCTCTGTGGATGGATGCTAAGGATCCCTAGGGACCTCTCCTAGCCTCCCCAACCTGTCCCACGCTTTCCTTCCTTCTCCATCCCATCTGCACAACCAAACCCTAATTAGCACACAATCACAATCATTCCATACACTTAAAGGAAAAATACAAAAACATGTCTTTTATGATGCAAGCAGCTTAGATCCATGCATTTTCACTTATTAGAGGTAACAACAGCATTGGTAGAAGTTTCATTCATATTCTTTGCATTATAGAGGTTAGACTAGTTAAATTAGGGTTTCCTAGGTTTACATGCTTTGATTCGCTTTCAGTTCATTTTTGTCAAGTAAAGTAGCTTCCCTTTGAGAATAGCTTTCGTCCATCAATTAGCAAGCTTCTTCTGAGAGCCTATAGAAGTTGGCTTGAGCCCTAGCGGACTTGTGCCAGCTGACCAAGTGACAGCTGCGACAAGAGCTAGTACTTGTGCATATAGTACCGTCACTTCCAAGTTTGTACGAACTACTGGGTTGATAAAATGAGAGACAGGAAGCCCCAGGAGTTGTAGCATTCTTGCTACAATACTGGAGCTCACCACCAGTCCCTTAAGATCCGAGGGATGCAGGGACAACCTCTATGATAGTGGTCTCCTTTGCAAATGACACATGGCAATTTAGGCCCGGGCAGTGCAGTGTGTGGATTTTCACTAGATGATGCTCGGTTGCCCCCTTTCGCTTTTGGCTCCTTCTTCTTCTTCTCTTTCTTCTTCTTTTCCTTCTTCTTCTCAGATACTTGATTTTTGGCTTTACTAGCTCCATCAAGCGAAGAGGAAGGAGGAGAGGAAGAATTGGAGGAAGTAGAAGGTTGGTGGGTAACTATGGAATCGTCTAGTTGCTGACTCGATTATTCAGGAATTGTGGTGTTCTGAACGACAGAGGTTGAGAAGAGCCATACAGGCAAGCCGATTGTCAGTCCTGGAAGCGACAATGTGGCCATATGGGGTGCACCAACATCTCCCCAAGAGGAGAAAGGACTAGGATTTCCTCCAAGGGGAATTCCTTGGTTGGTGGATTCCATTTTCTCAACCTAAGATCAACGTAGGAAAGGGTGATGATTATTTCGTTTAAAATAAATTTTAGACGCTTTGACACAACTTGTTTTGTCAATTTTAAAGAGTCGAGAAAAAACAAAAGATGACTCTAGTCACCTTCGATTTTTAATGAGCCTGAAGTGACAAGTGCTCAGATGGACCTTTTCCGTTAAGGAGTCTGAAAAGGAACGAAAGGGACTGCTCTGGAAATCTAGGTAGAGGGATTACCAAACAAATCGCAAAACTGCAGAATACTTTTTACAGTACGGCAGTCAATCTTCCCGAATGCTGTGTTTAGTGCATTGCGATCAATAGGGCAGCAGACACGGCTTCCTATGGATAAAGGATTAAGCCTATTGTGGTCTCCCAAAATATACTCGATGGCACGTGGGAGCACAAGTCCGTACTGGCACTTATCATCTCAAAGTGGAGGAATCACCTAACCATCAGTGAGAACAATAGTTACCAGGTTTTACAACGCCGGAATACGTATCTAGCCTAGACTTCTAGATGTTGTGCGTTAGGTTCCAAAGCGTTGTTAGATTCATTAAATTTATTTTATAGTTGATCTTGCTTAAGAAATTTTCCTTTCAGGTTTACCGCGTGATATAAATGTACAATTCCTAAAATGCAATCTAAGATGATAAACAATCTTTTATCTTCTTTGTGCAATAAAAATCCTAGCTACTAAGGAAAGAGAGATAATATTCTTTCAAAAAGAGCAAAGAGCACACACTAAATGCACTGTCCTAAATCAAACCAATCAAACAGTCTAAATGCAAATGCACATGCATGTATTTGTTTCCGGCTTTCTTAGTATGTGAATGATAAGAAGAAAGCTAATGTGCAAATCTAAATTACTTTTCAAGTGACAATTACTAACAAGTTATTTTTCAAAATCAAAAATGGAGACAGTCACAACACTTTACGATTCGGAAATGAATACTTGCTTTCGACACTAGAAAAACTATAAATTCAGACCAAATACAATAGTAACAGGGTAATTGACCATCAAGAGTAACCAAACTCTCCCCTATGACTGAAAACGACACTTGCGACACTTTCAAATCAAGAGACGATGGTACAATTACGTTACTTTTTGCAAAGGAGAACTGAAAATGACTCAACAAATACACAAAAACATTTACAGTTCTTTGCACATTGGAGGCAGAATAACAGCAAGGAAAAGGGGTTTCAAACAGAGATATACTGATTACAGGCAGCAAAATTCATGAATAGAACTAAAAAGAATGAATCACAGAAACCAAAACTGAACAATGCCTAGTCTGATCAGTGCACCTGTAACACAGTGAACTTGAAATGCAGCGCACCTACTACACTCGGGAAGTGCGCTGAATTTCAGATTCACAGAACAGAACCTGTGCTGGGCCAGAGACGAGACTTTGCTTGGGTTCCGGGTCACAGTTTGCAGTTCAGTTCAAGGGTTTTGGCCGAGCAAATGGTAATCTGTAAAGCAACAATCAGGGGTAGATCTAAGGAGGTTACTAGAGCTACCACAAGGGGCAATCAGAGAGTTTGTAAATTAGTTGTTTAATTTATAAACAAAACCCAGAGATTGACTGAAGCGGCATTTATCTACTTTGCATTTGCATAGCAAATGCATGCAAATGCAGTTCAAAAGCTACCTGGCTCGACTTCAGGCTCCGTCTATAAGTTTATAAAATAAACAATCAAGGAAGATAAACAAACTAACTAATTCGTCCCCAGCGGAGTCGCCATTTTGTTACAGGGAAAAGTGTCTACTCAAAACTGCTTATCCCACTAAGGTGTGGTAGCTACCTTAGAAACAAACAAAGTAAAGCTACTTTCATTTTTCCTTTATGAAATATAGATGAGAGAAGAACAAAGAAGACCAACCTCTGTCTTGGGCTAATCTCCTAGTTCGATTCCTCTCTCTTGATAGTCTTTCGCTACTTGCTCCCTTGTACGCCCAGCTTCACAGAGTACCTGTAGGATCACAGTAGCATAACACTATACAAGAACATGGATCTATAATCATAAACAATCTAGGATCAGATGTAAATTGACCATACAAATGCATAAAACATAAATGACAGAAGAGTATGGAGGAAAACTTGAATAGCTTTTATTGATAAACAAGAAAGAGCCAAGGGAGTTACAACCAGTTGTTCTGACCCAGCATCATCCTCTCAGCAAGTAAGCCCTTCTTCACCTCATACAAAGCTTATATCACCCAACACTATGATGTTGTCTCAAGATACCAACAACAATTCGTTACAATATGCAAAATTCCAGCCTCTGGATCTCTGGGATGAGGGATCCATATATAGATATCTGTAAGGGAGATGAGTCAGCTTGTGATTTGATTAGTTTCTTCCCTCTGATAGTTATTGCTTCCACTTGGAGATTGATGATCTCTTACTCATCCTTGGTCGAATTCAGAGAGGCAAGTGTCACAGGAGAAGTTTCTGGAAGATTCCATGCCTCTCCACCTCGCGGAATGACACTGCCATTTATCACTTCTCACCCATCGCACCCCATAGAAGGGCTTTTTGAAATACAACGCACCCACACAGTGTACTTAGGTGAGATGCAATGCACTTTGCCTATGGAGCAGCTGAAATGATCCTGTTTTGACCAGTTCTGAGTAGTTTTTCATGTAGAACTTCTGGGAGAAGCTGTAATCAGTTGACCTTGTTCCTTTAGGGGTTAGAACAACACTTTTAGGGACTTAGGAGCCCTTGGTTTATGGACATTTTATGCTTGGGGTTGCAGTGCCCAAAAATGTCTATAACAATGTCTAAAGTAAGATGCTTTAATTGTCACAAGATGGGACATTATGCTACTAATTGCCCATTGAAGAAGTCCAAGAAGGGATCCTCGGAAGGATCGAAAGGTAAGGCGTTAGCCTCTCAATTCGAAATGGACTTTACCCTCATCGGATGCATGGTGTCATCGATGATGGGTTGTGTCTGGTATCTTGACAATGGAGCCTCATTCCACATGACCGGTGATAAAAAATTATTCAATGCCTTGGAGGAGAAAGGCATCAAGGTGCGTATAGAGATGGGTGACGACATAAGGTATAATGTTTCAGGAGTGGGAATGGTTGCTTTTCAGAGGAAGCATGGAGCTCCTCTCACCTTGACAGATGTGATGTATGTCCCTGGACTAAAGAAGAACTTGGTATCAGTTTTGATGTTGGAGGACAAAGGCTATGATGTTGTCTTCAGTAAAGGAAAGGCATTCCTAAGACACATAGCCGCGGGTCAGACCGAGAGGATAGGGATTCGGGTGAATAATATCTATAAACTAGAGGTAGATGATTGTGCAGCATTGAGTACGAAAGCAGAATTGGTGCAAAGCCAAGACATTAGCGAGTTGTGGCTCAGGCGGTTGGGCCATTTGCATCATGGGGCTTTGAAGATAATGCAACAGATATCTACAGGACTTTCCTTAGGTAAACTTGAGTAAGTTGACACATGCAAATGTTGTAACTTGGGAAAGTACACCAAGTCTTCCTTTCATGATCAAGACAGTCGAGCAGTGGTTATCTTAGAGCGAGTTCATACTGATTTGTGTGGACCATTCTCGACAGCATCCACAGCGAAGCAAAGGTATTATATGATTTTCATTGATGACTATTCTCGTAAATGCTTGATTTATTTCATGTAGAAGAAGGACCAAACTTTCACAAAGTTTTGTGAGTTCAAAGCTTTGGTTGAGAAAGAGTCATGGAAGAAGATCAGGGCCTTGAGAAGCAACAACGGTGGAGAATATGTCTCTCAAGAGTTTAAGGACTTCTATGTAGTGGAAGGAATTAAACGAGAGTTGATGGCACCTCATAACCCACAGTAGAATGGGATGGCCGAGAGGAAGAACAGAACTATTGTAGGGGCAACACGGGCAATGCTGCATGACCAAGGCCTACCACTTGACTTGCAGGCTGAGGCATGCAACACAGTGGTCTATTAGCAGAATAGAAGCCCGCATCGCATACTTGGGATGAAGACACCAGAGGAAGCTTTCTCCGATAAGAGACGAGATGTGGGTCACTTCTGGATCTTTGGCTCATCGGTATATTGGCATGTGACAAAGGATGGATGGAAGAAGCTTGAGCCAACAACAGAGTTGGGGATATTTGTGGGGTACACTGATACACATCACAACTATCGAGTGTACTTGCCTACCAGTTGGAGAACAGTGGTTCGCAGAGATCTCAAGTTTGATGAGCAAAAGGCCATGCAAGTTTCCCTTGAGAGGGAGCTCCAACTACAGGTTGTGGAGGACTATTGGTTCCTAAGGAGGAGGAGCCTCAGACTGATGAGGAGTTGCCACATGTAGAGGTTCCAGGAGTGGAGACATCCACTCAAGAAGAGTCTTCCAGAGATGGACGAAAGTGCACAAGAGAAGCTAACATATTGTTGGAGGATGTGAGAGAGAATGTGGGAGCGCCATATTCTTAGTGCAGAAAGAGGAGGTCACCTAAGAGGTACACTAGATACATGGCCCTTGCTAGGCAATGTGTTGAGACCGAGCCATCTTCCTTTGAGGAAGTAGTGCAGCAGCCGATTTGGGTTTATGCTATGGTGAAGGAGTATGACTCCATATTTCGTAATAATGTTTGGGACATAGTTCTGAGACTGGAGAACAAGTCAGTTGTGAGTTCTCGTTGGCTTTACAAGGTAAAGCAATTTGCAAATGGTAGTGTGGAGAAGCATAAGGCAAGATTTATTGCCTGTGGCTTTTGACAAGTCAAGAGGATCATGTTGCTGCATTATATTTCGACAGAGGAGCAAGACACTGACATTTTGACAAAGGCATTGTCAAAGTGTAAAGTTGAGTTCCATAGAGACAGGATCGGGGTGGCAAATAATCCCTTTCTTGTTGAGAGGGAGCGTTGAAATATGGCAACAAGAATATTCCAATTTAATTTGTCCTTGAATTAAATTGTGAATTAAAATCGAATTTAGTCTTAACAGCTACTCAGAAATAATTAATTATTTTATTTTAAATTAATTAGTTGGAGAAATTCAAGTTAGAAGTCTTTCTGAAGTCATGCAAGAGTTATCCCTTAAATTAAGGATATAAGATTGAGTTATATTTGTGTTGTAATTAGTTAACTCAGATTACTGAGTTAAGTCTAGTTAAATTAGTTCCAAACTGTTTGAGGAACTTATAGTGAGTTAACAGTCAATTGATGCATTAATGCACTTAACTAGTGCTACTTCAGTTAACTGAAGATTTCCTCATCAAAAACTCATGCATGTCTATTCTGAGAAAGACCTAGTTGAGATTAATGCTCAAGGACAGTGTACTATCAGTTGCATGTATTTTCTCATGGAGAAAACTCATGCATGCAGTCAAGGATTCATCCTTGAGGATTGCGCAGTTTTGAAGGATGGGTTTTTCACTTGGTAATAGGAGAATCATCCACAAGGAACAGCGCAACGAAATAGGAGCTTGGAGGGAAGAGAGGAAGGCTGGAGAGAAGCCAAGATTGCCTGTGAGCATTTATGAGGATTGTACTGAGAGCTGGCTAGCTGTGAGAGCTAAGGCTTTGATAATTCCTATGTATTTCCACCCATGTATGATAATACAATAGTGTGGGGTTTTTAGCTGAGCTTTCCCCAAAGTATTTTCATCTGTATTGTGCCATTGATTCTTCTTCTTCTAGTTATATTGTTCAACTCGATCTTTAAGCTTCCGCAAATTGATAGTAGAAGTAGGTTATAGTATTCTGCTTTGATTTATATTGCATTATTGAGTTAACCTACCTCCATATTTTCTACAAGAAGTTAAGTCAAAATGGGTATGAGGTCATATTGAAAGGTCTAACATGTAATAGTATAGACAAGCCACCCAATGGAGGACTCATTGCAAAATAAAAATGACCAAAAAGAGAATTTATCCATTAGTGATGTGGAACTTTATTAGTCATAGTCATATGCATGGAAAGTTTCAAGATTATAATTCTCTGTTATAGCATCTTGGACATGGTCATTTCATATTGAAAGCATTAGTATTTTAGAAAATAAATCTATGGTTAGAGATCTCCCCATGATTAATGTTTAGGAAAACTATTGTGAGAGTTACAACCAAGGTAAACACCATAGAGATAATATTCCAATGGATGCTTCCTATAGACCTAAGGCACCTACATACATGTATATGTCATCTAATACAAATATAGTAAATTAGAGGTTATTTTTACTTCTCAACATCCAGTATTGATTTTATCGAGAGTACATGGGTATATTTTTTCAAGAGAAAAGAGGAGCTAGAAAATTCAAAGAATTCAAATCCATGGAAGAGAAAAATAGTGGGAAGTATATGAACGTAATCAAATGAAATGGAGCTAGTGAGCATGATTCCAGATAATTTATAACATTCTATATGAATCAAGGAGTTAAAAGGAATTTTACAACAAGATACACTACACAAAATGGAATAGTTGAAAGGAAGAACATGACCATAACAAATATGGCTAGAATGTTTAAATGAAATTTTTGAAAAAGAAATCTATGTAAATTAGCCACCATGATATGAAATTAAAGGTCAAGAGCACAAATTTTATAGACTAAATAAAGATTTGTGTAGTCTAAATCTAGCTCCATGAGTTTGGTACAATCACATTAATTCCTATGTGCTTAACAACGGGTTCAACAACAGTAGTGATGAACCCATAGTTTATACTAAAATAGATAAGCAAGGTAGTATTATAATTCATTTCCTTTATGTTGATGATATTACATATATACAAAAAAAATTGCGGCATGATTTCAAAGCATCCATGAAGATAAAGGTTATAATGGTAGATCTTAGACTTATGAAGAATTTTCTTGAAACTAACATTGAACAATCTACACAACATATTTTTATTTATCAGAAAAATTATGCTACTGATATTTTAAAAAAAAAATAGAATGGATAGAAGAAAACCAACAGATATACCAATTGCAACAAGTAGAAAATTAAGTAAGAAAACAAATGATGAATAGTTAATCCCACTTTGCACAAAATATTTGTAGGAAACCTCATGTATCTTAAAACTAGTAGGCTAGATATCATGTGTAGAGTAAAATTAGTTCAGATATTTACTGAGTCTCTAAAACACTCTCATTGAAAGATTGGTAAAAGAATCATATGATACATTATAGGTATAATGGTTTAAGGAATTTGGTATTCCACTTCCATATATAATATTATTGTTGGGTACAGGTAGTAATTTTGAGGTGTTTTGCCAAAGGTATTTATGATTGGAAAATCACTTCCAATTTTATATTTCATTTAAGTAGAAGTTTAATTTCGTAGGCATCAAATAAAAATATCATTGTCACAATATTTCAGTCGAAGCATAGTATGTGGTAGGTACATCAGTGACATGTTGTATAGTATGGTTAAAAAGACCCTTATATGACAATGCACATGAAGAGAAAGAACCAACTCTCATTTTTTATGAAATCAATTCAACCATTGTGCTATCCAAGAATCATGTGTTTCGATCATAAAAATAAATACATTGACATTCTCTATCATTTTATTAAGAAGCATGTTCCAAATCATTATTTCACTTTTGTAACTCTCAAAAACCCATTGCCACAATACAATTTTGAATTTTAAAGAAACACTTAAACATTTTTTATGCTAATAGTTACAATAGTCATAAGTAACAAAGATTGTTACTTAATGTTATGTTAAAAAAGACCAGGAAAAAAAAACCTTAATTATGAAAACTGACTATGCCAAATTAGCTAGATTTAGATCATTCCTATAAAATGTGCTTTATAAATCATTGTAGCATCATCTTCCCCAATAACCGTTAACCATTTTCTTGATTGGTGAAAATATATCACATTTAAATTAGCAAACCATGTTTTGAGTTACGAAGGTTTCCACTTGTGAAATCCATTATAATTTTGACGAATAAATATTAAGGACACCAACATCCTTTGCACTGCATATCCAATAAACACTCATTTGGTTAACTAACCAAGATTTTAATATCAATATTAATTTTTTTTTAATTTCAATTAAAATCAATTCACTTATTTATACTAATATAAATCAAAAGCTACTTCACTTAAAAATTAAATTGAATGTCGACCACATTAAAAGGAAATTAAGTTAATTCTTTACAAAATAGGAAAAAACTAAGAATCTCTTAGGGCTTTCAAGTATTAAGTAAAGAATGAAGATTTAATACCAACAATCAAATTTTGATGTTAGGAAGAAAATTAAGGTATCTATTCTTTTTTTAATAAGAGTGCAATGAGGTAGTTTAATTGGTGACTATAAGTGAGCGACGACGTTGGTCCTTTGGGTCTTAGATTCAAGTATTTCCGACTGAAAAATATAATCAAATTGATCAAAATTTAAACAATGGTTAAATATATTAAATATATATATATATATAAACTTTATACAAAGTATTATCCGATCTTGTTGTATATTATGTAATATGAATTGTATAAATATTTTTGAATATTACACTATAAGTATTATATGTCATGAACTTATTATATGTCATGTATTTTAAAATTATTTTTTATTTAAAAAACCAAAAACAAACCATATTAGAAGATTTCAGAATACCATTATTATTTTTAGATGCTTGATCTTGCAATTTTCAACCCTTTTTTCTTACACTTTTCAAGAGGTTTTTGTCTCTCATGAGATTTGGATCTCCCTTTCTCTCTTCATATATAGGGTTTCACGAAAAACCAAAGACCAATGGGTGGATTCAAAATCTTTATATCTCACCTCCCCTAAGAGGAGTAAAGAAACCCATTTGCTTAGAATTACATCTAATGAAAAGTTTTGAAATTTTTAAATAGATTAGTAAAATTTTGGAAAAATAAATATTTTTAAATTTGTATTTTATTTTATTTTGTAAAATGTAATTTTTTTTTTTTAACTGAATGATAATCCTTTTTATGTGGTTTAAAATTGAATGGTGAGATAGAAAAATTATATTAAAAAATAAAAATTTATATTCAGTGTATTAATTTAGATTTTGTTACAATACTATGGTTAATATCATGGTTTATCAATACCACATACCCAAACTATAACTCATTTAAAAATCAAAATATTTTATTTTAATTTAATTTTATATCATTATAACAAGATTCTTAATGATAGACATTTATCCCATTTTATCATTGATATTATTAATTTGTATATAGGATTTGTTACAATATCATGGCCCAATGTTATGACTTATCAACACCACTTTCCCAAAAACCATAACTCATTTCAAAATCAATATATTTTTGAAATATTTTATTTTAATTTTATTTTATAATATTTTTATATTCTGGTAAAAAAAAACTTTGACTTTCAATTAATTTTGAAAATTATAAACATATTCTGTGAAACTTATTAAGCTCTTATTATATTAATTTTTAATATTATATTCATTTAAAATTATATATATAGCGTAAGAATCCACTACAACAATATTGTATATTACACTTTTTAAATTATAAAATAATCACTACAACTCTTCTCTAATATAAAAATTATGGTAATTTAAGTAGTATATATTTTTTTGTAATGAATGTAAAATAGAAACTTTAAAAAATAAATTAAAAAAAATAATAATTATTAAAGTTGATTAGTCTAATAAAATTTAGGTAATTGGTTTGATGATGATGATGATGATGATGATGATGGTGGTGGTGGTGGTGGTGGTGGTGGTGGTGGTGGTTAACGTCCACTGAGACCAAACTTTGGTCTATCGGACCTAAAGAAACGAATTATTTAGTTTGATTTAATATTTTATTCCTATGCTCAAAAAGCTTGGAGAGAAGCCTCCCGAGCTCACTGTAATTTTGACAATGTGAAAAGCTAGGAAGGTCAGTATTGCAACAAAGATTTTGAAACTGAGATCTAATGTGGTTGCATGCAGGGCACTCTAAGAGGAAGTGATTTTCATCCTCGATGTGGAAGGTCAGTATTGCAACAAAGATTTTGAAACTAAGATCTAATGTGGTTGTACGCCGGGCACTCTAAGAGGAAGTGATTTTCATCCTCGATGTTTGTATTCTGACAAAGATGGTAGAACCTTTCCATCCATGGTGTTTTAGGAACTTCCCAACAACCCGTTTCACTATGAAGCTCATGAGAGTTCGTTCTAATCTTGGCTATATTAATTTTCTTCTTTGAGCTAGTTAAAACAGAGAGATACTTTTGATCTTCTAGGGTGGGGTTGATGACCTTATAATATCTTAATTTTATTTTAGCTGCTAAATATTTCTCACACCACATTTTTTCTTTGACCTTAGAAGTAAAAATATTTTTAATGTTATTAATGTTTTGCAATGCAACATTCTCGTCGATCTCCCAAAGGTTACAAAGAAAGAACATTTTTGTAGTTTGATATAAGATTTATTTGAAAATATTGATTGAAGATTTACTTAAAAGACTAGTATATTTATGTGATGGGAAGGTAATTGTAATTATGAAGAGGGAAAAGTAAGTTGATTTATGTTTTATTAAAAAAAACAAGTAAAAATTATTTAGAGAAAGGGAAATCTATATTTAAGAGGAGGGAAAGAGGGTGGAGGTTTAAAAATATTGGTATAAGAGGAGGGAAAGTCGGTGGAGGTTTAAAAATATTGGTATAGTCTTATAGTGAAATTGACAAGGAGTTAAGAGCATCCAATGATAGCATATAATTATTAGAGTGCTAAATTTTGACTAATACTAATTATGATTTTAGATCAATCAAAATGTAGAATTAGCTTCATTCTCAAGAATCTTGAGATAATGTACTAAGCGAATATGCATAACCATATCACGAAATCCTATAAGAAATGCCAAACACATAGATACAAGTTGTTGTTAAAAACAAAAAGAAAGTTGGAAGGAACTATGGCTTATCTAGCAATTTATAGAAGATCCAATTTTTCATAAGGTCGTAGTACCTAATCATGCCAAGCAAGCATGGATACTCTTGAAACGTGGAAACAATTGTGAATCCCTTCATATGAACTAAAACTTTGTAGATCATTTTTTGACATAGGCCAAGGGAATCTTTAATGACGTCTGAGCGCATGTAGAGGACATTTCATAAAAAAATTCTATATGATTGTGGTAGCTATAGAGAAATCTAAATATCTATCATATTTGTTTGTAGAACAACTCATAGGGTATTTCATGACATGTGATACAAGAATCAATAAAATAAGTGACTCTTTGGAATGTGCATTTCATTGTTAGGCCTTCATTAGCAAAGGAAGAGGTCAATGAAGTGGAAAAAAAGTTAGAAGAGGAAGAGATCACTCAAAACTAGGAGACAGGTCAACATGAGAGCAGATGACATTCACACAATTTCCCTCATAGCCAAAGAGAAAGAAGTAAATGTTACAATCATGTAAAGAGGACGAAGTTATTGAAAATATAATTCTATTATTGTAGGAAGTTTTTTCATGTAAAAAATGAATGCAATAAAAAGCAACCATATCTAAGGAAAGATATTGCTAATGTGATAGACATTATTGAAGATACATATGAAATCAAGTTCATTTCGTGTCAAACAACTGAATAATGAATATAATGGATATAAAAATCAATGATAGGTATCCAAATCATGTTCTCATATTTCATTCATAATTGAAGTAAAATTAGAAGGTGATTATCTAGTAATTTTTCAAAGGAAAGGAACAGTCTTCGTCTAAACAAAGCAAATGTAGGGAAGTTAAGTCAAAATGGGTATGAGGTCATATTCAGAGGTCTGGCACATACCATTGTAGACAAGCCACCAAATGGAGGACTCATTGCAAAAATAAAAATGACCAAAAAGAGAATTTATCCATTAGTGATGTGGAACTTTATTAGTCATGTAGTCATATGCATGGAAAGTTTCAAGATTATAATTCTTTGTTGTAGCATCTTGGACATCGTCATTTCATTTTGAAAGCATTAGTATTTTAGAAAACAAATCTATGGTTATAGATCTCCCCATGATTAATGTTTAGGAAAACTATTGTGAGAGTTACAACCAAGGTAAACACCATTGAGATAATATTCCAATGGATGCTTCCTATAGACCTAAGGCACCTACATACATGTATATGTCATCTAACACAAATATAGTAAATTAGAGGTTATTTTTACTTCTTAACATCTATTATTGATTTTATCAAGAGTACATGGGTATATTTTTTGAAGAGAAAGAAAGAGCTAGAAAATTCAAAGAATTCAAAGCCATGGAAGAGAAAAATAGTATGAAGGTAATCAAATCAAATGGAGCTAGTGAGCATGATTCCAGATAATTTATAACATTCTATATGAAACAAGGAGTTAAAACGAATTTTACAACAAGATACACTACACAACAAAATGGAATAGTTGAAAGGAAGAACATGACCATAACGAATATGGCTAGAATGTTTAAATGAAATTTTTGAAAAAGAAATCAATGTAAATTAGCCATCGTGGTATGAAGTTAAAGGTCAAGAGCACAAATTTTATAGGCTAAATGAAGATTTGTATAGTCTAAATCTAGTTCCATGAGTTTGGTACAATCACATTAATTCCTATGTGCTTAACACCGGGTTCAACAGCAGTAGTGATGAACCCATAGTTTATACTAAATAGATAAGCAAGGTAGTATTATAATTCATTTCCTTTATGTTAATGATATTACATATATACAAAAAAAAGTTGTAGCATGATTTCAAAGCATCCATGAAGATAAAGTTTATAATGGTAGATCTTAGACTTATGAAGAATTTTCTTGAAACTAACATTGAACAATCTACACAACATATTTTTATTTATCAGAAAAATTGTGCTACTAATATTTTAAAAAAAAAGTTTAGAATGGATGGAAGAAAACCAACAGATATACCAATTGCAACAAGTAGAAAATTAAGTAAAGAAATTAAATGATGACTAGTTAATCCCACTTTGTACAAAATACTTGTAGGAAACCTCATGTATCTTACAACTAATAGGCTAGATATGATGTGTAGAGCAAAATTAGTTTAGATATTATTGAGTCTCTAAAACACTCTCATTGAAAGATTGGTAAAAGAATCATATGCTACATTACAGGTACAATGGTTTAAGGAATTTGGTATTCCACTTCCATATACAATATTATTGTTGGGTACAAGTAATAATTTTGAGGCGTTTTGCAAGAGGTATTGATGATGGGAAAATCACTTCCAATTTTATATTTCATTTAAGTAGAATTTTAATTTCATGGGCATCAAATAAAAATATCATTGTCACAATATTTTAGTTGAAGCATAGTATGTGGTAGGTACATCAATGACATGTTGTATAGTATGGTTAAGAAGACCCTTATATGATCTTGCACATGAAGAGAAGGAACCAACTCTCATTTTTTATGAAATCAGTTCAACCATTATACTATCCAAGAATCATGTGTTTCATCATAAAAATAAATACATTGACATTCTCTATCATTTTATTAAGAAGCATGTTCCGAATCATTACTTCCCTTTATATGTTTGTAACTCTCAAAAACCCATTGCCACAATACAATTTTGAATTTTAAAGAAACACTTAAACATTGTTTATTAGCGTTTATGCTAATAGTTACAATAGTCATAAGTAACAAAGATTGTTACTTAATGTTATGTAAAAAAAGACCAGAAAACAAAACCTTAATTATGAAAACTAACTATACAATTTTGAATTTTAAAGAAACACTTAAACATTGTTTATTAGCGTTTATGTTAATAGTTACAATAGTCATAAGTAACAAAGATTGTTACTTAATGTTATGTGAAAAAAGACCGGAAAACCAAACCTTAATTATGAAAACTAACTATGCCAAATTAGCTAGATTTGGATAATTCCTATAAAATGTGCTTTATAAATCATTGTAGCAGCATCTTCCCCATTAACCGTTAACCATTTTCTTGATTGATGAAAATATATCACATTTAAATTAGCAAACCATGTTTTGAGTTACGAAGGTTTCCACTTGTGAAATCCATTATAATTTTGACGAATAAATATTAAGGACACCAACATCCTCTGCACTGCATATCCAATAAACACTCATTTGGTTAACTAACCAAGATTTTAATATCAATATTAATTTTTTTTACTTTCAATTAAAATCAATTCACTTATTTATACTAATATAAATCAAAAGCTACTTCAGTTAAAAATTAAATTGAATGTCGACCACATTAAAAAGAAATTAAGTTAATTCTTTACAAAATAGGAAAAAACTAAGAATCTATTAGGGCTTTCCAGTATTAAGTAAAGAATGAAGATTTAATACCAAAAATCAAATTTTGATGTTAGGAAGAAAATTAAGGTATCTATTCTTTTTTTATTTTAATAATAGTCCAATGAGGTTGTTTAATTGGTGACTATAAGTGAGCGACGATGTTGGTCCTTTGGGTCTTAGATTCAAGTATTTCCGACTGAAAAAATAAAATCAAATTGAGCAAAACTTAAACAATGGTTATATATATTAAAAAAGAATATCAACATTATACAAAGTATTATCCAATCATCTTTTATACTATGTAATATGAATTGTATAATTATTTTTGAACATTACACTAAGTATTATATGTCATGAACTTATTATATGTTATGTATTTTAAAGTTATTTTTATTTGAAAAAAAAAAAAAACTATATTTGAAGATTTCAGAATACCATTATTATTTTTAATAATTTTTTATATATTAATAAAGTTTTTTCTTTTTATTAAAAAAAATATCGACAACCTTATACAAAGTATTATCCAATCTTGTTGTATATTATGTAATATGAATTGTATAAATATTTTTGAATGTTACACTATAAGTATTATATTTCATGAACGTATTATATGTTATGTATTTTAAAGTTGTTTTTTATTCTTTAAAATATTTTTATAAAAAGAAAAAACTCTATATGAGAAGATTTCATAATATAATTCTAATGTTTTAGTTCATTTATTAATTTATTTATATATTACCTAGTGTAGAAATACATTTATAAAAAATATTGAATAGTGTTAATCTAAATTATATAAATAATTGAATCAAAATTATATTAATTATATAATATTTATTATTTATAAAATAAATTAAAACATAATATATTTATTTAGTATTTTTTTATTGATCAAAAATAAAAATAAAAAATATTTATAACTTTAAAATAATAATTTAAAATATTTATGAAAATATAACTGTCATAATTATTTGCACAAAACATTATTATTATTTTTATTTGGTAAGTCAATTATTTTTATTAATTCTTAAAAAGATTAAATTTTGGAGAGATCATCTATTTGAAAATTAATACCTCATTCTGATCGGATTTGGTGGCCAGCAAGTACAAACAAAAGAACTTAGATAAAAACAACACAAAACTATAGGATCACATATCAATGGCCTAAAACACCCAAAACTATGCAAAAGGGAAAATATAAAACACTCTCCTCATTACATATTAGCATTATCAGGATCATGAACATCATTACCACCCTCACCAAGGCGATGGAAAGCGTTGTGAACATGTGATTTTATGTGTGCCATACATGCCTTGAAGTTGCCCATCTGGTCTTGAAGCCTCTTTTGGTTGCGACAAAGGGAGTCTTGATGGTCAAGGATATGGCATCAAATATGTTGAATATCATTAAGAGATTTATGATTTCATTCTTGTCCTTGTGGCAATCTCGTAACTGTTGATCAATCGATCCTTGCACTAGTTGAATTTGAGCTTCTAGGGATGCAAAAGGGGGCATCATGTCCCCCCGCCTAGGTGAAGCATCAAGTGGATGCTCTGGCTATGCTTCATCAACCGGTGGAACCACTTGAAGTCTATCTCCCTGTTCCCTCTGGCGCCCACCATGCCAAGGTCTGCCTCTTTGGCAGTGCATGGATAGGCCTCGCATATAACTTTGTAACCCCAATACAAACAACCAAACCACTAAATCATAGTATACACTTCCTTCATGCATGCACACCACCTTTAAAAGAGGAGGGTAATCTACCTCCTCACACTAATTATGCAAGTCAAAGAAACAATTACCGTAACCCCCCGCTCCTCACTCAAAGATAACACATGTTGCTACAAATGACTCCTTAATTGACCATGATCAAGAATGCTCACTACCCATTCCTCCAAAAAAGCAATAATGTGTAGGCAGGTTGGTGCAGGGTTACCCCGCACATACCCATAGTATGCATCAATGTACACAAATACACTTGTCCCAGGTGTTTAACTCTGCAATGGAATCAAAACTACACACTCATGAATGGTTAAGGCCCTTACCACTAGTTCCTTTATATCGGAACTCAATCCCCCACCTAAACCTCCTATCAGGACTTAAACTAGTCCTCAAGCTTTTGTTTATGACTTTGGCCTAAAGCCTTCCATTAACCTTCCCTATCGGAACTTGAAACCACCTCACAACCATTATAAAGCCCTTACTCTCTCTCACACACACACACACAGATATATATATATATATATATATATATATATATATATATATATATATATATATATATATCTTTTCCTCTTTAACACTTGGTTAATATGTATGTTTATCGCATAATTCCTTATCGACGCTTTTCCTTATAAAACCCATTAATAAAGAAAAATGCCACAAACATACCTTTTTTTTCCGCCTTCCCTACGGCTTCGACACAGATTCTAAGGTTGTACCTTGGTCGCTAGCGACATTCGCTCCTATCACAGCATACCACATATATGGTTATATCACCCCTCCGACTCTAATATTCAACTATCAAAACGTTTATATATATATGGGAATTCATTACAACTCCGCTCCGAAACCCTTTATTTGGATTTAAAATCCCATGCACCCGCATATAATAAATCATCGGATCCACCTACCTCTTCCGTGCTCTCTGAACTCCACTTCCCCGATCACCGACTAGCTCTTTATCGCTATCATCGCATCAACGTTCCCATTAACCACCAGCCTTTTGACCTCCCAATATGTGATAAGCAATCTGCCCTGGGCCGTCGATCTGGACTCTCGATCCGACAGTCCTAGATCAATCGCTCTATCGCAATCGCTCCCTCTTACCACTTAAAACCGCCGATCTGACCAGTTCCCTGGACCTGATAAGGGTATAAACTGCTCTTTATAGGATTTCAAGTCTGGAACTTGATTCCGACTAAGTTTTGCACTAATTTTTAGTGTAAACTAGACTTTTGGCTTGTGGGACTTAACCTTTATAAATAATTCTTCCAACGTGATGCTTCACCCTTCTCCTCATGACATCATCTGAACTGTTGATCCTTGTGATCCAGTGGTTGCTGAGAGTCGAACTTCACTTCTCTATTCTTCCTTTTCCACTTTTTTTTTTTTTGTGCTAGACCTTAGTTCTTCTATGGTTTACTCCTCTTCAAAGGTTTCAATTCTTTCACCGTTTCTACTGCAACTCCCTCTATAGCTTGATTCCTCAGCAAATCCTCTGATCCTTCAGCTGGATTCAATGAACCTTCTACAATTCCTCTGGCTCAACTCTGTTCCTCTGCATCCTTCAGAATTCTGCCTCCAAGCTATTGCAGAGCCTACGAATTCACAGTAAATCAGTCTTGAAATACTTCCTAATGCACTGACACAGTCAGGAACAAACTCTGCATATATTAATCTAAAAGCGAAGATTACATTTGAGACTTCTCGGTCTCACACAGACCTATTTTTCAATGTCAGTGGCCTCCTCCTTTTGACTCTGCCCATAGGCTTACATATATCCAACATTGGTTCTCTTGAACTAACTCTAGGGTGAATCCTAAACTGACTCCTAAATTCTCGGTACTAACTCATAAATCTTCTATCCACTTCTACTTCCATTAATTCCTAAAGTCTCTCTCTCGTCCCTCGAATCATGAACTGTTCTAAGAGTTCAGGTTGACTTTGGACTCTTGTCATTTATTCCCACTCATGTTCTCATTTATTTGAGAGCACTTACAATTCCTTCCATTATCTAATTAATTCCTATTCTATGCTCAAAAGCCTAATATTACATTAATTTACTACTTAGGAATCCAACTTCCTAAAAATACATGACCCCCCTCTGTCTACTTAATTACAATGATTTTCTCTTTGGTGAATGCTCCTGCATCAGACTCCCAAAGTAGAAAATATTCATGATCTCTTGATCATGTGCCTTCTGGTATTTGTCTTCCTAGATCCCACACTTTGTTCTGTAACTGTCCACATGCTTTGTTCCCTTGTTGTTGCTGCACTTATGCTATCTTTTGCTCCATTTTCTTCTTCTTGTCAATCAGATTAAAGTTCTGATTGATCTTGCTCCCTATTGCTACCATTTTCCTCCATTTGAACTGTTTCATCATTAGTTGGCACATTTCTTCAATCTCTGTTTCCAGTACATATTTGGACTGGTCCATATTTTGCTTCTTACCTCTTCCTCCTTCTCTTTGTTTTAGGTTACGGTTGTTGTCTTCTATGTTGGCTCCTATGCTGACTCTTGCTTTGCTTTCTTCAACCTTTGCCTTGGTTGCTTTGCCGACTTCTACTTTTCTTGCTGCCTCCCTATCATCCTTACCCTATTTCATTATTGAATCATGATTGTTCATCATTTTCTCTAGTAAATTAACTTCTCTATTCTATGGATTGATTTCTTCTATATAGTTCTCTTCTTTCACCTTTATTTGGCTGTTCACTCGTGCCAACTCTCCTCCGGAAATTCCAACAAAACCTGCACTTACAAACACTTGTTAAAATAAAAAAAAACAAGGTTGTTGTGCCTTATCTCCCTTTGACAACAACTCAGTTAGTTGCTCTGTTTCTTTCTCTTCTCTCAGCACATCAGTATGCGGATTTGAACTCTCAAACGAATTCATGAGACTGTCCATTAGTCCTTCTTCCACATCATTTTCTTCAATGATATCTTCCTGCTCTTATTCACTGTAGTGAACTCCTTCTCCTGTAGTGTCAATCTATTGAACTTTCATATCCATATCCTTTTCCTTATGACAATCATTCAAGACAATGTTTTTGTCTTCCCTTTTCAACAGTCTATCTTGAACATCTATTCTTTGTTTTTCTAACTCCCTTCTTTGAAAATCTAATTTTCTATATAACTTAACAACTTTGATTGGAGTAGATTTTGGAAATTTTACACAATTCTCCATACCTTCCATTGTTATGGATAGATCATCAGATTTCTTTTCTCCCTTTGCTAAATCCTTTTCATAAACTTCTTCTTCCTTAACATCTTCCGGTAGATGTCCTTCTTTTTCCTTGACTATCTCTACCACTTCCATGGCTACTTCCACCATGCCTATCATCACAGTGAATTGATGATCCTTTACTATGTTTTCAGTTAACATAGTTTCTTCTTCAAGCTTACCTTCAATCTCTTGCTATTTATCTTCCTCAAGAGCTATCCTTGTCTCATCATCTTCATTAACATTCTTCTGCATTTGTTTTTCATCAATAACATTAAACAAACTCATTTGATTACCTTTCTGAGACAATATTTCTTCATTCTTCATCAAAATAAGATCCTGATTCCTCACCTCCATGACAACTTCTATAGATTCATCCATAGACCTTTTCTTCTGCATGCAGTCAAATTCTTCTTCCTCTGATAAGTTTTTTGTGCCACCTTTTTCTTCTATATCTTCATCTCCTCCGAAGATATCTTCAAAAGGTTGTTTTTCTCCTGCAATATTTGCCATCATACACAAACTATCAATTTTAAAAGCATAAGACTTTGTGGTCTCACTTGATGGTTCAGCCATCATATCTCCTTACTGTTCCAAATCCTTCATTTGATTAAGAAATTCTTCGATGGTCTTCTCTTCAACCTCTTCAAGACCTTCACTTGGTTGCTTGATATCTTTCTCCAACTGCATATGAGACCTATCTATCTCATCCTCTTCCAAAACAAAATTTAGATCCCTCTGGTCTTCTTCCTTCTTCATGAAAATATCAGCAAATTGTTTTTCCTTACCTACAAACATACATAAATTTTCAGTTTTAAATCCATGTGACCCTTTGGCCTCACTTGAAGTTTCAATCTTCAAGTCTTCATCTTCAGTCAGAACTTCATATTCAGTTTCTCCCAGAATTTCCCCCTGTTCTGGTTCACAAATGGATTCTTCCATTTGTAACTCAACTTCCTTGAGTTTTCCCTTCAGCCACTTTACTTGCATTTGTTGTAGTCTTCTCTGTACCTCATACCATTCCACTGGCTTCTTCCTCAAGACCCAACCTAGTCTCTGGCTTTCCTCAAGCATACTCCTTAATGCATTGAGTTGTTCTTTTAACTCTACAACCTCTTTGTCAATTTCCTCTTGACTCATCCTCTTGCCATTTGCCTTGGCATCCTATTTCCTCATCTTTTTCCTGTTGTGGCTTCTCTCTAAACCTCTGCTATGAATATCAGTAGTCATCTTCTTCTCTTCTTTCTTCATAAGCTCCTCTGCAACAAGCCTCTGCAACAACTAGTCCTCCTTGCTACTATCTTACCTGACTAAACTCTCCTCACTCAATCTTCTGGTAAGCATGGTCCTCTATCTAAACCTCCTCTTGAGAAACACGTTTGCTCCGTCTAGGCTTCTGCAATCTCTCACTCTCTCTTGAGAAAACTTTAGCTGTCCTCTCTGTCCAATCTCTTGTTGGACTCTTTAGGGTCACTGCCACTTCTCCATCAGAGTGTTCTCCTTACTTTGTCTTTAAAAAAACATTTGTTCTCTTTTCCCAACTTCTCTTGTTGTCACCTGTGCATTAGTATAAAAACACATATTCTTAATTTAAAACAAAACAAATTACCTCACCTTCAAGATCTCAGTATGATCTTGTTTCATCTTTCCACCATGGATTGTTCTCTGTTTTCTCTCTAAGTCCTCTTCCTTTAGAACTAGCATTAAATAATCTTGCTTTCTCTTTCCTTCAAGGAATCGTCTGCTCCTTTCCACTCCAAGCCTCTATTGGAACTGCTACAGTCTTCCAAGAACTTCAAAAGTTCTCCTTACAGTCTTCTATTTTAGCCTTGTGCACATTATCTTCTTCTGTGTGCAATCTCCTTCTCACAAAAATCTTTCTCCACTTTGATTTCAACCTGCTCTGATTACAAACCTGGCTCTAATACCACTAATGGTTCAGGGTTACCCCACACATACCCACAGTATGCATCAATGTACATAAATACACTTGTCCCAGGTGTTTAACTTTGCAATGGACTCAAAACTACATACTAATGAATGGTAAATTCCCTTACCACCAGTTCCTTTATATCGGAACTCAATCCGCCGCCTAAACCTCTTATCGGGACTTAAACTAGTCCTCAAGCTTTCGTTTATGAGTTTGGTCTAAAGCCTTCCGTTAACCTTCCCTATCAGAACTTGAACCACCTCACAACCATTATAAAACCCTTACTCACACATATATATCTTTTCCTCTTTAACCCTTGGTTAATATGTATGTTTATAGCATAATTGCCTTATCGGTGCTTTTCCTTATAAATCCCATTAATAAAGAAAAATGCCGCAAACATACCTTTTTTTCTGCCTTCCGTACGACTTCGGCAAAGATTCTGAGGCTGTACCTCGGTCGCTATTGGCATTCGCTCCTATCGCGCCATACCACATATATGGTTATATCACCCCTTCGACTCCGATATTCAACTATCGGAACGTTTATATACGTATGGGATTTCATTACAACTCCACTCCGAAACCCTTTATTTGGATTTCAAATCCCATGCACCCGCATGTAATAAATCATCGGATCCGCCTACCTCTTCCGTGCTCTCCGAACTCCACTTCCCCAATCATTAACTAGCGCTTTATCGCTATCGGCACATCGACATTCCCATTAACCACCAGCCTTTTGACCTCTTGATATGTGATAAGCGATCCGACTTGGGTCGTTGATCTTGACTCTCGATCTGACGGTCCTAGATTAATCGCTCCCTCTATGGTTAGAACCCTTACCACTTCAAAGCGCCGATCTGACCAGTTCTCCAGACCCGATAAGGGTATAAACTGCTCTTTATAGGATTTCAATTCTGGAACTTGATTCTGACTAAGTTGTGCACTAATTTTCAGTGTAAACTGGACTTTTGGCTTGCGGGACTTAACCTTTATAAATAATTCTGCCGATGTGATGCTTCGCCCTTCTCCTCACGACATCATCTGAACCATTGATCCTTGTGATCTAACAATTGCTGAGCGTCAAACTTCACTTCTCTATTCTTCCTTTTCCACTTAGTTTTTTTTTGTGCTAAACCTTAGTTCTTCTGTGGTTTACTCCTCTTCAAAGGTTTCGATTCTTTCACCATTTCTGCTGCGACTCCCTCCTGAGCTTGATTCCTCAACGAATCCTCTGATCCTTCAACTGGATTCAATGACCCTTCTGCAATTCCTCTGGCTCAACTCCGTTCCTCTGTGTCCTTCAAAATTTTGCCTGCAAGTTGTTGTAGAGCCTACAAATTCACAGTAAATCATTCATGAAATACTTCCTAATGCACTAACACAGTCAGGAACAAACTCTGTATATATTAATGTAAAAGTGAAGATTACATTCGAGACTTCTCGGTCTCACACAGACCTATTTTTCAATGTTAGTGGCCTCCTCCTTTTGACTCTGCCTGTAGGCTTACATATATCCAACATTGGTTTTGTTGAACTAAATCTGGGGTGAATCCTAAAATGACTCCTAAATCCTCGGTACTGACTCCTAAATCTTTTGTCCACTTCTACTTCCATTAATTCCTAAAGTCTCTCTCTCGTCCCTCGAATCATGAACTGTTCTAAGAGTTTTGATTGACTTTGAACTCTTGTCATTTATTCCCATTCATGTTCTCTTTTATTTGAGAGCACTTACAATTCCTTCCATTATCTAATTAATTCCTATTCTATGCTCAAAAGCCTAATATTACATTAATTAATTACTTAGAAATCCAACTTCCTAAAAATACATGACCACCCTATGTCTACTTAATTACAATGATTTTCTCTTAGGTGAATGCTCTTGCATCACAGGTTGACCCTAATTAAGGCCTCCATAGAGATACAATACCGAACCTTTACAAGAATTCCCCTCTGAAGGTTACCCCCACCCCTTCTACCTAGCCTTCTCTTATTCATAGGAGCCGTTATCAACATTAGCACTCACCTATCGGTTGGGTGGGAGGAACTCCAAAACCACCTGAGACAAAAGAAAAGGAGGGAGAATGACCTCTAGAACCACCCACAAAATAAAAATGTTCCCTGTTCCAACTGTTTTGACTACCAATTGGACCACATTAACTGAGCCTTCCAAACGTAAACCACTACAAAATACAAAAGGAGTTGAATTACCTAAGAAAAAGTCTTAACCCCACTTCGTCGCCCTCTACATCGCAAAACCCAATGTTTAAGCAATGCCCCTCATCGAAATTCTCTATGCTACGAACCAAGCTCACTGAGAGAGCCAAATCCTGATAGTAGTTCAAGCCTGGGTCCCAGATTACATTTTGGGAAACAAATGCGGGACATACTCCTCCATACTTCTATTTTTTTCCGGAAGAGAGCTCCCCCACTGACGTGGGAATAGGCTTGGCCTTCCAGTGAGGCCACCAGTAGTTCTGAAGTAGGCAATTCCTTCTGTAGACCAAGATCTCATCTCATATTTCTAGAAAATGAATGCAAATACCACTGTCATTGGTGTTATAACCTCGACGACATCGAGAATGTTCTCTTGCAAGCCTCCTAGCTCTGCGTGTCCAACATGCATATGGGTCATAATTACTGCATGGAAATGCTATTGATGACCAATCCTATGTGTTCTCTGTGTTTTGTCACCCAACAAAGATATTATTATTGTTAAAAATGTAGTAGTTATAATTATTTATCGACATATGATATTTACTCATCATATTAACTACTTCCTTCACTTGACTTGCTAAAATTTAATTTGAATTAAATTCAAGTATTGTGTTTAATATTTATATGAAAAACAATTTCCATATCTGAATGTGCCACTTTTAAATTATATACAACTACTCAATTTTTTTATAAAAATTTAGGATAATATATGATAGTATAGAGATAAATAATAATCATAACATAAATAAATAATAATCATAAATTTTAATGATTTTTTAAATATTATTATTCAAATTTTATATTAAAAAATTATTTTTTAGTTAATATGTGTAAGGAAAAAAATAATATGATTATCACATTATTATTCAAATAACAAAAAAAAAATATCACTTATCTTTTAAATTGTACAAATACAAATGGTTTCTACACATTCTTCCACATACCTCTATACTTCCTTTAATTCAACTACGGCCTCTTTATGATCTTGTCACCTTTAATTCAACGACTGCCTCCTTTAATTCGACTACGGCCTCTTTATGATCTTGTTACCTTTAATTCAACGACTGCCTCTTTATGAACTTGTCAGAATGTGATCCCCATACCTATACTTCTTTTACAACTCAACTATAGCTTTCGTGACTTGTTAGAATCTAATAATGTGATCTACATACCTATATTTCTTTTCCAATTCTAATGTTAGAATCGAATAATGTGATCCATATACCTATATTTCTTTTCCAATCCCACTACTACCTTTAGTAACTTGTTACAATCTGACTTTAAGAAAAAGAGTACATCCCTTTTCCCACATATTCGTACCTAGCTTCATTTCAACTACTCACTTTACTAACTCGTCGGAATCTGATTTGAAGAAAAAGACCTACATTGTAGATAATAAGGTATAAATATTCCATCGTCGCCCAAATAAAAGAAAAATCAATCCATAGTGATGTGGACGTTTGGTTGCAGAGAAATAATTGATTGCTGACCCAAGTGCTTAATTTTCATTTAAACTGCTATCTTTGCTGACTGAAACATCATGCAGATGCCACGTACGATGCCACCTCATTTATCGTTTTCAAAATAATTAGCGAGATAGAATTTTGGCAGCATAGAGATCAAATAGTAATCCAGCGGTTTTCGGGCTGGAAAGGAATCGCAGCCGCTGCTCATTTGTCATTAGAGAATCTGTAACAAAGGAAGAGCATTTGGTAGACGACGCCACACCGCATACCATTGTAGGGTAGACGTGGGTCGATTGCAACAATTTAGCGGTAATGAATGGCCTACATGGCCTACATCTACTGCGAGTTGGAACTCTGACATGCATAACTGCCAAATCTAGGGGGTAACCATAGAGAACTGACAGACAGCGACATAACATTAACTTAAAAAAATATTATATTCTAATGTTGTAAAGTCATACAAATGAGCCATTACGTCAAAGATATTATATTTGCAAGGTTGTAAAGTTATTTGAGTAATGGTTGGAAATATGTATTTTAAACAAGGTCGTATAGTTAGAGTTCCCTGTTGTTTAGTTTCATTATTGAATTTTGAAAAAGTATGACACAGCTGCTACATTTGAAAGTGAGTCTAATGTTTTAGATTAGGATCCATTTCAATTAGAAAAAGTTTGTGTTTGATTCTTCAACCATTGTATCCAGTATATATATATATATATATCTATCATGACAACATTGTATTTATGTATTATGACAACATTGTAGTGTATATATATATCATGACAACATTGTATCTATGTATTAGGACAACATTGTATTGTCCTACGAAACCAATCGAAGCATTTTTTTCTTTTTCTTTTTTTAAATGTCATTATCTAAACTTTTGATTAGAGATCCATATCCATTGAAAAAATATTTTACACTTGATTCTCCAACTAATATATCTGTGTCACAAAAATACTTTGGACCTAATGGTTAAGAACATGTGCTTAGCAAGTTCAAATTTAGAGTTGTTAGGTATGTACACCTTCCTAGATTTAACAATCAAATTGTTGAGAGACGTAGGTCCATTGTCTCACAAATAAGAGAGTCTCATGAGTCAATTTCTGTAGGCTTGGCTATAACCTTAAAATAAACTTATTACTATTAATACTACTATCTCTGCTTGGGGTAGCTCAAGTGGCAGTGGCCATGGAAATGAAGTCTCACATAACCGGAAGTCTTGGGTTCAAATCTTGTGCAACCCTCCCTTGTAGCGGGGGGAATAATGGGTTCAAATCTTGTGCTACCCTCCCTTGTAGCGGGGAATAATGGACAAATAAACACGAAAATCTAGGAGAGTCCTACCAAGCTTACAAAAAAAAATACTACTATATTTTGTAGGAGAAAAAAAAATGAATACTTTGTTGAACTCTTTCATTTATTTTTGAATAAATCTTTATATCTATTAATGAAAGACTTCATCGTTGTAACAAGTTACACTGAATTGCAATATATTTAATATGTTAGATAGGGAAATTAGGTTTTTAACCTTTATAGTTATTTATGAAGAATGCTTTTATTAATAAATGAAATTGTGAAATTGATTAAATTTTATTTTTATAAACAAGTTAAATAGTAAATAAACTTATATTTTTTCTTATGAATTATTTTTTGGTAAGTTATAAGTGTGAGAATTTTGATTTATAATTTTTCACCCATTTTAAAATATTTAAATAATGAAATTTTGAAAATGTTAATAAATTATTAAAATGTAATTTTATCTGGTCAAAAAACTTATTAAAATTTTATCTAATATATTATAAATAATTTAAATTATCTAATATATTATAAATAATTTAAATTTCAACATATTGATATTAGAGAAATTTAGAGCATTCTCTTATTATTAATAATGAAGATTTAGAATAACAAAATATATTTTTAAAAATATATTGAAATAATTGTTTAAGTAAAATGAGAATATCACCTCAGAAAAAGTATTTCATTAATATATAGATGGATTAATTTGTTAAATATATGTTAAATTTCTTTAAAAATATATAATAAAAACTAATTTTAAGGAGTTAAATACTTTTTTATACATATAAAATATTTATATTATAAAAATAGGTTATCTTAAAATATTAAAATAATAAAAAAATATTATTTAAAATATATTTATATATATACATATATATATATAATTTTTATAATTTTCTTCTGGGTAAAATAAATTATCGTTCTTCTGTTAAAAGTTTTACACATCTGGAAATAGATTATTCTGGGCCGATTTTAAATGAAATCCATGCTTAAGATGTAAAATAAATTATTTATCTGATTTTTTTCAATTTCTTTTTATTTTTTCCAACTGTTATTTTATTATATTAATTACATCCGGAAGAATATTATATTTAATCTTATAAGAATTAAACTAAATCTTTAATTTTAAATCATCCATCATTGTTGTTTTAAAACCTTTTCTGATATAAATAATTTTGTTATCGTTTTTTTCCTTTTTATATTATATGGGAAATTTTTAAAATATTAATAGTTCAAATTTAACAATATTTATGATTACAAATTAAAATTTTAATATTAAAAAAATTAAATATTTAGTTATAAAATTTCATAATTTTGATATTATTAAAAGTATTTCTTAATCAATTAATGTATGTTCGTTTGCCTCTTGAATCGGGGAAACTTTTAGTCTGTTGTTATTCCAGTTATAAAAAGTAATTGGTTTTTGATTGCGTGTTCGTTACTTAGCCAGACTTAACCTTCTATAAATGAAAATTAAATTCATGGCGTAGCATTAAAACATGTACATCTCACATATATAAATGAAAATTAAATTCATGGCATAGCATTAAAACATGTACATTTGACATTTAATGTGAGGGATATAAATCACTTATATGATACATTGTCATCATTACTAATAAGATTACAAAAACTATAACCAATATTATTTATATATATATATAATATGAACTTTAGAAATTATTGTTTTTTTTTTCAAATTTCAATTAATTTATGGTTAAATTAATTCATGGTTAAATGCGTAATACCTGCTTTAGAAGGGATAATAAGTGTTTGTTAAAGATAATATTAAGTTAAGGATGAAAAATGGATGTATATTATTTATATAAACTAAATGATTGGTAAAAGTTAGAATAATTGATAGTTAATATCAAAACATTTATAAAAATTAATTAAATTATCACAACAATTAACATATAAGTGAAATATATAAATATTTATAAAATCTGAAACAGGATTGATGTATTTTTTTATCAGTTTTTAAAATAGTGTAAAAAGATAAAATATAAAAAATTTAAGAGATTAAAGAAAATTTTGTATTATTATTTAAAATGAGTCTCTAAAACTAAATGTAAAAGAATATTGGTATTATTAATAGCATAAGATAAGGGGTGGTTGGAGGGGGAGGGATTCTCATTAATCTCGAAGGAAACACCGAAGACAAATATGTTTGGGGCTGGGTAGGAAGACAAACAATTATGTTGAGGCTTATGGTTTGTTTCTAGGACTTTTCTTGGCTCAGAAAAAGGGCATCAGAAAAATCCAAGTCTTAAGAGACTCAATGTTGATTATAAAACATATGAAATACAACTCATTAGCAAACACAATGAACCTAAATCAAATCATTTAGAGTTCCCAAGGTATGATTCCCCTCTTTGATTTGGTGTCGTTCCTTCACCTCCTAAGAGGGAATAACCATGAAGAAGATACACAAGAAAATATGGCTTGTCAGTTGAATGCAAAAAAAAGGTATAGTGAATGAGATAGAGGAAACACTATGCATTCCCTAATCATCGTCATGGGTTCCAATCATTGGACAGAGGTAGGCATTCTTGGCTCGACCAAGAGCTAAGGAATTCAACGCAATATCAAAATATTAGGGTTTGTAAATCAATATACCTCCCCCCCCTCTCTCCACTCATTCTCTTTATAATCCCCCCTGACCCCTGACCCTTCTCCTCCCTCCCCTCATCTCCCTTTTCACTTCTCCTCCCTAACCCTCGTCACCCTTCTCCTTCCTATTCTGAAAAGTGTCCACTCCATTCAGTTATGTCACCCTTCTCCATTCCATTCTATCTCCTACTCCCCAGCCCCTGTCTCATTAGCCTTTACTTGGCATGGCCCATCCTTGCACCTCGTGGCATTGAAAGGCTTGCCTCACTGCAGAAAAATGGTTTCTCCCATCACCAAGGTACTACACCTAGTTCTAGGAGATCTCACAGCGTGACAACCCATCCCCCATGACATAAAAAATGTTGCAATGGTTGGCGATCTAGCACATGAGAAGGTAAGATAATGGGAGAGCATGAGAAACATATAATTCCTCTACTCCGAACTGTCATACCGCACGTGGAAGGAAGGCATGGGTAAGGATGAAGGACGATGAGAATATATGGGAAATTATGGTGGAGTATTGGGATCTCAGCTTCATGAGTACCAATTGATGAGCCTAGGTATTGCAACAAGAATGCTACAACTCCCAAGACTACCAAATTTAATTATCAACCTGGGGTTCGTACAAACTTAAGAGGTGTCGATACTATATGTGTGGCATACAATGTGTCCTTCCTTTGCTGTCATGATGTAATGGAGTGCATGTACTGAAATCAAATCCTATATGAATTGTAGAAAATGAAATGTTTGAAATGAAACCTTAACCTATTGCAAGAAAGAAAGTACAAGGAAAGAGACGAAAATTCAATGCTAAATCACACGATGTCCTAATTAATTGCCAAGAAACTATGCTTTGCAATAACGCTAAATTATCATGAACCAAATGCTACTATCTAAGAATGGAAGTAAGAAACATCAAACATCACTAATGTACAAGTAAAGGGACTGAAATAAATCTATTTTTGTCTTTTTGTTTTTTTCATGCAAAATAAAGTATGCAAACTAATGCCTTTTGGTGACATGGAAGGTGAATTAAGGATTTTGGAGGTTGGATGGAAGGGTTAGGAAATGGTTGGATGGTGTGGGAGACCCTTGGGAGGCTTTTGGTGACTTCCTAGAGGTTTTCCATCAATTCGGCCTCAAGACAGGCCGTTTCAGGAAAACCTACAGGATGTACTAAAAACCTCCAAGATGATCCTGTAGGAATTATAGGAAACCTACAAGATACAACCAAGAGAAAAATGTGAGGTGTTGGAGGTGATGGGAGGCCTAAGAAAGGTGTGTTATGGATGGAATGGAGTGGGAAAATTTATAGGATCACTCAGAACTCAAAACTAAAGTCGGGAGATGGATGGATTCGCTCAAAAAGCTTGGAGAAGTTTCCTTGTGAAATTATGAAATTTGTAATGGTTTAATGACCAAGCAAATCAAATCGAAATTGGATGGGACAAATTTTGTTATTAAGTAGGATGTCTTAGGTCCCTATTCCAAGTGGAATCACTTAAAAATACCTATGTTAACCCATGCAAAAAAAGTTTAAAAAAACATTACTAGTCGAAAATCAAAAAATTTGAGAACTAGTGAGCTAGTAAATCTAAGAAATGCCTAACCAAATCAAGTGAAAATGCAATGGGGTGATTTTTTTTATGAACTAAAATGTTTTTTGATCTGAGGTAAGCGGAATTAATTCGATTGAATCTTGTTAGCATACTCTAAAAACTAACAAAAAGTTATTGTTCTTCGCTAAAAAGGACGTCCAACAATCTAGATTTGGGAATAAGAAGACTAATCCAAGCAACTCAATGATTATTATGAACTTAAAAAGCTTTTCTAAGGATGGAATAGTGCTTGTGATCCTGCAAAATAACTTACATCAACCATTTAACGCAATCTTACAACAAGAAATCATTAACACTAAATGCAGAAATAAAAAGAAATAAAAACTAGAGATGCATGTGAATAAGCAACGAAAAGAAGGAAATAAAATGATACAAAAGGGCTTTGAGGTTCCAGGAATGGCCAAGCCCAAGGAAAATCAGAGACCTATGGAGGAGAACAAGATTTAGAAGATGAACATGACACCAATCTTCATTAGTTTCATTAATAGAATTACATCCCTGCAAGAAAATAAAATGGAGCTGCAAAAATATAAGCTCTCTCCATAATAAAACTAATGAAAAACTATCCCTAGAGGAAAATTCAACTTGGTACTTATAAAAAATGATTAGGAATCATTCCCCATGAATGGAGGAAGCTTTCCTCACCAAAATCCCTGCATTAGTGGATCTAGTCCCCAATACTAGGAATTTGCATTAAATGGCAGGGAACACATTCCTAGATTTTCTCAATCATTCCCTAGAGGAAAATTCAACTTGGTACTTATAAAAAATGATTAAGAATCATTCCCCATGGATGGAGGAAGCTTTTCCCACGGAAATCCCTTTATTAGTGAATCTACTCCCTTGATTAGTGGAACACATTCCTAGATTTTCTCAATCATTGGAGTTCCACAATTTGTGCCATAATTCCATAATATCTTGTTGACTTATTATTTATTATTGATCCTCCAGTAGTAGGGAACAAGTCCCTAAATTATCTCCTCCTCCAACTCTTCATAATCTGCTCAATATTCTCATAATATTCTACAAAAAATAAATAATATTAGGCACAAATATTCAATTATTCATAAACCTTCCTAATGAATATATTAAAGTTAAAAATAAATTATATAATGCAAAAAGAGAGGTTTAATTTGTTGAAGGATGGTCATAGGCCTTAATTTGTGTTTTAAATCAGAGGCATGGGCCTTAATTTATATCTAATTTAGAGGCCCATCATACCCCTTGCTGAAAGTGTTGCTCATCCTCTAAGAAAATCAGTAACCTCATTGTGCCTCATCCATGGCCCTGGTGGCCTCTCTCTTATGCATTAAGAATCTTGGTTACAAACTCTGCAAGGACAAGCCCAAAAACATATTTGTTCTAAGAAAAATCATTGTTTCTTGAGACCATTAGCTTGCTTTCTTGCCCTTATTCAAGATGATTTCTTGAATATTTTTTTATTTGACAAGGTCTTGCACACCCTTATCAACCATCTACTACCTTGCTCCGCCATTTAGACACCTCCTATAGGATTTCTGGGTCACTGTAATCCCTACAAGATCATCCTATAGAAAACACAGTCCCTTTGTAAACTGAAGTAAAGGAGTGGAAAAAATGATAGAAATCGTGGAGGAATGAATGGTTATGAGTGGTAAAATAAAAATGTGAGTGACAAGAGTCTCTTTGTGATCCTCCTTTGCTCTTTGACCATCCTTCTCGCTGCCCTGCAAATGGAAATGTCATGAAAATTGAGAGGATGCTCTCTTTGTTTTTTTTTTTTTTTTTAAGAATGAAATGGGATGGATGAGTGACGAATAGATAGTGAATATGAAGTGGATGGAGGGCTTGGAGTGTTGTGGTGACCTTGGCCATTGAAAAAATTTCTTCTTTTCACTGTTGTCCTCACTCCTTGAAATCATCACCCTTCATAATTTGACTTTTCAACATTGCATGAGTGACAGAGTGAGCTGCAATCAACTAGTTGAAGGCGACTCAGACTGCTGACCCATCCTTAGCTTATAAAACTTCATCTCTTATGCATTGACAACAAATTTCTAACAGTAATATGCTCAAGAGAAGAGGTCAAGAATATTGCATACTTGTACCTACCTGATGGTTGTTGGAGAGACATGCATGTTGCTGTTGAGTTTGACGTTGATGATCCTGATGCTACTGCTAAGCTCTGGAGGAGCTTCTTTGACCTCTAGATCCCCTTTAAAACTGTTCACTGCCAATCCTGTAGGTGTTGCTCTGTATCGTGTAGGTTTAAAGGACAACGACTTGTTTTGTGCATATCTCCCAAACGGTAGACTAGATTGAGCTGAAACCTTTTGTGCATGTTGCCATCATCATTATTCACCTCCCCATAGAAATATTTGGTCAATGGATGCACGGATCTCAAGAAAAACTAAAAATGGCTGAAGGTTATGGAGGCTGATTTCTTGGAAACCGTACACTGGAATTTGTTGAAATTTCTTGGGCATCTTACCATCATCCATATGCATCTACTCATGGAACATTTTTTTAAATGGATGCACGGATATTGAGAAAATGCAAAAATGGCTTAAGGTGATGGAGGCCAATTTCTTGGAAACCGTACACTAGAATTTGTTGAATTTGCATGATCATGTTACCATCATCTGTATGCATCTCCCCCTGAAACAAATTGGCAAATGGATGCATGGTTTTCAAGTTATGACAAAATCAAATTTCTGTTCTATGTATTTTTGTATCCTGTAGTGAAACAAAGCACCCTGTAGTTTTTTAGGACAACAAGGAAAATGAGTGGTAGAAGCTTGAAAATGATGGGTGGATAGTCAAAATAGATGAAGGTGATGGATTGACACGGCCTTGGCCTCATTGGATCATTTGAGCGAAGTAGGAGAAAGTCAAAATTTGATTTCTTTTGACTAGGCTTGACAAATTTTCCTTTTGGTACCAACTTGTTCTTGTTGCTTGCAGATGTTGGAGAGTACATGCATGCATGGAGCAAGGATTCTTTTATTTTTTCTCTTTTTATTTCTTCTAGGCCTACTAGCCGCCTCAATGAGATTTTCAACTAGTAGGTCTTCTTAGGCATCTCAAAGGAGGTTTTCACCTAGGATCTTCTTTTTTTCCTCTCTTTTTTTTTTTTTCTTTTTTCAACCCATTGACCGCCTCATGGAGGTTTTCAATCAATGAGCCAATCTGAGGCGCCTCCAAGGAGGTTTTCACCTTATATTTTTATTTTTTCTCTTATTTTTCATTTTTTTTTCTTCTACCCTACCCTACTTGAAAAACAAAATCACTTTAAAGTATAAGAATACTTCCAATGGAGCCATGTGCACATCAAGATGACAAACAAAATGATTTGGAGGCTTGAAATGTCTGCTTTGACATGTACCTGGATTTCAGAGACCAAATGATTTTACTTTGAAAGGATCAAGCATAGTTAAGGAAGAGAGTGATGCTGCAACTTAGTGACTGTCTAGAACCATATTTCAATATAGTTGTGATGTCCTTGGCCCTTTTGCTAATATGGATCATTCTTCATGTTTTTTTCTACCCTGACCTTCAAATCTTCCTCTTTTTGTTGATTGTTCTCTTGAATACATGGAGGATTTGATGATAACCATGAGGGAATTCTCTCGATCTCTGATTTTGATGTCTGCTCTTCATCAATCGTAGCCCATGGTTTTGTAGTCTTCTTATTTGAATCTTCTTCTTTTGGATGTGGTCCTTTAATGATATCAATATAATCTCTTTTTTGAAATACTCTTCTTGAGCTATGGTGAATACCATTGATCTCAAGAGGAGATGTTTGGAAGTTTTGTATCTCAGTTTTGTAAGTGGGTTGAGCTACTTCAATGTGTGGGTTTGGAAATGGTGGTACAGGTAGTTGAGAAGGACTGTAAATTTGAGATGGATGTGGATGGGGTTGTGGTTGTGGTGTAGGTGAATGGTAAGGATAACATGGATTTTGGTATGGATGATATTGAGGAAGATACTGAGGATATTGTGGATGGCTCCCATAAGTTCCTTGCCAACCTTGTTGCCAAGATTGGTTTTGGGGTTGAGATGACCAATGTTGCCAAGGAAAGGGTGTGTTCCAATTACTTTGAGGTGGATGTGCATAAGCTTGAAATTGTGAATTAGGCTCTTGCATCATATCAGGCTGAATAGGCTACCATGGTCCTCTTGGAGCTACATAACATTGCTACATTGACAATTGACTTAGTCCATTGTTCTCTTGGTAAACTTCCTTCAACCTTGGTAATGATAGATAATTTTTAACATCTTGTGATTCTGCAACACAAATATCAAAATTTTCTTTTCCTTCATCTTGCATTCTTAACATTTCTACTTGTTTTTTTAGATTACTAAGAATTTCTGTTTTAAAATCATCAAACAAGTTTCCATGTTTAGCTTGACTTACTAATCTTCATGTTGATTTACCTACTCTTGTTTTTCCTCTTGATATTTGTTTGCATGTTTCACAAATTTCATCAAATGATAATTGGTATACATCACCTCTTCTCACGAGATCAAGGAGATCAATCCATTCATCCCTAATTGTTCTAAGTAAGGGGGTTTTAGTGTGTCGGATCCTAAATGATGTAGATTTCCCCTCTTAAGATTATACATGAACCTCTCTATTAGATCCTCTAGACTCTCATCTTCTCTTTGATTCATTCTAAAGATTTCTTCTATAAGATCATGATCTTTATATTTTTCTATAAATATCTTTTCCATATCATTCCATGATCTTATTGAATTAGTCCTTAAAATCATGAACCATTTAAGAGCTCTATCCTTCAAAGTTGCCGGAAACAATCTTAGTTTTTGAGTTTTTAATAAGTAACCATAAGATCTACAAACAATCTCAAATTCAAAAAGAAAGGTTTCTGGATCCTCTGACCTTAGACCATGAATTTTTGGAAGAAAAGATGGAGGGATGTTATTCATGTGTACATTTATATCTGTATCTTGAATGGGAAATCCGAGAGGGTCTTCCTCATTGTCATCTTCTCCATCCATTTCTTCTACATTCTTTGCCATCTCTTCTTCTTTTTCTACCTGCAAAAGTGGATGGTGATATGGCTCTTACTGCACCATGTGATCAAATGAGGGGGTGGGTTGGTGTTGGAGAATTCTTTTGTTTTAGTTTTTATGATTGAATGAAAACTATAATGCAATGCATTTTCTATCTTTGAAATAAAATATGCCTAATGAAAATATTTTTTGGGAAGAAAACAATGCATGCTTTGACACCTCCCTGGAAACGACGCCAATAAGTGATGAGCCTCGGTATTGCAACAAGAATGCTACAACTCCCAAGGCTACCGACTTTAATTATCAACTCGGGGTTCGTACAAACTTAAGAGGTGTCGGCACTATATATGTGGCATACAATATGTCCTTCCTTTATTGTCATGATGTAATGGAGTGCATGTACTGAAGTCAAATCCTAAACAAATTGCAGAAACTGAAATGTTTGAAATGAAACCTTAACCTATTGCAAGAAAGAAAGTACAAGGAAAGAGACGAAAATTCAATGCAAAATCACACCATGTCCTACTTAACTACCAAGAAACTATGCTTTGCAATAACGCTAAATTATCATGAACCAAATGCTACTATCTAAGAATGGAAGTAAGAAGCATGAAACATCACTAATGTGCAAGTAAAGGGACTGAAATAAATATGTTTTTGTTTTTTGTTTTTTCATTCAAATTAAAGTATCCAAACTAATGCCTTTTGGTTATGTGGAAGGTGAATTAAGGATGTTGGAGGTTGGATGGAAGAGTTAGGAGATGGTTGGATAGTGTGGGAGACCCTTGGGAGGCTTTTGGTGACTTCCTAGAGGTTTTCCATCAATTTGGCCTCAAAGCATGCCGTTTCAGGAAAACCTACAGGATGTACTAGAAACATATAGGATGATCATGTAGGAATTATAAGAAACCTACAGGATACAGCCGAGAGAAAAATGTGAGGTGTTGGAAGTGATGGGGGGCCTAGGAAAGGTGTGTGATGGGTGGAATGGAGTGGGAAAATTCCTAGGATCACTCCAAACTCAAAACCAAAGTCAGGAGATGGATGGATTCGCTCAAAAAGCTTGGAGAAGTTTCCTTGTGAAATGATGAAATTAGCGAGCATTTAATGACCAAGCAAATCAAATCGAAATTGGATGGGACAAATTTTGTTATTAACTAGGATGTCTTAGGTCCCTATTCCAAGTGGAATCACTCAAAAATACCTATGTTAACCCATGCAAAAAAAAAAACGTTACTAGTCAAAAATCTAGAAATTTGAGAACTAGTGAGCTAGTAAATCTAAGAAATGCCTAACAAAATCAAGTGCAAATGCAATGGGGTAATTTTTGTTATGAACTAAAATATTTTTTGATCTGATGTAAGTGGAATTAATTCGATTGAAGCTTGTTAGCATGCTTTAAAAAATAACATAAATTTATTGTTCTTTGCTAAAAAGGAGGTTCAACAATCTAGATTTGGGAATAAGAAGACTAATCCAAGCAACTCAATGATTATTATGAACTTCCAAAGCCTTTTTAAGGATGAAATAATTCTTTTGATCCTGCAAAAGGACTTACATCAACCATTTAACTCAATCCTACAACAAGAAATCATTAGCACTAAATGTAGAAATAGAAAGAAATAAAAACTAGAGATGCATGTGAATAAGCAATGAAAGAAGGAAATAAAATGATACAAAAGGGCTTTGAGGTTCTTGGGATGGCCAAACCCAAGGAAACTCAGAGACTTATGGAGGAGAAAAAGATTTATAAGCTGAATATGACACCAATCTTCATTATTTTCATCAATAGAATTACATATCTGCAAGAAAATACAATCGAGTTGCAAAAATACAAGCTCTCTCCATAATAAGACTACTGAAAAACTATCCATAGAGGAAAATTCGACTTGGTACTTGTACAAAATGATTAGGAATCATTCCCCATGATTGGAGGAAGCTTTCCCCACCAAAATCCCTTGATTAGTGGATCTAGTCCCCAATACTAGGAATTTGCATTAAATGGCAGAGAACACATTCCTAGATTTCTCAATCATTCCCTAGAGGCAAATTCAACTTAGTACTTATACAAAATGATTAAGAATCATTCCCCATGGATGAATGAATCTTTCCCCACAGAAATCCCTTGATTAGTGGAACACATTCCTGGATTTTCTCAATCATTGGAGTTCCACAATTTATGCCATAATTTCACAATATCTTGTTGACTTATTATTTATTATTCATCCTTCAGTAATAGGGAAAAAGTCCCTAAATTATCTCCTCCTCTAACTCTTCATAATCTGCCCAATATTCTCATAAATTTTCACAACAAATAAATAATATTAGGCACAAATATTCAATTATTCATAAACCTTCTGAATGAATATATTAAAGTTAAAAATAAATTATCTAATGAAGAAAGAGAGGTTTAATGTGTTGAAGGATGGTCATAGGCCTTAATTTATGTTCTAGATTAGAGGCATGGGCCTTAATTTATGTCTAATTTAGAGGCCCATCACCAATCTCCAGTCCTACATCAAAATCCAAACTTGTACCTTTTATAAATGGGGTAATGGTTTGATCTTCCGTAATGGTTTCTGGTTAATTTATGCTCAGGTGATCTCTGCGAAGGCCCAATAGCTGAAGTTGGGGTCACTGAGAAATTGTTGTGGGTTTTAGGTCAAAGTGTTGACCATCAGGGTCGTCTCTGGTGGTGTATGAAGTCGAGAGGGGAAGTTGGGTGCTGATATGTTGAGTGTTGGTAAGATGAATGTCGTAAATATTTGTGTTGGTAAGCTGATTCAGACTGGGGAGTTTGAGAAGTAAAACAAGGGCTTTGGGTTGATCGCCTGGAACATTCCTAAGGTGGGGGTCCGTAATAACTAGGAGATTAGGCACTCTCGTTGTTCCCAGGTGGATAAAATGAGTGTGTAAAGTAACTCAACAGAAAAAAGTTCTCGGTCTGGTTCCTAGGGTCGCCGCTGCCCTAGGATGGGGGTGGTCAAGGGAGGGAAAAGCTCGAGAAGGTGGCAACAACATGCATACTTGTAAGGATTTTGTGCAAGAGCATTTGGAATTTAGGGAAGGTCTGGCTATTCTGCAGAGGTGTATCCATCAACAATAAAATGAGGCACTTGCTATGCAGGAGCATCAACTTGAAAAGAAGGAGCGCATCCGGCAACTAGAGGACGAGGTGGACACGCTAAGACATCAAATTGAGCATCTGAAGCTCAAAATGGAAGAGAACAATTCGAGGACTGAAGAAGAATACACTGGACTTGATCTTAATAGTCCAATGCCAATGGAGGAGTAATTTTTTTCTCTCTCAATTTAAAAATAAATTTTGTTATGACAAACTATACATTTAAATATTTACTATATCAGTGTTCTAGAATGTATAGCCATGGGCTACCAGTAATGGGATATTTTTGTAGGAAGTATGGGGAAAATTCTTAGAGAAGGGATGGGGAACAAATGAAATTTCAAAAGCCCTTAGTAAGCTTGAAATTTTGATGTAAAATATCGATTTTGAACATGAACTGGTGTGATTTATATACAAATATAACACTATTTCTAGTTTAAAAAAAATAGCATAACATGCAAATTTTCAATTAATAAAATATGAAATTTGACTAACCCATGAAAGTATGACATTGTGTGCACATGATAGTTTAAGTGCACATCATAAATATTTTACTTAAATCTAAAAACTAAGATTAAGGGAGAAAATATATACTCTGAATTTGTAAAATCTATTCCACAAACTAATTAGTTTCATAAAAGTTATTGAATTCTAAATAGCTAAAAATGATATTGGCTTCCTGCAATTTAACAAAACTATATAATAAATCAGTAGCAACACTGTTTTTATTCATAGCTATTAGGTTCATTGGGCTAACCAATTTTTAAACTAGCCACCAATCAAATTATATATTAGAATTTACGAAACTTATTTCAAAAGCCAATTAGCGTTATAATAGGTTATTAGATTTTATCCGACCAAAAGTAGCATCGGCATCATGCACTTCTGTATAGAAAAACTAATAACCATATTATTTTTAGCCATAGCCACTAGGCCCTTAACCCAACCTATTTCTAAACTAGGCAACAATCAAATTAGTTTACAATGTTTCTCATATGTTTTATATAATGTATATTTGTTTCACAATGCATGTGGTCATATGCATTATGTGGAATTTGATATGGCATATATAGGGTTAAACTTATATCTAATTCGGTAATTATATGTTATATGGGCTGGTGTAATAAAGGGATCACATCAAGTCTAAAATGAAACTTATATGCATTATAATATAAATACATTATGTAGAACTTGATATGACCCAATGGGAGAATGGGAGATTTATGGAGTTAAACATATATTAGTGACGTAATTATATATTATATGTGTTGGCTTAAGAAAGGGATCACTTGAGGTCCATTATGAAACATATATGCATTACGTGGAATTTGATATTATCTAATGAGGTATGGTGTTATATATAGTTAAATGGAGTAATTATATCTTATAGGGATCACTTGAGGTCCATTATGAAACATATATGCATTAGGTGGAATTTGATATTATCTAATGAGATATATATATATGGTGTTATATGTATAGTTAATGGAGTAATTATATATTATATGCATTTGCCTCGTAAATTTATTATAGTCACCCATAGAGCAAATGATGCTCGGTTGATTTCTTCAAATTGAGTTTTCTCATTGTTTTCATTTTAATTTCTTTCAATAACTTTTTAAAAAGATATGTTTTTAAGGTATTAAGGAGAAATAGCATATTACCTATATAACAAATTTAATTTTTGGTAAGTATAATTTTAAAGTTTTATTTTATGAGATTTGGGTTTATTTTTAGTCTTCAAATTAGAATCAATTAGGTTTTTCTGGAAAAGTAATTACAGGTTTTATAGAGCAATAATTATATCACACTGCATAAAGATCTAAATTGAATATGATTAGTTGCAATATAAAGAGGACAAACCATAGTATTGTAGGTTAAAATTTCGAAAGTAAGTTAAAAAAATGGAATTGTGGTAGCTCATACAAGTTTTATTTTCAATAAAGCAAGAATTAATAAGTTTTTGAAAATTTACCATAATTTTCTCTTGAATATCTGAATTTAATTAAATCTATAAAAGTCTAACATAAGCACTTTATATGCCCAAATTACAAATTAGATCTACGAAACATGAAATTTGCGTGAAAATTGATTTCTCTAAAGACCACTAACTCACAATTGAATAATGACCTCTTCTTATTTAACTATATATTCATTTTACTCTTTAATTATTGTATTTAGTGACTTTTCATTTTTTTTCCATTTCATTTGCTTTCTATAAGGCCTTTTAGTGAACCAATGGTGAGCAAATTGAGGTGTCTCAACACATTTATATAGTTAATCACCCATGGAAAACTATATTGTTGAACTATTTTGTAGATAGAATCCAATGGATTATGTGGCTTGTTAATCCAAATCACTATTCTTATGTTATTAATAAATGTAGATCACCTTCCTAGGTAATTTAAACCCTTAATCTTAATGGTTCCTAAGGTAAAAAGATGTAAATCATGCCTCTAATTGACATGCTTTCTTTTATGACATGTAAGTTTCATTGTGATAATCATCCTTGTGTGATCATGAAGGTCAAATGTGCGGGAAATCTATATATTAAGAAAACTTTGGGATTTAAAATTGGCATTCCAAGTAAAATAATAAAATAATAAAATAATAATTTAAATTATAAAATAAGAGTTATGAATTATCAATGGGAAATAAAGAAAACTAATTTCTTTAATAATATTTTTGACTTATCTCCTTATATGCTTACAAAAATTTCAACTATAGACACTCATTAGATGATGAGTTAAATTTCACATCCAATGAGTACCCATTTTGCATACTTTTAATAAACTTAAAGTGAGATCAATTGCCAATGCATGAGAAGAAATGTTTATCTTTCTACATATTTTTTATAGACCTATAATGAGATCAATTGAAAATAAATTAAAAAAATGTTTTTTTTTTCCTTTTTTTTCTGGAAAAAAAATACATTTTTCTAATGTGTTAATGTTTTATATCATTGTGGGTTTATCAAAGTACAATAGTGAGTACCCATTGGATCTAAAATTTTGGTTCTACATCCAACAAGTTTTTAAAGTTGAAATTTTAGTAAACTGATAAGTAAAATATATGATTAAAAATGTAGTTTTCTTCCTTTCCCCACAAAATTGTTTATCCTTTTGGTTGACATAACCATCTTGAATCATTGGTTTTCTTAAATTTGACTTTGATCGTACATTTTTTTGTTTTGAGGCCCATTTTTACCTCAATATCCCCCTAATTATTTAGCGCTAAAATCCAAGTCTAATGCTTTAACAATGAGCCAAATGATCTTGTCCAATATACTTTCTCTTATAATACTATATAGTTGAGGACTCATGGAGAATCCCACCAATAGTGTTGTTCTATTAAATGAATTGAATGGAACAAACGATTGATCAAATCATCTCATAGTTGTCGAGTTTTTTCTAGATGTTTCTTACCTTCCTAAACAATTCAGGACACTTAACCTACATGGTTCCTACAAATAAAAGAAAATTCAAACTCTACCTCAAAATAACTGAAACTGATTGTAGCACATGGGTATCATTAGAAGCATCATCCCCATATATTCACTCAGTTTGAACATGGAAAATATCAATATTTGTCACAAGGACCAAAATTGAATGCGTTCACATTAGGCTGGAAATGACACCATCCAATTTATTTATTTTTGCAAGTTGGATATGACTAAGGACTCAAAATAATTGCATTATAAACATTTCCTTGTTGATACAAGTCCAATGGAATAGACAACTTTTCAAACCAACTCACGATTTTGGTTTTATTTTTAAATGTATCTTAATTTCCTAGATAATTTATCACACATCAATATATGTTTCAAATGGATCATCAGCCATGTTTATTCACCATGATTGGATGCACAATAATAGATATTTAATGTTAATAGCCAAATCATGCATGGTTTTTGAAATTAATATCTTTCAAATGATATGAGACTTACTATTCATTCCATTAAAATATACATGTGGCATGAGTCCATTCATTTCCAAAGGAAAATCCTTACAGTACTTCACATATGGTGTCATTATCTTTGAAAACAAGTAGATGAACCATTAAATTTTGTAAATCTTTTTAAAGGATGCACACAGATAGTATCATCATCATGTTCATGTCTACATCCAAGTATATGAATTTTTAAATTTTGTAAATTATTTTGAAGAATGTAAAAGCAATGTATCATTATCATGTTTATGTTGGTGTCAACATCATATACTTTTAAATTCTATAAATTTTTCTAAATAATACAAACACATGGTTTTATCATTGTTGTCATCATCATTATCATCCTATGGTAATAAAACCATAGTCATAAGCATCATCATAAGATAATCAAATTAACTTCAATATTATTTAATGTTCAATAATTTAAGATGCACAAAAAATCATCAATTAAATGCCATTTAAAGACATTTATACCACGTGCACAATGTCATTAAAAAATTAACCATTAAAATTTCATTCAACTATATATCTAGAGTGTGTACGTATATTCCAAAATATTCATTTTATCAATGTATTACAAAAATGGCATGTCATTCCCATAGTATAAATTGGTTAACTAATTCCCTGTGAAAAAAATGACAAGTCATGTAATGCCCAAACCTAAAAATTACAATACAAAAACTCAATGAGCCCTACTTCTCCCACCACTATAAAATTAACATTAGAGAACTATCTTCTTCCACATACCCATGAAACTTCAATGTAGAATTTGTCGAGGATTAATGTCCATTTCTAGATTTTATAGATGAAGCATCACTTATAAGTTTTAAACATTTTAAAATTTAATTGGCATAAATGTATTTAAATCACAATTTAATACAATAAGAAAAGTTTCCACTTCAATATGTTTATGTTATGGGTGATGTGTTTGAGATAGATCCATTGGTTGAACATCTTATTAGCAGGCTACAATTACAATAGTTAAAATATTGATAGTTTATCCAAGGGTTTGTCTAGTAATAAACAATGAACACATTCTAAGAAAATAGGTTAGATACTTTGGATATATATTTGAAAATGATGGAGTGGAAGTAATCTACAATTTCCTTTCATTTGATACTAGGAGATACATATATTGAATATATAAAACATCTTTGCATACATGTCCCTCTAGTCACAATTTCTTCCAAGTCTCAACAACAAATGTTGTGAACAATAAATAATTGTTGTGAATGCTTAAGAGGTAATTTAACAATAGCTTGCAAATATACACTATTCAAACAATTTAGATACTATTTTGAAACTGGTGTAATGAAAGTTATCTACAATGTCTCATTGTTTGAGAGCAAGAGATACATCTATCTATAATATTGAAGGTCCTAGCATGACCATCCATCTGAATACAAGCTACTCCAAGGACATAATAGTGGATTCCTTGACAATTGATAAATCTATGATAGATGGTCATTATGGATTTTTAAGAGTTAGGCCAATAATATGTTGAAAACACATGGCAATCAAATAATCTAGATACTTTAAAATTAACATTTGAAAATTATGAAATGAAAATAATCTACAATGGCTTACCATCTGAGAATGGGAGACATGTCTACCTAACATATCAAATTCTACTACATAAGCAATTGTTCATCCATAATATTTTAGCAAACATCCACTTCAATTATGTTCGATTCATTAACAATGGATGCAAAAATGGATAACAAAATGAAGAGTAGTTGTTGTGGATGAAAAGGAGTCAATCAAACAACTTAGATACTTAAAAATCAAAATTGAAACAAAGATGAACTAATGAATTGAGACTAATGCTACTTTCTGGTCATGTTGGACTTCAAGAACAACTTGATTCATAGTTATCTACATATCAAATTACAAAGAAAAAAATATATATCTCAATGTCCACTTGTACAAACACAAAAACTCATATATATATATACACTTCAACTAGTGAAATATTAGAAGTACATGCACATTGATGTCGCATTTAGGTACATAGATGGAGGAGGAGATCTATGTGATGAGGGAATATTATTGGATACCAAATAAAGAAACAAAAATATATTAGAAAACTTTTAAAAGAAAATATTTGTGAAATAAATCTATGTGAACCATTAATTATATCTAGAAAAATATGTAACTAAATTAATTAACTTATGTATATCAAAGGAGTTGATTATTAGGAAAATTGGAGTTAATCCCAAGTATATTTTCACAAAATATGTACATTTATGTGGGAGTAGATGACATAGTTTTTCCCTAGTTTATGATGTGTTAAATGAATCCCTAGTGTGTTCATTTTTTAATGCCTATTTCCTAATATGGTTTGCATTGTATAACTTCTCTTTACCATGGTCAATTTTGGGTGACACATCTTAATCATGAGAAGTGTTGGATGACTCCCACTCTTATAATTACTAGATATGTCCCCTCTAATTGTGTCCTTAATTGTACAACTCTTAACAAATATTCTACATGGACCATGTGATCATGAGTGATAGGTATAAAAGGGTATAAATGAGGATGATTGTAACACTGAAAAAAGACATAGCCTTCCTTTTTTTTTTTTTTTATATATATTTTTCCAAATACCCAAGATTTATAAAATATAATATTAATAACATCTTTACCAAAAATAAAATTAACATACAATTTTCTCTAAAACTATCGATGTTTCTATGAAAACCTTCTCCCAAACCAAATGTACTACCATTCCATCCAATTACAAGTGATATTTTTATAAATATAGAAATTGATGCAAATATATTATTTCCTTCTCTCTCGAGAATAATTTAAGTTACAAGGAAGCCCCAAGGGTTAGCTCAGTTGGTCAAAATCAGTGCCTCACCATCGGGAGGTCATAGGGTCCATTCTCCCCAAAGCCCATGGGGTCAGGTCTTGCCGTAGGCCGAGGGGCGTCAGCCCAGATTTTTCTGTGGACATAGAGCCACCCGTTGACCAAGGTGTCCGTGAACCACTCTAAAAATAAAAATAAAAAATTAAGTTACTTGTTGACCAAGGTGTCTGTGAACCACTCAAGTTACAAAATAATACATCATGCCTTTTGTTAATTTTACTTATTACATATCTTGATAATTTATCCTATCTTTATGAGAATTCCTTTTCACATTACTGTAAATGTTCTTTGGAATAAATATCATTTAATGACTGAGTCAAAGGTTTTCCCAAACCGACTATATAAATGAAATTCCTCTATAAACATACTAACCCTGCATCTCGATGTTTCCATGTTCACCAATATTTCAATCTTTTACTTCAGGAGGGCTAGGATTTAAGGCTCTTTTGTCGTTATGTTTACCTTTTAGATGGGAGGGTTTTGGTTTTCATTTTTGGCTTCAAGATTTTAAAGGTTAGAATTTTGAGGGGTAAGATTTTCGAAATTTGGGTTTTCATTGAAAAAAATAAAAAAGGTGGCTGATGTTTTGAGACCATAATAGTTAATCAGTTTTTTATCTATGTTTATATATAGATATATGTTTATATATATAGATAGATATAGATATAGATATATGTATTTACTATTTCTCTAAAATGTCCTATGCATTGTATAAAAGGCTCTTAAATTATATCATGGAAAGTCGTTAAATTAATCATCTTTAAACTTAGGTGGTTCTGCATTACCGTTATATTTATTTGGTTCTTTATTATTTATTTAATTATTTAATTTTTAAATAATTTTAAATTTTTTAAAACTGCTGTGACTAAATGTTTCCCTATTATTTATCTAAATATATTATTATAATTCTATGCAAGACTATAATTTTGTAATAGGTTGTAAATTTGTTGCTTTCTAAAATTTAGATTTTTATCTAATTGTTTAAATAATTTTTTTTTTTTTTTTTTTTTTTTTTTTTTTCTGTGTGGTTCACGGGGCACCTGAGGTGGGCCGCTACGTCCACGTAGATAATCGGGGCAGCTCCACCCGAAGGGAACTGCCGTTCGGCCAGATCGGGCCTAACCCCGAGGGCGTCGAGGAGATTTGATCCCGTGACCTCCCAAACCGGGAGAGTACTATCAATGGGAACTCGACCATTTGAGCTATCCCTCGGGGCTTTTTAAATAATTTTTCTTATATTTAACCTAATATTTATATTTTTATATTATATAAATTTGTATAAAAAAATAATTAATATATTATTAAAAATTATTATTAATTATTTATAATATATAATTTGTGATAAAAAAATAATTTCATACATTAAATTATGAAAAAATAAACAAAGTAGTTTCGTGCTAATTTGTGATAAAAAAATAGTTTCATAAATCAAATTATGAGAAAATAAATAAAGTAATTTGGTAAACTCATTTCATAATATTTGATTTTTAAATAATATTAGAGTTACAATTTGTAACACTGGTTTACTAAACTATATAAAAGAGTTAAAATATTTTTATTAATAAATAATGAATCTAGATTTCCATCATAATCCACTAAGTGTCAAGAGAGTTGATCCGGTAAATTCATAGTTAAGATGAGTCTAAGATAATTTTATAATTATAATTATAGTTATAATTGTTAATTTTATGTTTTTTATCTTATTTTATTTTTAGTTTTATGTAATTTGACAAAGCCAAATTTTTTTATTGATAATTATAATTATTAGTTATTTTATTTTATTTCTTTTAATTTAATTTTTCTTTTTATTCTATTTTGACCAAATCAACATGTAAACAACACAATACAAGATCTCCACTAGACTGGGAGATTGTGTTCTAAATATTATTTTAAATTGAAAATTAAAAATGCTGTAGTCTATCTTGTCTTTTGGATTTTGTAATTTTTGGGTTTTCCTAATTGGAATTTGCTGGAGATTGGAATCACAAGTTTGAGTTGTGAACTCTCCAAAACTAGTGCTCAATCAATATAAGCAATCATAAACACATTTTAAATTATAAAAGATCATGATTTAACCAAAATTGTTTCACCAAATTCCCACCAAAAACTATTAAATAACAAGTTAAAATATAATCAAAATATAAATATAATTTATTCAATTAAAATATACTCCCATTACTATTGATTAAAACTAAAAATAAAAATACTCTACTCTATTTTTTTAATAAATATATTTGACAAAATGCCATAATTCAAAACCAATTACCTAAACAAATTTGATCAGAAATGAATCTTTGATCTACTCGATTTTCATCTAGAAATATGTGTTAATTGAGTTAGATATAATATGAGTTAATTAAATGAGATTTAATGGCTAAGCTATTGTTTAAAAAAATCACAGAATATTTGTGTAGGAAATTGTGCACTTTACTTGGAGTTCGTTTATGTTCTTTAATATTTTGGCAATAACCAACCGTTTGCAGAATTCCATTCAAATTCTCAAATGAATTAGGAAGATTTGCAAATTGAATTTGAAATAGCTGTCAAAATGTGAAGGCAGTACATTATGCAGAGACCACCACCCTTTTAAAATGATGGCTTTGACAAATTGAAACTATCACAAATGGCAGAGACGAGTGCAGTAAAATATACAACATATCTCACTAGGTTCCAACATGTAGATTAATGGAATAGCTAATTTCACATGGTATCGACATGTGGATAGATGTAACTGATCTCACATGGTATCGACAAATAAGTTAGAATTATGAAATCCCAGCATCACCAGTTCGAATTCCTATACATGGAATCCCTCAATTACCTTTATGTATTGCAAATCAATTATGACAAGCTATGACCACAAGGTGTCAGTAGCAATGCTTATGTGTTTTCGTTTGAGGGACTAAACCTCCGTCATAAAAGAGTCCATTAGTGTATGAATCGTGCTCTGTACCTGTTAACAAAATTCCTTAAAAACTAGTGGTAACACTTCTTAAAAATAAATAAATAAATATTTACTTTGCGATAATAAAACACAAAGTATTAGCCCCGAGGGATAGCTCAAATGGTCGAGTTCCCGTTGATAGTACTCTCCCTTTGGGAGGTCACGGGGTCAAATCTCCTCGATGCCGTCGGGGTTAGACCCGATCTGGCCGAACGGCAGTTCCCTTCGGGTGGAGCTGCCCCGATTATCTACGTGGACGTAGCGACCCACCTCTGGTGCCCGTGAACCACACAGAAAAGAAAATAAAACACAAAGTATTTATCATATATTTTAACTCTGGCCAGCCAACAAACTTCAGCAACAACTTAACACCCACCGTTGCATATAACAGGGGCCACAAAGTATTTATCATATATTTTAACTCTGGCCAGCCAACAAACTTCAGCAACAACTTAACACCCACCGTTGCATATAACAGGGGCACGTTGAATGGTTTATGGAAGTAAAAAGGCCACGAGCAAGGGACCTTTAAAGCGGTGTTCACATACACATTACCTATGTTCATGTGGCAGGCTCTGAGGCAAACGAACAAATATTCTTAATATTCCATGCATGAGTTAATAAAAATTACTATTACTAGCCCTCATGATAAATGTGAAATTGTAGTTGAATTTAACCCTTATAGTGAATGTGAAATTGTAGTTGAATTTCACATAATGGAGAAAATAATGAAAAAAAAATGGGAGTAAGAAAAAATAATAAATTATATTTATGTAAAAGAATAAAAATTATGAGAAGATATAATTCAATGTAATATATTTTATATGGTTGAACTAATATAGTAATGAATTTAGAAAGATATGAAGTTGATTAACTTGTTACGTTTCATCAATTTACTATATTATGTAAGTGGCGAAACTCATGCATGCACTTGTGGAGTGTCTTTATGGTGATAATAATGAGGCTTCCATGCATAATTCCACTCACTAGTCTAACTCAAGTGCACTTAAGTGTATGTTATCTCTAATACCCTTGAAGCACCACTATGGAGAATACAATGAATGAATCCATATAAAGTACCCATTTTACAATGCATGTAATTAACATAGAATAATTGTAAAATGAGGAAAGAGGGAAAGACATCAAAACAACTCCAGTGTCAAAAAAAAAAAATACTAAAAAAGATATACAATTGCTAGGGACTTTTATCCTTCACTCTAAGGCGGTCTCATAGGAAGTGAAACTTTTGTTCAGTGAAAGTGATGACAACATTCTATTCATAAGTGGGACACTATTGCAAGTCGACGACCCCATTATATACCATTCTCATGATGTAGTGCATGTGGATCTCAATATGTTTTAATCATTTCCATTTCACTAGATCCATGCAAACCTTTAATGTACTTTAATTGTCATAGAAAATGATAGTCAAACGATGAAAGATAATACCAAGATTACTGAGGAAGTTCTATAACCAAATGGCATGAATGGAAATGTTGATTTTACCTATTTGTTTAACCTCTACCAATGATAAAGCAAATTGTAGATTTCTTTTCGTTGGACCAACAAATGGGGCAAGATCCCAAACTAAGAATGTTTGCACGAGTAGTCTTGTGATCAATGTTATGGCTACCCAATATGAATCAATGTGGCCAATGAGATTCAAAGTAAATCCTGTTGCATATAATGAATCCTATAGTTGATGGTTCCTGGAACATATTTGAGTGTGCTTAGAAACTTTCCAATATAGCTCATGCAACTCCTACATAAATCTAGAAATTGTACCCATTGCATATGAGAGATATGGATGAGAGTGAGTGAGATGGAGGAGACTTCCCACAAGATGTCTCTACATCGTGCAATCAACAAATGATGTATCACTTCTATCCTCAAGGTGTACCTCCAATAAGAAAGGTGTAGATATTGGATTGCAATTAGTCATTGGAAAGAGAAACGAGAGAATTCTCACATACTTGGACTAAGAAATTTTGATCCTTTAACCATTCCATTTGATATCTAGTCTAAGGAAGAAGAATAAAAAACCCATATTTGTCATGGAAAACATATTATGCAAAGCAGTCTTGACTGCAGCAACGGCTGCAGCTAAATTAGCTCAAATTGGTAGATCATCTACATAGAGCATTATGATCAATAGAGACTCAAATGTTCTTATCGTATAAACATTTGGATTATATTAAAATTGAAAAAAATGTTGACAGAGAAAATAAGAATCCATTTTAACATATTATTCTTTAGGTTCTTGCTTGAAGCCATAAAGAGACTTCTCGAGTCAACAAACTAGACATGAATTCCTTATGTACACTTGTGTCTACTCCAAATAAATTTCCTCTTTGAGATCACCATAAAGAAATGCATTATTCAGATCCATGTGGTGAACCTCCCACCTTATTTCTACTGAAATGACAAGAGTTAATTAAATAAAGTCTATTTTGGTCACGGGACCAAAGGTTTCATTATAATCGATGTCATGAACCTAATGAAAACCTTTGGAAACCAATCGTACTTTGTATCTACTTACAATTCCAAAATTATAGTAGAACCACAAGCATTTGAAAACCTTATAATCTAAAGGACATATAAGCTAAATCCCATTTTTGGTTATCAATTAGGGAGTTGTACTCCTCTTGCATACTTTTTTCCCTGAAAGGATACCCTATAGCTTCTGCATAAGTTTGAGGGTAATATGTTAGAACCATGTAGAAATGCATGGGCATAATTAGTTTTGCAGCTATGAGTGCATGAGGTGCTTCTTCAAATTGAGATCTCATGATAGGATCACCCAAGGGATCACCTATTATGCACCACATTCGTGTTGAAAGTGGTTAGGAACCTAAATTCTCACATGCATGCTAATGATGTTATGAATTAGCTACGGAACTTAGATATGAAATCTGATATGAATGACATAGTGCATCATCTCTTATATCTACAATAGGGGGGAATCAAAAAAAAATATGCATGTTTCTTATTAGATGCATGTAGGTTGGTTTCTTCAAAGTAGACACTCCTCTTAATGAAGAGATTTTGTCTTGATTGATATAGTAGTCTATGTCCCTTTACAACACCTATATATCTAATAAACATGCATTCTTTTCTTTGAGGCTTTGAATATTTTCTCCTCTTTACAAGAATGTGGGCCCACGTATGAGATCCAAAAATGTGGAAATGTGTCACTTTTAGTTGCATGCCACTTCATGCTTCAAAATGTATTTTTAATCTAATAGATTTTTGAGGAGATATATTTTGTATATTCAAAGTATATTGGATTCCTTCAACCCACAATTTGGAAGGAACAAGCCTTGCTTGCAATGTGGAACTGGCCATCTCTTCAAATATTTGTTCTTTCTCTGAACAATCTCGTTCTGGTGAAAAGTATAAATAATTGTGTGCTAAAATTGTATTCCTACTTCATCACAACAATTTTGGACATCCTTGATGACATATGCCCCCCCCCACCATTATTAGTATGGAGTATCTTGATCATCTTTCTAGAATACTTCTCTGTTTATTCTTTGAAAATATTCATATGCTCAACACTTCAAATTTGAGTTTGAGAAAGTACATCGATGTGTATCTCATGAAATTATCTATTAATGTGAGTACATATATGTCTTTTCTTATAGAATGATCTATAAAATGCCCTACATGCATGATTTTCCCTAATATTTTCTTGTGGATGCTTTGTAAGAGCACATTCTTCAAAAACTCCATTAGAAGAGTCTATGGAAAATAGGCCTTCTACCATCCTCATTTTCCTAAGCTATTGCTCACATATGAAATTTATGTGTTTAGATATTTCATTTCAAATTATACTTTCAACATTTTCATGTGTTAGTAGTAAAGTAGAATATGATTGAAAAATAAATTTAGAAAAAGTGTACACATGAGATTGATGATTTACCTTACCAACTACAATTTTGGAGTTATCTTCTATGTCATATATGCTCAATGAATATAGGGAAAATCTAGCTCCCCTTTTAGTTCTAGTATGTGCCATCTAATACATGGAGAGAAGACTGAAAAAACCTTCAAAATATGTAGGGCATTCTCAAATTTTGCATCTCCAAGATGTACCCTTCCCTGTCCAATATCCTCTACTTGATAATAATCTCCGATGAGAATAGGAGGACCAGCATATCATTTAAAAGATAAGAGAAAATGTTTTGTGTTTGTAACAATATTTTAAGTTCCATAATCCATGATCCATGCATTAGGAGAAGAATGAATATTAATTAATGCATGTGCATTCTCTCTTATTTTAGGTGCTCTTTCTCCCTACATCTTCTTGGTACTCTCTCGAATACAATCACAAAGATTGTTATACTAATTTTTTTGGTCCATGAGATTAATTTTTTTATTCATGTGTGATGATTTTGAATTTTAACCATGGTTGGACTGGTGGATTCATTTAGAGGGTTGGGGTTGCCTCCCTTTCTTGTATCCATTTTTTCCTTTCCTTTATCTTTGGATTGATAATTTTATTTTGAGTTGGCCTCACCCATTTCATGCAAAGCAAGTGCACCATATTTCGAGCTTTTCAATGTTCCCATGTTTATGAGGTTATCTTGCTCATGTATCACAAACTTAATATAAGCATCAAGTGTGGTAATATTCTATGCTTCCCCTGTTGCAAGCCTAATTGTTTGAAAAGTTAAGAAAAATATAGAATACATTGGATCCACTTTTGACAATATGGAAAGAATTAATTGGCTTTTTTTCTTGAACTTTTTTATTCTACATTCTTTCAACTGGAGTAACAAGCCTTTGAACATTGTCAAGAAATATTGATTTTTTTTTAAATTAATTGGATCTATTAAGTTGAGTTCATTTCCAATGTTGTGGCCATGCATCACATCCTACTTCCCAAAGAGTGTCTCCAAAGTAGTTCAAACTTGATTTTATGTGATGCATTCTTTAACATGAAACAATAATTTTACAGAAATTGATAGGCATAGAAGAGTGAAGGCCTTGTCCATGCATTGAAATATTTGGATTTTTCAACTACATAAGCTAATAAAAGCCTAATATATAAGCCTATGTTCAATCTCTATTGCCATGGATACCTAATATAAGCCTCTATTTTCGAGTTGAAGTAGAATCGTTGACTTCCCTTAACAATAGTTATATGGTGAGAGAATTGTGGTAGGTGGAAACTCCATTCTTTCCTATGGCTCCAATATTTGGTACCTATAGATATATTTTGTATTCTCCTTCTTCCCAGCTCTCCTGGGTTCTAATACCATGTGAAATTGTAGTTGAAATTGCACATTATGAATCTAGCTCGAAAATAATGAGAAAAAATTACAAGTAGGAGAGAAGAAAGAAAATTAAGAGAGAGAAAAATATTTAATTTTATTCATGAGAAAAAAGAGAAAATTGTGAGAGAATCCAATTCAATGCAATATACTCTACATGGATGAACTAATATAGTAGTGAATCTAGAGAGATGTGAACATGCACTGATAAAATTGATACCTATTCCTAGTTAACTGGCCATGCAATGATCAATTAACTATTTCATGCAAGTGGAGATTAGTAAAATTCATGCATGCACTTTTAGAATTCCCTATTGAAAATAATAATGAAGTTTCCAAGCATGAATCCACTCACTAGTCTAATTGAAGTATAATTAAGTGTATGTTATCTCCAATAATAAAATTGGTTCCAACATAAATATAATATTAAGGTATTCTAAACTTTTTGTCCAATGTAAATAATCTGTTAGGGACTGCAAAACATTTTTATTGGTCATTGATTAATGAAAACCATTAAAAAGAGAGTTCTCTAGCTTAAGGCGTAGTTATCAAATTATGCTAAATGAGTTAAAAAAAATTACAAATCCCCTAGTTTGTACCATTCACCTAAATTATTCATAAAATTTGATTCATTTTATGACACAGAGGGATCACATTACAAAGTTGCACAAGGAATATGATAGATTATGAATGAAAGGAAGCTTGTGACCATTGTTCAACTCTGATGGGTGTTGTGGCAAGGCACCATATTTGTAGTGTGTATGGCTTTTGTATGAATTGTGAATTTCATGTTAGTATTTTTCCAAGGAAGATGCTTTTTCTTCTATATGCAGGGGTCGGGAACTTTGAAACTCGATGCCTGGAGAAATGTGCATAGTTGTTTCAACATCCCATATACAAACTGCAAACTCCTCCTATGGATATATCAGGCAAAGCCATACACATAGATAGAATCATAATTTTAGTAGTCTAAATATTAGACAATTTTTCCTTTTTTTTTGCTTTTATTTTCAAATCAACTTTCCCAAAATCTAGAAGGAATTTTTGGGTTAGTTAGTTTTAGTTGTGTAATATGTAGAAATCGAGTGCTCTAGGGGATTTTTAGGGTTTTTAATCTATTTATATATTCAAAAATAAGTTTTAGACAATTAAAAGTCATTATCTTTCCCAAAATTATATCAAAGGATTGAAGAAAAAAGTGTAAAAAATACCAATATTTTACTACTCTGTCATTGTCATAATCATTGTATAAATAAATAATATTGAATTACATTTTAGGGTGAATAGGAAATTGAAAGGAAAAAATAAAACAAAATAAAATTAATTAATGGATAGACATTGGAAGATTAATCTATCTTTGAATTAAAATATTCATCAAATGGTTCAAGGAGATTAATCCATTTATTAATTAAAACTATTAATTAAATAGTTAAGGATTAAACAAGTTGGTATTTGTGTCCCTGATGGGGGCGATAGATGAAGGATTGATGGCTTGGGAGATGGCCTAGAGCTCCCCTCCCACATGTCATTAATGTCTATCAAGTGTGTTGTGGATGTCTCACTTGTTGCTCAGCTAAGGAAGGTTCTATAGAACATCAAATGCTTAAATTCCATTGGCTTAGTCATAGGGTATGTTTATGGGATTTGGGAGATGAAGGATAAGCCTGCGGTGAAAGGAATTTCTACATATGAGTTGGGTGGCTTCCATCCCAAGCCACACCTCACCCATTGATTGTGGATTCTAATGCTTGAATATGTTGATGGGAAGAATGATGTCTCTTTGACTCTGTTGGTTGTGAAAGGGATATCCATTCAAGACTCGGGTCACGGAGGTTGGCATTATCAAGGAACATATGACTATATTTTGTGTCGCTAGGAGCTTTTACCATTCATTCTTACAGACTAACCATCTCAAGGTCTCCTGTTGAGTGCTCTAAATGGTTTGTGCTGGTGTTTTATGTGTAAGTTGGTGTGAGTTGGGTGTTTAATGAGGTGATTATTAAAGGTTGTTGAAACCCTTTCAAGGTGTTTAACATCTCCCTAGGGTGCAATTTGTTTCTTCTCTTGCTGGTGTAGGTACTAGGCCTCTATCTAATTTTCATTGTAATTCAGATTTTAATTTGTGGGGTTTCTGTAGTGGTGTTGGTAGAGTTCTGGGGTTTAGCTAAGGCATACATTGTGGGTAGTGGAAACCTCAGTGTGTCTCCTACATTTTTTTCCCATAGCCATCTCCCTTTGGAGTCCTCATGTCAAGGGGGGATGGAAGCTTACACACTTTCCTTTTTTGGGGTGAGATATGGTCATTCTTGTTGGGGGGGGGGGGGGGGGGGGGGCTTAGAAGTGCAGGGTGGTGGTGTCTTTCTGGTTAGGATGGAAATGAAAAGAGAATTCATAGGTCCAAGGCTTACTAGGAGTTGATAGGTGGTTGTAGGGTTGCAAGAAAATGTTTTCTAGTTGATTGCTAAGGTGGGGAGTGGACGGACCAAATGGAGTGGTGTCTTGGGTGCGTTGGGAATTTTACGGGCTATCTATCTTGGAAGTAGGGTTTTTGGTTTGAGATCTTCACATGGGCTATGTCAAGTGGCTAGTTGGGGTACCATGGAGTGACAACGAGGGCGGGCCCACCATGGTGCTAATCAACATGGTAAAGGGGTTGGTCACTATGTGGAATAGCTTGATGAGGGTGAGGAGATTGAGCAACAACATGGAAACTTGCTCGGATGAGTCGACCTTCCTCCATCATTTTATTTCTTAGAAGCACATCTTCGCCAAGTTCTAGCAACGATTAAGAAACTATCTCATGACATGAAGGACCTCTAACACAACTAATGAGATATGATGGACAAGTTGATCTCCCTTCGATAAGGGTGAAAGTGAATCCAATACCGCTTGGATAAATTTAAAGGAAGGATGGAAAATTTGGTGGCTCGTATCCATGAAACCTTTTGTTATCCACATGGAAATGGCTTAGATGACCTGGATCCAGGTAATTTTGCTGGATAATTATAAGGTTGGGTTATATTTTGATCCTTGGGCTCTTTTGGTTCTCTGGGTGATATGTATATGGTCTCTTATTTTTTCATTATTGTTAGTGTCTTGTTGTCACTATCATATGGCCAATACGTCTGGTAGGAATAAGGCCAGGAGTATTTTGAAACTATGCTTATCACAATGTAAATTTCTTAGAATCTTTTGATAGACTATATATATAAGGATGAGATTATGATTGAAAGCATGCCATAAATGTATTTTTTAATTTCATCCCTATTAGGTTATCTATCACACCGAGTGGGAAGTGTAATTATAAAACTACTACACTTCCTTAATAGCACAAACTTATTAGGCCATGTATCATAGTGAGTCGGAGGTGGAATCAATCTATGTTTACCACAAGTGTTTTTTCTATATATGCAAGTTTGTGGAGTATGTAGCATGTGCACTTAGTGTATGAAACATTTGTTGGAAGTGGAGGGGAGTGGAGTATGCAAGTAGTATGATGTTTGAAATAATAGTGATAGAACAAATAAAATACAATGAAACTTGAATATGATTTTTTTTGCAAACAAACAAACCCATATAGGAGATTGTGAATATATTCATCAAGTGAGGAAAGCTACATTAATGTATGATTCATTCTCTAATTCTTTATTGCTAAACGCACTATTACATGGAAGCCATTTTTATAAAATTATTTTATAGTATTCATGTGTTTAACATACAAACATACTCTAAAATTATAATAATATAAGGGACCCAATGTTAGCTAAATATAGCTATGACAACTGGGCAGATAAGAAATCATGTGTGTGAGCTTACAACTCAGAACAATTATCTCATTGGAAAGATGCATGTTTGAAAAGACCAACATTAACACCCCACCTTAAGTGAAATCTAGGGACTAAACCTATGTAACAATTTCATCCCAACAATAAGGCATAATAAGTTATGCAAGTAAAAACTTCCATCCAAGAATCCTCAACGAACTTGGTTGAAGTTTGAATTAGAAGAAGTTGCAAAGACGCAAGAAAGGAAAACATTGACAACAACCTCACAAATGCTTCAAAAAATAGACACTAATAAAAAACCAACCAAAGGCTTCAAACACAAGAAACCAACATCAACCTTCAACTAAGAAATGAGGCTTATATTCATTGAAATTTCCAAATATGAAGTATGGAAAATTCAAACTCATCTTTGAACATCTTGGAGGGAAAAAAATTACATAGCACAACTTAACCCTAATTTCTTCTAACTACAAAATATGATGAAAAAAATGGTACAATAATACTCTTGGATAATTTTGAACATTCTCACCATCAAGGGTGATTAAACACAAGTAATGAAATACTATCAAAGTAGTCAATAACGAGACAATATGACAACACAATCTAGTTGATTGGATGACTAGATGACAAAGAAACAACAATAGGAAATATTTGTCCATAAGTAAATTATTTATCATCATCAAACTCCCCCCACTTGAACACACCTAAGGTATAATTTGTAAATGAATATTTTCGATAAATGACATATTCAAAAACTCAAATTGATTATTATTTTTTCTCAATCCTAGGTTGACTACTTATAAAGAAATCAACAAATAAGAGGAACAATGTATGACTACACATCTGATGATACATAAGGATATGAGTTCTACAAACACCTATTCAAATGATTCCATGAAAATCCTTCAATCCAACCACAATCGATACTAATGGATGGTCCTAGTCCGCAACTCAGTCTTTCACATCATCTCTATAATGAGTTGAATGCATAATTACTAGGTTTCTAATTCTTGGGTAGACTCCTTTCTTTCATATGAGGGTGTTGATGTGGCTCAAATTTGTGTTCTATAGGTTTAAATCCTAGTGTAGCAACATTATGACATATAATGACGTTATCAACCATGTTATTAATGTGCATAACATAGCAAGGATAGGGTTCTACTCTTTTACAACTCAATTTGACTTCCACCCGCAATAAATGTCACCTTCCTTGATTCAATATGACAGGAGGTAAGGAGTGATTCAATAGCAATAACATATCCAAGACATGCTATAGATATATTCACTTTAGAGACAATAGAAACAACAATACCCTGTCCATTTTTTCCAAGTACTTTGAAATATCCTATTTTTCTCATTAGTTGGAACCCAATGATAGTAGTGATTTTTTCAAATTTAGGTATGAAAAGTAGTAGTCTCCTCAATATCTTTAACCAATTAACTTCCATTTCAAGGTCTTATTTTCACTCTTGCAATGCCTTAATAATTTCATTCTTCTTAGTTAGCTATAGTAACAAGGCATCATAATTTTCTTTGAAGGCCTAAAAGTTATCAAGTAATTTATTGTTATCTAATTGAAGGGGGATAACTTCATAGCAAAGCACTTCAAATGATGATTTTGAATATAAAATATCATTTTCCCATTGTTCCTTTTCTCGTCCAACCTCATCCAAAATATTAAGAAGGTCAAACTTGATCTCAAATTCATCTACAAGATTTTTGAAAAAAAATCCAATGGTTGTGCCTAGACCATCAACCTTCCTAATTTTCTCAGTCATAGTAGTATGCAACCAATTGTTTAGTTTCTTATTATTTGTTTGTAAAAATAAAATGACAAACTACAACTTAAATACCTCATTGGGAAGTTGATTAGCTACTTTCTTCTCATGGAGGTCCTACAATCTTTTACCCATCATGATAAATTGTTCATAACACAATAATATGAAAAATTACTCAAGGAGGAGTAACCACAATCTTTTACCCATCATGATAAATTGTTCATAACGCAATAATATGAAAAATTAGTCAAGGAGGAGTAACCACAATAAGAGACAATACTACTCAAGCTACTAATTGATCTATAGGATATATTATGCACGTAGTTCGGAAGTACATCATTCTTATTATCTTATTTGATGCAAACTCCTCAAAATTTCAACAAATTTTAGCATTCAAATCACTTCTTAGTATATATAAACAAAATTTTAGATATTCATTAGACTTGTGCACAAGAGTCACAGACAAACTTGTAAGTTTTGACAGTTCTGCTATGAAATTTAGTGGTTGGTTGCAAAACAATGTTGATCTCTCCACTACCATAAATAATGCATGTGTGCAAAAATTCAACCTTCCCTCTAAGAGTTGATTGATAATCTAGAGATTGGGCACGGCTAGGGAGTTTGTGCACTTCCATCTACTTTGTGCACACTATATCTCCTATGCCAGAGATGCCAATAATATGATGGGGAAACTCCTATTGGTGACTAAACTTTAGAGGCTCTTGTTATAAACCTGTGTAGAGGATGGCCTCACCCATGCAGGTCTACCACTCTAAGTTGACAACAAAGCCTATATATATGATATAGACCCTTAAACGCGAGTTATGAAGTTTCCCTATTCATGGTTCTACCAAAGTTATGGTTACGGGAAGGTTTCATGAGAAACATACCCTTGCCATAATTTTGGTGGATTCATGAGCCATACCTTTGACTAAATTGGAATCATCATGTAACAACTCGCATTTACAACTAGCCTGTATAATATACTAGAAGTTGCACTGAGAGGTGCAAAGGAAGGCCAATAGGAGGAGTGGAGGAATATGGAAGACAATAATCAAGTGAAATATATAGAGAATGAAATACAATTGAAATTTGAGTTTCTAAATATCTTCTAAATAGTGTAGGAGGAGGGTAGATTTAAGAAGAGAGTTACACAAACATAAATGTCTCAAAGCAATGGAAATCCTTGCAGGCACAAGTTACATAGCAAAGGAGTTCAATTTATTTGGTGTTTTTTTAAATTGCATGAAATAAATTCTAAAAAATGAAATTATGAGGTATATATTAGCTAAAGATATCACTAGCACTTAGGAGAAATGACTTCAGTAAGTTATTGTGAAGATGAGAAAATATCAAATTATAGATAGAATTTTTGTATCAATGAATGTTGTGAAAGTACTTGTGAAAATCTCTATGGTTGAGAAAACTAAGTCAAGCATGGCTTTTAATAAAGCTAACATTAGTATCTTTCTGAAAAGGTTGTTGGATTAATATTCCATTTATGTACAATAGTCCTTTGCAAAAGGATTGATATATTGGTTGGGATGGTTGTCCTGAAATCAATTAATGATTCATCAACTTTAACAAGTAGGAAATGAGGCACCTATTCAATTAAATTTATCTCCAAGCATCATGGTTCCCACTATTCTATTTTGTACTCTTAGTTTGAAGAAACAATTTTCTGGCATAGCCCCTTATGTCATTTATGTTGTCTACAAGAATTTTTGAGATACAATAAGCAATTCTTGATATATATAATTTTGTACTTCAATTTAATGAAAATATTTGTAATATTTTGAGTATGTGTGGTGTTCCTTATTCATGGAAACATAATATTCACAACAAAAGACATGGAAATATTGTGCAAAAAGAAAATTAACAAACTTGGAATTTGGAAATAATAGTAGAAACCATACCTATATTAATATTTAGAAACCATATGTCTATTAATATTTGGAAGCATTCAATTATATTTGATACTTGAGCTTCAACAATTCAAAAAAGATTTTTTTTTTCAAAAATGTTGTTCACATTTGTTTTGAATCAAAATGTAGTTTCATTGATTATGAAACTCTTCTACAACATTGATGATTTACCTTAGGAAGAGTTTCCCATTAGACATTATGAACTTCGATTTTAGAAAATGTGTTCATTTATGGATTTTTCAACTTTAAATATCTAAGTTATACAATATGTTCGGTAAAGCAAAGTTTTGCTTATTTGATTAGAAAAGACATTTTGAGGTACTCTTGGAATTGGCAACCAAGATTTTCTCCCTCACATGTTGCTCCTATGACAAATTCCATTTATTATGTTTTTAGTTCCTTGAGCATACCAAATTTATTTGTGGTCAATTATATCTAGAGACTCCTTCAAGTCTCAAACATTAGAAGCAGTAACATGTTATTAAAAAAAATCTTACAAAAAGAGAATTGTCGTGACTGTGAGACAAATCAATATCAGAGAAAAAAATAGTTATGTTCTTACAATCAATTTTGCATTGAAATTTAAAAAATTTGGAAGTTTCATGTCGATGATAGAAAGAGGTTTGGGTGTTATGTAAATAAAATAGAAGACTTTCTAGTCTAGAAAATGATGTCATGAGCTTTTCACAAACTTTTCGTAAGGTAAAGAAGTGAACCAAGGAATTACCATTTATCAACTGGTGTGACAGTGTTGATAATTGGTTTGGAACATGTTGTTTCTTATTTGGAGGAAATGAACTTCTATAGATAAATACATAAGCTCATGACTTTCCAACTAAATTCAACACGAAGGATGATATTTTGGTTGAGAGAAAAAAACAATTGAGTAGGGAAAAGTGGAAATGTCTTTCATGTCATGATGTTATGAAAACGTTAGCAATTTGCATGATTGTAGAGGGAATGGTGTAGTGGAAATAAAGAAGAAAGAAAACTATAATAATAACTATGTACATGTTTTAGGATCTTTTCTTGGGATAACTAAGATGGAAAAGGCTAATCCCATCCATGATAAGGAATTGGAAACTATGGTGTATGCTAAGGAAAATGGAATGGTTATTCCAAAATTTGAATTTTTTGGCCTCTCCCCTATTGAAACAAGTTTGTTTGGGAATTGTTGACAACCCAATTTTTCAAACCTTAGAGGAGGAATCTATTATAATTATAACACCAAGAGATCCTGTACAAAATCATAGGGAGGATTATATTATTTTTTATTCTTATTTGTTTCCAAGTTCCCACTACAACTTTAGTAGCATTGACAATTTAGAGAAGGCTTCTCTTTAGTAGCCTCAAATCAGTACATAACCTTAGAAAGAAAGGCCAATTATAGTAGCTTTTATCTTGGAAATGGGTTCATGGTGGGATATATTGATGTTTCAAATAATATAGAATGGATTGTAGTACATTTTTCTTCATGTTTGTCCTTGATTGGATCATATGCCAATGTTAAAGTCAAACCTTTACTGGCATGTGCAAACATTCAATTTTTCAAATGCCATATAACAAGTGAAGTAGTTGGTGAAACCAATTATGTTTCTAGGAAACATAACGTTCAAAGGATTTTTGAATTAGGCTAGTGTAAAGGATGAGTCATCATACTAGATAGTGATATGTAAGTTAAACTAAAAAAATTCCAATGTTGCAAGTGGTCCTTTTAAATATAAATGCATGGTTTTGTAGTGGAAATTGTTGAGAAAATACCTTCCACTTAAAAATGTTGTATGGATGACAACTTTAGACATATCAAAGCATGGTAGCAACATTGATGAACTCATAGACAAGAACCCATGAAGAAGTATTTTGTTCCTTGCTATTCTAATGCATGTGCACCATGCATCATTAATACATGTTTGTTTGTTGTTTTTTTCATATGTAGGAGTATATTTAGGTACATACACATGTAGATGGATTTGTATAAATTCATTATGCACCCATAACCATCTCCATATCATATACTAAACCAATGGGTTAAAATTTACTTGTTTAGCATGTATTTAGGGGTGTTAGAGTACTCTTAAGATTTGGCTTTCATTTGTCTAATAATTAAAGATCTCAACAGATAAATTGGGTTCGAGTTATCTTCCTCATGGTGTGTAAAAAGAGTTGTAAGCATTTTTTTATTACAAGAATGGATGTGAATGGGTTTAGAACGAGATAGTGGATGTGTTCAATTTTTGCAATTTATGTTGTACATTTGAAATTTCTTGTTTTAGATTTTGGTTTTTCTCTTCACTTCACTATTATTGTACTTTGAATTGGTTGAATAATCATTCAAACAAAGAATTGCTAATGTGAAATTTCCAAATAATTAGAATAGTTAGAATAACATATAATGTTGGAATAACATGTATATGGAAGGCAATATTATATGGATGGTAATGTTAATAATCATCCTAACAAAGAATTGTACTTAATTATTCTAATATTGAGTTCTTATGGGTTATGGAAGGTGTTACTAACAATTTGGCTCATTTTTTTACCATGATGATCACTATAACAAGATAAACCAATATATTTAAAACTTGTGGAAGAATATATGAATGTAATTACTAAATTCAATATAAAGAGAACTTTTCTAATGATGTAAAATAATTCATGGCACTTTATTGTTTAATTTAAGATACAACACGGTTTTGAAGACGAATTGATATTAGTATGATTGATTTCTACTAACACCAGTACACAACATGATTGTGAGTTTGTTTTTTATGTATATTTTTGTCGCTATTCTTCATGAATATATATATAACCCACTTGCTATACCTTATAGCTATTCAAATATAAGCAATACAAGTACATTTTTAACACATTATATGTATACAAATATATGAGATTCCAGGTTACATATGAATGTATGATCTTTACACATACATGTATATATTTAATAGCTATATACTAGACACATATGAACCAATCTAGGAGCTACCAACCTTCTTTTCTTTTTCTCTTTTATATGTGTGAGTTAGTTTACCTTTGGTTGTCAAATTGATTCAATGCCTTATTCATATCAGTCTCTCTCCCTCTCTCTATATATATATCCAAAAACAAATAAAACATAAAATCAATTTGAAAACCAAAAATAAATTGATACATACCTTAATAACGTATCATACCCATAAATTTGTTAACAACATATTACCAATCTAATATGCCATATATAACAAGTAAAGGCCAATGTAAATAGTTTTACTTTATACCATATAAACAAAATATGAATTAATTTTATAAATAAACTATAGTATTAATCTTAAATGTATGTTTTATTTTTACTTTATATATTTCTGATTTTTTAATTATATATTTTTTATTTCACTTAATATATAACATAGCTATGGTAAATATTACTCGTAGGAAAGTAACACTTTTCAAATTAAGTTATAGCATACTATGAGTCTAAATAAGGTAATCTTATATATATATATATATATATATATCATTGGTGCATAATCCATATACATATCAACAATTCCCGTATCAATTTAATATTATATATACTCTCATGAGATAGACAATAACCCATGTCATCAATTATAATATTTACACCGCCCCACTTCCTCATGATCAATTTTTATCATAAACACAAATATAAACAAAATAATTGATGACATGGGTTATTGTTTCCTCGACATATATTCCATGTTAAAGCTCAGTGCAAACAACACGTCTTATGAATATGCATTGGTAAATGATATAACATACCTCTGGGTACGCCAAGAGAATCAAAGAATCATTTAATTAATATAACCAAACATCTGTTGGGCAGCCAAATTGATGTGAGGCCATTTCCATGGCTTAACGGAAGACTCGAGAATCATGTGGTCTAATCAATTTCTACTAAAGTCGTGAAGGTTACAATGGGTTTGAGCATATTCAATTGGTTATTAATAAATCTATTTGGAAAAAGTTTTATAACTCAGTGGAAGCTGTTATTTTTATTTTAATTAAAGATAAATAAGGTCGTATAGTTAATGTTTTTTTGCTATTTAGTTTAATAAAATATTTTAATGTCATGATGTGTTGTATGTACTCTAAACAATAATAAAATTGTAAAATAAGTTATATGAATATTTGTTTAACTTTTTTTATTAATTTTTTAATATAATTAAACAATTTTTGATAGATAAAGTTTATATATATTATATATATATATATATATATATATATATATAATTGACATTGAAAAGAATGATAACAGGTTAATAATTATTTATTTAATATTGAATGATGACAATTTTTTTTATATAATGCTCATATTATAGTACACATGTCATGTGATTAGAGTATAGACTGATATAATGAGAATTGTACAAATTATACACATGTTATTTTTACATATTTTTTTAATTATTTTTTTGTAAATTAAAAAATAAAATCCATAAAAATGGTTTATTCAATATTTTACACCAATGCGAAAATGGAATTTTTGAATTTAACTACAAACCATTTGTGTTATGGTACATAGTAATTAATATATAATGTTATTTTTCAAATTATTTATATTTATTGTACATAGTAATTAGTCATATAATACATAATAATAGAGTAAACAAAAATCAATTCTTGCCATCATTACATAATAAGAGGGGAGACATTTCAACCAATCATATTTCAGATAAATAGAAATAAATTTTATTTAAAAATAATAAATTTAATTTCATAATATTAAACTTTGGATAATTTTTATTTTAATCAAAACAAAACTAATAACAAGTTAATGAAAAACTGAATACTTTATATCTTGCTAGCCAACAACAATACAAGTATAATAAAAAAAATTTAACCAAACTTCTCGAAAAACAAATCTACCCAACTATTTAATGTTATTCTTTGCCATTGTTTCCTAGAATTGAATTTCAATTCAATGTGTTAATGTGAAATTTTCCAAAAAAAGATAATAGATAGTGAAATATATCACTTATTCTTCACACTGTGAACATCGAATAAGAGAATAAATATGGTGACAAATCCATGCCATTTAAATAATTCTACCCATTATTCAACATGAACATAAAAAAACCCCACGTTAATTATATTTGAGGATATAATCGTATGGTCAGAATTGCATATGCCACTAGAGCGCTTGACTACATTAGCATGCTAGAAAGATGCAAATTATTCTTTTGGCTCCGACTTGATTATCTACACTTGGTGCACATAAGGAAAAATTATATAAACTTCAAGTGCTTCAAGGTTTTCCTGCACTTTGAAATAAAAAAGAAAACAATAAGCAGTGGCGAATTAAGTATTATATAAACTGAAACATACAATCTTCTAAATCTAGCAATTATATTTCAACATATAAACTATTGATACTCAATTAGCTATAAATATCGATTGTCGTACATGACAATCTTGGTAAGAGTAAAGAGCTTAGCTAATATTCCATACCTATATGATTTATATATATAAGAAAAAACATAATATTTAATGAAATTCAAATATCTTTTTTATGGTAATAAGCACTTTACATACTTTAGACAATGTATAGGAATTTCAATATGCAATGATATGTGGCATTGTTCTATCAGTTGGAAAGCATATTACTTTCTCGAACTCTGTTTTACATGGCACACTAATAAGCAAGTGGAAAGAAAAAGAAACTAAGTTTGAATTGCAGATGATAAGAAGTACATTAATATCTCTTCACATTTGACGCTTCGATGCTCTCAGAAATCTTGAAATTACCACAACATTATTTTCATTTGTAGGGAAATTTTAGGCCTCAAATTTTGTGGAGTACTTGATGAGTTGGTGAAATAGTTTTTCTTTGTTCAAGGTAATAATTGTAATCAACTTTAGTTTGTGCGTTATAAATGAATGACTGGAATTTTCTTTTTCAAAAATTTGTAACAAGATATTTATTTAGTTATTTATGCAGTGGAATTTATTAACTAGGAAAGCCTTTGCAATATTTAAACAAGTTTCTTTAGCTAAAATGTATGATATAGAAAATTCTATGGCTTTATTAACCTTTTCCAGATAAATGTTGTGTCTGAACAATACGGTGATCTACTAGGCTCATCATTCCTTTAAAATATGTGTTTCTCTTTAGAAAGTACAATAGTATATTTTGCATGACCTTCAAGCAATGACGTTCCTCCACAATGGCGACCAACACTTATGGATGACTAAGGCACAAGCCATCCTATGTCCCGTGTGTGAAGCCAAACCTCTTCATCAAGAACTTTTTCTGTGGAAATAGGATTCTTGTAATATCCTTTCATGATTTATTGTCCTTGAACTTTGAAAATGCCCTTTGACCCAGTTGGAAGTATTTCCCTTATATCTAAATTGAAAAATTTCAGTTTTGTACCATGAAGGGGCTTACCAACTATTCCCAGAACATTACACTCTGCTTGTCAAGAACATATAATTGGATATTATTATATCAGACCATATCCATTGAGCAAGGTTATGCTGATTGCCTCAAAAAATAGTGAATGTGTGATGGCAACCTTCCCCCACCATTTGCGCTTTCCTTCATTATTCTAAGTGTTGAACGAATCTTACTATAAACCAACATCTTCCCTAATAAGTGGAATGGAAAAAATAACGCCGCAAAATTTATAGCCCAAATCCACTTAGATGCAACAACTAACATTGATTGTCATTGTTTTGTCTTTGTTAAATATTTGCCCTCATATTCTCTTGTATTTCATGTACACCATACTGATACTGATTAGAATAAATGTTATAAACATTTTGCACCTGAACTTGCTAAAAATTTCTTTCGAATTACAATATAGAGTATTTCAAAGAAAAGTGGCACTACAACCAAATATTGTGGTGAAAAATTCTTCAGATCCTCCTTCAAGTATTTCACATTTGTGTAAACTTGCTCAATCCCACAAGTGACGTAAAATACTCAGTGGCACACTCAAACATATGCCATGGTGGAAGAAGACTAAGAAATTTGTCTCCGACCATAGAAGGCACACTCTTACCCAAGTGCATGATCTAATGTAAAAAATTTACATGAATGAGCATCACTCCTTTAGGATTCCTAGTTGTTCCACTTGTATAAACTAGTGTTGGAATATCATCCTTTCTGATGGCCTCATATTTGAATCTTTGACCTACTTTTGCTTGTGAAACGAGACCCTCTCGACTTTCTCAACCCAAATCAATGAATTCATCATAAGTGTACATAAGCACTTCACCACCAATCCTTAATTCCATCATTGACTTCTCACCCCATAAAATAATTACGAATATTAAGGTTGCAGATGAGTGGAAATTTTCCACAAGCTTATGAGTTAGATTGTCAACAACAAGTGAAAGTGTATTAGAATGAATAGATATTTGAAAAAGTTCCTCCAATGATGATCTAGAACCATGGATTGCATTTATTACTAAAAAATTTCTCTTTAATTAAGCTTTGTCCTTTGTAAAAAAATAATTTTGCAACAAAAAATCACGATTCAGCTAGAGTTTATCTTGTACAAGATCACAACTGGTTTTTTTTGGTCTACATCACAGTTTCTATCAAAATTATTCTAATCAGGTATTTTATGTGTGAATGAGTTCAATTGTGAAGGAAACCTGATAGCTAACAAATATTTTGACCTTTGCCATCAATTTCGTGAGAATTGTGTGAATAAATATGCAAGTAAGTTTGGGATTGTAGACGGAAGGAATCGATAAATACCAGGATTTATGAAAGAATGAAACACCCATGAGAAAATTTCCACCAGGATGTCTATGTTGATAATCAAGAGTAAAACACCGTATTTGACAGAAAACGAAGACTAAAACCCCAGACTTGAGAAAGAAATGTTGATTTTTGTGAGAAAATAAATATGAGAGAATTCCAATATGGACATACCGAGTGATGAAGAAGAAGTAATTTTGATGCCAATATCGACTAGTATTCTCACCATAAGTGACTCGTTGAGGCTAATATTGCTCCTAGTCACAAGCACACCCAATGAAAAGCTAGAAAAAAATCCCAAAAAGAAGAGGCTTAGATTGCTTTCAGCCACAAGCACACCCACTGAAAAGCCAACAAAAAGGAAGAAAATCGTTGAGATACAATGAATGCCAAGAAAACCAAAAATCCACGCTGTGAATCTAGGAATCTAGTGGAAAAGTGATCGACGGATGCTACACTGTTTAGCACCACGTGGCAGTTTATAATTGGGAGGAAGACAATGAAAATGCAAGTCTGATATTGGTTGAGGTGAATAGTGTTTGCCCACCCGAAGGTCGCAAAGAAGACTCTTATTGGTGTAATAAATATATAGGCGTTGCCCTAAGGTTTCAACTTATCAAATTTGTAGCTCTGACAACGATTTGACATCTCTCATGCATCACTAATTGAAGATTTTTCCAAGAATTCATTAAGAGGAAAATAGTGAAAGTTTCGTTTTTGTTTAGCATGAGTTCATTATCCATTACAATAATCTTTGCATATATGATTTTAGGAAACTGTGATATTAGAAAATCAAATCAACAAAGAAGGAAACACGTGTTCTTATATTACTTAAGAGTACTTGATATTATTGATGTATTGAATATAAAAATATATCCTTTATTTATAATTACAGAATGGACTAACTGTTTTTTAAAAATTGATTATGATATATATGAAACCGTGAAACTGTGAGATTAGCAAATCAAATCAGTAAACTTGTAGGAAACACCTACTCTTATATTATGTAAGAATATTTGATATTGTTGATTTATTGAACATAAAAATATATCCATTATTTATAATAATAGAATAGACTAAGTGTTAGCTAGAAACTAATTATGAAAACTTAACATTATAGAAAAACATATCAGATTTTAAAACTTAGAATGGTTGTCAAAGGAGTTGAGCTCAAGTAGTAGAGGCACATATTGTGTTTATGGTCGTGTGAGGTTCAAATCTACAGAGACATTTTTTACTTGGTGAAAATTGTGATCAAAATTGTGAAAAAATATCCGAAGACATGCTTTACTTGGTGAAATTTGTGAAAAAAGCCATATAAACAAGTTCTACTAGGTTGTCCTATTATGTGGAATCTAGGACTATGGACAAACGTATCTTCCCTAGGTCTAGTGGACTAACCTAGAACAACATAAAGACAAAGCGACTAATGTTTTCCTTAAAGTAAATAGATAATAGGATGAAGCCTACCTAGAATGTGTCGTATGCTTCTCTCCTCCCTTGGCTTGAATGCTCCAATCTTAGCTCTAATCGCATTATTAGAACCGACACATTCAGATAACACAAGTCAATGATCCATGGAATCTATGTAGCTTTATCTAATCACTTTATTCAATAGATTGACATGGTATTTAAATATATGAAACCATAACATCATATATAGGAAAACAAAGAACTCTTTGCATTAATAGAAATGGAGTGAGTTACAACCAAAAATAGGTGTTGATCCTATAAAATAGCTCCTCCAAGTAGGGAAAACTTCAAGAATGGAAAATTATCTTGAAGTTTAAAAACTTTGGTGACTCTCACTAGTTGTTAATATGCAAACTATAAAATGTTTATTGATGTATTTGTAAATTATTCAAATTTATAATGATTTGATATATACTCTCTATATAATGTTGGTGATTTTTAAGGTAAAATAATTTTCTATTGTAAAATTTAGGCGAATCATTTTTATAAAAAATGGAAATTGATGAATCTTATTTTTTGGAAAAATGAGGGAAAATTATCCCACTTGCAAATATTAGCCACTAAATTTTTCCATGCCTCCAAGTTGACTTGTCCTTCCCTTTTCATAAAGTGCACCTCTAATCACCCTAATGCATGGAAAGATATCTCTCACATCAGTGGCACAAGGGTAGAATCACTCTCCAAAAGCTAACCCCTTTCTTGTTGATGACAATAAATATATAGATGAAGTAGGTAGTTCATGAATTCTTATCCTTTTACTAATATGGGCTTGAGATCCACTCTTGATGGGAGGATGAGCTCAAGGGATAAGGGATTAAAATTCCAATGTAGGATAGGATAATATTCGAGGCTTTTATTTGAGGTAAATGGTTACAACAGATCCTGGAAGCTTATGGAAGAAGAGCCTTTGGGACTCTCTCTCTTTTTCTTGAATTTCTAGAATCAACGCACCCCCAATATTAAGAAACCTACTGGTGAACATCGCAGGTGTAGAGTAGGACAACTTGGTAGTCAACGTTGTCTAGTAGGAGGCTAGGGAGCATTGGTCCTTAAAATGACTGAGACAAGGTGCTTTCAGGAAGAAACCCAGGGATTAGAATGACTCATGCTTAAGGCTTTGTTCAAAGATGATGAAAAGGAGGTCAAAGGATGTTGATTGATCCATTTGGAGGCCAATTGACCAGATGTGACAAAATGGCCTATAATAGATTTCCCCCTAAAGTGCAGTCATAAATGATAACTAATGACTGAAGTGATTTACCTTGTGACAAGTCAGGATCAAGCAAAAACAATGAGATAATCATCTATTACAATACATTTACATCATGACATCTTTGTTGAGGGAGGCATACCCATACTCAGCACACAAGCTAACATTACATGCAAAATGATCAAAAGACATGTCCTTAAATGACTGATGGTGGACCCATGACTCGATGAATGCCTGTATCATCATAGCCATCTTACATTATGATCTTGTATTACTCCTGAAAATATAGTGGATGAAATTAGATCTGGGGTCTTCTATCTCGTTCACATGTCTAACTAGTGTACGAGTCTAACCATATGAATGAATGGGTTGAGGTCAAACATGATAGACACCATTTGATTACCAACCAATGATGTAAGTCGTTAATCGACATGAGAGAAACCATTCATGATGTTCTCTCAAGGTACTCTAGTACAATCCATATGGCGTGAATAAATGAGCTAAATTTGAACACCACACAAAATCTTTCAATCGAAGTTCAATGATGTAAACCTATCATCGAGAGCAAGGAAACTTTCCATTGATGTATGCAAGCACGAAGGTACCAAGGGGTATTTCTAGGTCAACTTCCTGGATAATTAGCTGATGTCGACGGGAAGCGACCCATCGCAGATGGGCCTTGATGTATCCCCCATCAAAGACATGAAATGGGTATGATGATTTGAGATAGAATGATCAGAGTGATGCTGATATGAAACTGGATCAGGAAAGGAAGACATGGAATGAAGGCTTAAGAGTATTGTAGAAGATATTGACTGAATGAATTCTCTTGAACACAATGGCGAAATTGAATGGAGTTGGAAGCATTAACCCAAAACCAAAAACCAAGGCTTTCAATTAGCATGATAAACCAAAAGCAAGAAAATTTCCCAACCTAACAGCCACAGAGATGAGGTGGAAGAGTGTCGTGTTCAAGAGTGACTCACTGCCATTAACAAATGAAGTACCTTGTTTTCCTAATTTCTCCAACCATATTGGTCAGTACCTCTTTATTTTTTAACAAGCTTGAGGAGGATAACATATGCTTGATCTGCGAGTTAATCATTCGGTTTAATCCATCTGAGAATATTTAACGAACCTTGAGAAGGAGTAGTTCGGTCTCATCATGAACGATGAGTCCATCACTTTTTGATGTTTTAATAATTCCAGCGAAGGTATAATAAGAAATATCTTTCATTTTTAGAGAGTTTGAAAAAGATGCAAAAAAATAAAACTTTAGATGTTACTTTTTGTAGAAGTTCCTTAGGTCCAAAAAGGCAGAAAATAATACCCAAGAGAAACTCTTAGCCATGTTCAACTAAGGTATTCCTATTTCGTAGTTAAACTATCTCAACTTGGAAAATGGTCAAACTTATATTGAGTAGACTTGTTTTCATTTACTTTAAAAGGTTCGAAAGAAAAGTGTTCGACAACCTTTTCATATTTTGGGAGTCTGAAAAGAGCTTAAAGAGAACTACACCTAGAGGAATGAGTTCCATAAAGGGTAGCAACTAGTTCCAATCATGATGGAATTTCTCAAAACATGCAATGGTGAAGAGGTTGGCTAATAAGACCACTCATTGGAACGGTTCCTTAGGAGAGGATAAAACAACCAAGTGAATGTGTATGATTGGAAAAACAAATGGTGACAACGGAAAGAGAAAACCAAGGCTCATGTGGCAAAAATAGGTTGATAAAAAATGGTAGTCACAGGAGATAGGAAGAGAATGATAATGGTTTCATTTTTTACACAAGCTTGAAACATGAGAAAAACTATGCTTGAAATTCGTTTCATTTTTATGCAAGCTTGAAATGGAGAAAAACTATGCTTGGAAGTGGTTTTATTTTTACACAAGCTTTAAATCGAGTAAAACTATGCTTGAAATAAATTTTCATGCACCCAACACAATGACTCAATTTGAGGTACATGCCTTTCAAACTTCATTTCTTTCACCTAAGTAGACTATTGATTACTAACAGTTGATGGAGTGAAGGTTCATTTATGAGATCAAGTGAAAGGCTTGACTGAGAATTTACGATATCTAGTCAACAAATTGGAAAGGGGCGTGTTTCAATTTTTAACAAGATTGACAGAATAAAGGAACTATGCTCATGACCTAGTATCATTTTTTAACAAGCTTGACACAAGAAAAAGACCTCTGCTCATGACACCTTGTTTCAATTTTTAATGAGCTTGACACAAGAAAAGGAACTTTGCTCTAAGGACCTTGTTTCATTTTTTAATGAGCTTGACAAAAGAAAAGAAACCATGCTCCAAAATCAAATCATGGCCTCTAAGAGACCATGGCTTCTAAGAGGTTCTCATCAAATGGAAGAAAAATTCTCTAAAAAGGATACATATCAAAGGATCCAATGGAAATAACAAGCTCCAATGCCACCAGTAAATGATTCAACATATCACCTACTAGATCTAGGTCAAAAGAAATTGATTAGACAATGAAACGCTCATCTTCATCAATAGGTATGTGAATTGGGATAGGTTACCACATAATAACCTATGTTGGGGAAGATATAACTTGCATATAAGGACCATTTAGGGAAACTCGTTGATTGGGAGTCAAATTAGGAATAATGAATGAAAGTTGGTTAATGGTCACGATTCTTCCTTCATGCGGGAAACACATCACATGAAAGAGTGAAGAGACAATATTTCCCATGACATAAATATAGTCACACCCAAGAAGTAAACTAAAATCCAAATGGCCTTGGACTACCATCAATTCAATATAAATAGTCTTTCCTCCCAAAGTAATAGGAAACATAAGAAGGATCCTGAGCGGTTGGTTGGTTCCCTTGTTAAAAGCCAAAATATTCTAGGTAATGGGCACAAGTTGCAGAGAACCTAAATCTTGCCAAGCATTTGAGGATAAAATACTAACATATGTCCCTTAATATATGATTTTTCTAGGCATGACCACATTATAAGCATGTACTATGATTTGGAAGGGCACATAAGGAGGAAGACGGTATCTTTCCGGTGAACTCCAATCAAAAGGAAGTGACCATGCTACTTAGAGGGGGTATCGTAGGAATGAGAGAATTGCCACCTTGTGTTGTGGGAATGGGATGATTGTCCCCCTGTAATGTGGGAACATGAGGATTTTCCCCTAGTTCATTGGAATCTGAAGAAACAAGAAGAACCTAAGTAGTATGAACTTCACTCTGTATAGGAAAGGCACAATCAACTAACGGTGGAATCGAGTCAACCATCTTCTAAACTAATGGTTGGTTAGGAATGCACTCATGGGATTCACGTTCATAGAGAGTGGGATTGACTGGAGGTTGATTTTGATGTATCACTTCATCAATTAGTGGAACAGTGGGAGAAATCTTGCAATAACTAGCGAGAAGACGAGGCTGAGAAGCTGTAAGTATTTCCAACACTTTAGAATCTTCATCGATATAAGGACAAAGGTGAATAGGATGATTCCATTCACATAAATTACATGGAAATTTGACTTTACCCTTTTTCGCATGGACCTTACTATCACTAGGTGATGGTTTATTGCCAACATGATCTCCAAAGGTTGATGACAAAGTTTTATGTGAGCCTGTGGACCACACTTCTAATACCTTGGGAATATTAGTACAATATCGAAGAAGGTGATCACCCTTAGAATCATGCAAGGGAATCTAACTTTAATTGGTTGCTTGGAAGGTTTATCCATACTAGTTGCTTTCATAGCAATGGCTTCTTGGCTGTCCCCCTACTTATTTTTATTATTCGTAATCTTCCTTTTCTTCTTATTCTTATCCACCTGGTTACTAACCTCGATGATTTCACCAGACAAATAGGAAGAAGAGGAATAAGACCAAACATGCGAAGAAGGAAAAGGGTCAACTTTGGTATCAACTTGTGTAGATGGAAGAGAACTTGCTTGAGGAGCAGTTTGGACATTCAGAACGATAGTGGTTGAAAAAAACCAAACTCATAAACCAATGGTAAATATAGGAAGGGACAATGTTTCCATATAAGGAGCACCAATATCTGGAAAATAAGGAAGAGGACTAAGATTCCCTTCAGAAGGGTTTTATTGATTGGTAGACTCAAGAACTATTGCCATTAGTCTCAACCTAAGATCAACTAAGGAGATTTTTTATGAAGAGGATGTTATTCCATGGTCAATTAATTGATTTTAGAAATTAACAACACAAAATAAAACAAAAGGGTAAACTAGGCAAAAGGGTTTACTAAGCAACCGTGAACTGCAATATACACCTTGTAAAACTAAGGACTTAACGTATGTGCAGACAATCTTCCCAAATGTTGTGTTCGGTGTATCACAGTGTACAAGGTGGTCGATTCGATTACCTATGGATGGATAACAACCTAAGGTGGACTTCCAAAATATACTCGACGATACGTGGAAGTGCAGTTTGTAGTAGTGTTGTCTAATGCATAACCGTTCAATGAGAGCATTCCCATATACTTATCATGCATGAAGTGCCATTCGATATAATCAAAGGTATGTGGGGAATGGTCTGATACACTTATACGTGGAACAGGATATCATCATCGAATTGTAACACTGACAAAAAATGATAGGTCCTACATTTAAAGACACTGGAACACATCTCTAGACTAGACCTCTATGCGTGTCATTAAGTTTCAAATGCTCCTTAGGTTAATTGAGGTGATTTTTATAAGTTTATCTTGAATTATGTTTCAGTTTCAAGGCTCAAAACTTGATGCCACCTAGATGTGTGTATGATGCAACTAATATGACAAAAAGAACTCTTTTCATTTTCCTTTTAACAATGAAAGGCCTAACTAAGTAGGGGAAGAAGAAATCAATGAACAATGAAACAAAAGAGTGATGCAACAATCAATCTCCTCATTATTCCAATCAAAATCAAACCTCTATATGCAATGCAAAGATATTTTTATTTTCTTTTCTTTTAATGTTTCAAATGAAAATAAACATATGAATGCAACTTGATCATTGATGAAAAGAAACCCACAGACTTTAACTGTAATGTAAAAGTGACTTTTCAAATTCAAGAATCAACTATGCATACAACCTGAATTTGACAAGAAAAAAGAAAGAATGAAACAAAATGTTATCGAAAAGTTGATGTCACTCATAGGTTATTAACACTCATACACGATTTAGCCTCCCCCTCTAATTGAGGTGGAAATTATTTTGCAAAAATGAAAGCAAAAACACACAATTTCACACTAGGGAATTCCAATGTCACACCCTAGACACAATGCATGATGCATAAGATTTTTTTTTTCGATTTCACTTAATTTTCATATGAAAACTAACATATTCACTTAATCATTAATTCAAACAAGATTTTCATAATGATGACTAGAACACCAATTCATCTAAGCACTTAATGATCAAGCAAAACTAGTTTGCAAATGGCCTAATGATAATAACAAAGGAAAATATTTAAAAAATTCTTACCAAAGGTACTAAGATGAAAGAAAACCAAATGGAGGCTTTAGAGGGGCCACAAGGCACTCCAAGACACAAGGAAGAGCAGCCGCAACAAGGCTGATTAGAGAGAAAATCAAGGCAAAAAACAAACTTTTGCATGAACATGGGATAACACAGGTGTAAAGGAGGCACCAGTGCTATGAAACCCAGGCACAGAGAAGGCTCAACTCGGGTGCAACGCTTTTCCTGAATATCAGAGCGTGTGTTGGTCTAGGGATGCAATGTTCTAACACAAGGATTATAATTGAGACTTAATGAAAAGTCTTCCTAGGTATGTTCTTGACTGAATAAGACAATAAAGGTATGGAGAAGAGGTAAGACAAACACAATGGGCAAAGAAACTACCAAGGGAGTACACTGTCCCCTAGTATGGTCACCAATTTGCTATGCAGAATCTATAATTGTAGACAAGTATTTCCCTAAAAAAGGTGGACTAGCCTCGAATAAAATAAAGATAAAGGGACTAATGTTTTCCTTAAAGTAAATAGATAATGAGATGAAGCCTACCTAGAATCCATCGTATGCATCGCTCCTCCCTTGGCATGAATGCTCCAATCTTAGCTTTGATCGATATTATTAGAAATTTCATAGGGAGATAACACAAGCCAACGATTCATGGAATCTATGTAGTCTTATCTAATCACTTTTTTCAATAGATAAAAATGGTGTTGAAATATATGAAACCATAACATCATATATATATAGAAACAAAGAACTCTTTGCATTAATAGAAATGGAGAGAGTTACAACCAAAAATAGGTGTTGATCGTGTAAGAGAGCTACTCCAAGTTGACTTGTCATTTCCTTGTCACAAAGTGCACCTCTAATCACTCTAGTGAATGGAAATATATCTCTCACATCAACAACATAATGGTAGAATCACTCTCCAAAATCCAACCCCTTGACTATGCATGACAGTAAATATATAGGTGAAGGATGTAGTTCATGAACTATTATCCTTTACCAATCTAGGCTTGAGATCCACTCTTGATGGGAGGATGAGCTCAAGGGATAAGGGATGAAAACTCCAAGGTAAGATAGGATAGGATTCAAGACTTTTATTTGAGGCGAATGGTTACAACAGATCCTGGAAGCTTCTGGAGGAGGAGACTTCAGGATTCTCTCTCTTTTTCCAAATTTCTAGAATCAAGACACCCCCAACACTAAGCAACCTGCTGGTAATCAGCCCAAGTGCAGAGTAGGGAAACCTGGTAGTCAATGTTGTCTGGTAGGAAGACAGGGAGCGTTGTTCCTTAAAATTATTGAAACAAGTTGCTTTCAGGCATAAACTCAGGGATTAGAATGAGTCATGCTTATGGCTTTGTGCAAGGATGATAAAAAGGAGGTCAAAGGATGTTGATTGATCCAGTTGAAGGCCTAATGACCAGATGTGACAAATTGGCCTATAACAAGTCCCATAACCATTTAAAACTCAAAACATTAACTCATATATGTTAGAAAATACCATACTAACAAATGTGCACAAAGAAATGCAATGCATAAAAGAAAAGACCAAAATGATAACTAATAAGTAAAAAGAAATTCATCAAACCATAAAACCATATATACTTATTTATATAATTTTGTAAATACCACATTTCTCTTAATATTATAATCTGTTAGATATAATAATATTGTAAATATCACATTTCTCTCACTATTATAATCTTCTAAATATTATAATATTGTAAATGTTTAATCTATATGAAAATTAAATTTAAAATCTATTAAAAATGTTAAAACTTAGTTTTAACATATTAATATTAGAATGTTTTTAATATTGAACCATGCATGATCTCTTACTTTCCCTTCAAGTCTTGTCCCGCTTAAATCCTGACTCCCTTCTCTTTTGCCTCCTTTCTCTTTTATCTATCAATAACATAAATTTAGGTGTAAAAACATTTCTCACCCCTAGTGCATTTCTTCTTCAACAACAACAAACTTTCTTGAAATTCAATGATGCAATTCATTTTTATGCCTTCAATTTCCTCATTATTTAGAAGAGCCTTAAGTAACTACAATGTTTCAAATTGATACTCCAACTTCAATGTTGTCATCTTCCTAAATAATTGTAGGACAACTTTGTTAATAAGTATTTGGTAGGTTGAGTTGCAAACCAAAATAGCTTCGTGAGATCTCTTTTGTTTTACATGAATTTAAATATTAGATTATTATATTTATTTAAAAATATTGATATTTTTATAATATTTTTATTTAAAACATTATATACTTTAATAATTTATTAAATATAATTTCACTATAAACTAATATTATTGAAATGTAATATAATAATTTTGAAAATAAAAATTTAATATTTTAAATATAATATAATAAATTAATAAATTAAATTATAAAATTATTTTATTTATATTATATAACCTAAATATATTAAATAATATGTCAATAACTTTAATTTTAAACCTAATATAATAATTTAATAGCTTAAACTTATTATAATAATTCAATAGGTAAATGCAATGTAATACCTTAGTTTTGTAACTTGAACGTAATAGTTTAACAAAAAGATAGAATAATTTACTATTCTTTTAGTTTATTAAGTTTACTAATATTTAGTTTAATATTAAACGCGATAGTGTGAATACAATATAATAGTTTACATTTAAAAGAATACCAAACAATATGTCTAAATAATCTAGTGAAAACAATGCAATAATTTAAATATTACTTAAAAGTAATAGTTTAATAGTTTGAATTTAATTTTAAAATTTAGTATATAACTAATTAGTTTGAGAAATAAGTTAATATCAAATTTAATAAAAATTAATATTGTAAAATATAATAATAATTTATGGGAATTTGGATGGATGGTGAATCAATATTTTATTAAAGCATTCTATATGAAAAACTCATTAGCTCAAATATGTTATGAATATTTATCCCTAAATTTTTATTGCATAATATAATAATAGATAATTTTATAATAGAATAATTTAATACTTTACCCTGAATATAATATAAAATTTAATAATTCAAATTTACAATTAAATAATTGTTAATAGTTTACTTTTATCCTAATACATATTTTAATGATTTAAGTTTGCAATATTATATATAATAATAATAATTTACTTTCACTTTGAATATAATAATATAATATAATTAATATCAAATATAATTATTAATAAAGTCACTAAGAGGAATGTTATAACATGTTAATGAAGATTTGGATTTATTCAATTGGAACAATTTTTTTTTACCAAACCACTCACGCTAAAATCTTTCAACATTTAATAAATTAATTTTATAATACAATAATTTAATAGTCTATTTTAAATGTAAAACATTAAGTAATTGTAATGAGAGCTGCTCTATAATCCAGTATGGGAGCTATATTGTAGTGGTGTAAATATTTATAAACATTTACATGTTGTCTTAATTAAAAAAAAATAATGGGTCTAGCGACCTTCTACAACCCCAATATGAGAGCAATGTTGAAATGGTGTAAATGTTTGTAAACATTTACATGTAACCTCAATAAAAAGTAATAAAATGTTAAAAGTAATAAAAATAATTAAATGTTAAAAGTAATAAAATTCTATTTGTGATATAGTAATTTTGTTCTCATTAATAAAATTATGAACAAATACCCCAATATGAGAGCAATGTTGAAATGGTGTAAATGTTTGTAAACATTTACATGTACCCTCAATAAAAAATAATAAAATGTTAAAAGTAATAAAAATAATTAAATGTTAAAAGTAATAAAAATAATAAAATTCTATTTGTGATATAGTAATTTTGTTCTCATTAATAAAATTATGAACAAATTTTTAGATAAAATAAAATCGTAATAAACATATCACATCAAAATATACAACATATAAATAGTAGCACCTATATTACTATATAGATTTTAAAAAATTGATTTTCTAACCATCTTTAAATATAATTAATAAGCATATAAAAACTTAATACTTACAATATAACAAGATTTTTAACCACGAATATGGATATTCATTCCCATTTTACCATGGATATTACTTACTTGTATATAGGCTTTGTTACAATACTATGGGCCAATACCATGGCTTATCAATACTACATGTCCAAAAATTGTACGTCATTTCACATTCAAAACATTTTAATTTAATTTAATATTATAACATTTATTTAATTAATCTAAAACAAAAAATGTTATAATTACTTTAGAGATATTTCTAAACCCTTTACTCTAAGTAGTATTAAAAATATTCCATGAATATTCCATAGAGATTAAATCAAGGTTTTAATAAAATTAAAATTGACACTAATTTAAATATATTATAAATAATATTATTAAGAACTAGCATAAATCTATCTTAATTAAGAAACTACTAAGTGATAATAGAAACCAATTTTTCCTACTTGTAAATTTTTCCTCATATAAATTTGATCCTCTCTATACATGGTAAATCCAAAATTAATCTATACATGTTAAATCCAAAATTAATCTATACTGGTAAATCCAAAAAATATTAAAAACTAATATTAATAGATTAATACAAAACCTAATAAAACTTTGTTATACCCTCTCAATAATTTAACAAAAAAATAGTTTAATAATTTAAACACAACCATATTTTACTACCTTGATGTCACTACTTTAAAGGAAATATATAATACTTTACTTTCAACGCAAAACACTAATTTAATAGTTAAGGAAATATATAATACGTTACTTTCAACACAAAACACTAATTTAATAGTTAATTTGAATGCAAATACATCATATTTTTCATTTTAATTTAATATAAAGTTTAGATTTAAACTACAAAATTTTATGAAATTTAATATTATAAAAATTATTGAAACATAATTTTAGAATGTAATTATTTATTAAAAATAATATAATTAAGAACGTAATAAATTTATAGTTTAATAATTTTTTAAGTTGATAATTTTATTTGTAAAGGAATATTACATCGTTGTTTACTATTTTACAAAAAAATTCGAGTTTTATTTTTACCAGATTTTTTTTAAGCGAGATCTTAGTTTCTAAAAATGATTTCACCATGCTGAAAGGGTTTTGCAATTTAAAACAGGTGGGGAAAGCAAAACGAAAATACAAGCAAGATAAGATATAATAGATAATCACTAGGATTCTAATGAAATTATTGAAGATTTTTTGGTCTTATGCCAAAGGAAGTTGAATGTTGAATTCATAATGTACATGCTTTTCTATATGGGCTAATTGTCCATCAAGATGTTCTATAATTTCCTACATGCGTTGTTGGTTCCCTTAAGATGAGCTAAGTTTTCCTGCTTATGCCATTAGTTTCTTTGAAGGTCATTCATGAAAGAGATAATTGCATTGTGGTCATCATGCCTCTTCAGAAGTTTCCCCCAGTAGTGTTTTGAGATGCTTCTGCAGGGTGAGTGAATGGAGCTATTAAGATATGTGGCCCCTAGTACTCCTAGGGTCTAGGAGCCAACAAAGTATTTCACAGATAAGCTCAAAATAAAAAAATAATTGTTATTCTCTTCGAGTGGACCCCTCCAAGCAGTGAAATTTATTGTCGACACTTGGGTCTAAGCCTCAAGGAGGGGTCAGCTTGTCTTCCTTTACTCTCCAACACCCCTAGGGGCTCGACCGTATTACATGGAATAGTAAGGCCAATTACGAACTAGGCAAAACAAAACTTAAGGAATTCATAAGAAATCCCTACGAAAAGGACCTCCCACGTCACCAAAGAAGAGCCATGCCTCAAGAAATACTTAAAACCATTTGTGCTTGTGGATTGTGACTTTCCACTATCCTAGTGAATTAGAGAATCATAAAAGCCCCATTTCCATAGGTAAGGCCAACGTAGGACAAACAACATCACTCCAACTAGGATGATGTAAGGCCACTGCAGGATATATAAAATAAAAGCAAAGCCAAAGGCCTACAACATATTTTCTGGGACAAACACACTAGTCTTGAGCTAATATAGAGCACACAAATCCAAATGAAATAAAACAGGAAAACCATAAAATAAAATACCCAATATAGAGGGAGAGAGGAATCAAAACCCAAAATTAAGCCAACAAATCACTGCATCAAAAAATATGAACCAGGGTAGCTAGGGACTCCGAGATACCTCATAAATTGACTCAGTGGAGCTCGAAAATTAGTTGTAGACCTGCAACAAAGTGTCGAACTTTCTTCCATGCCCCATCCGCACTTAGCAACATCCAAGAGTTTAAAATTTTTCAAGCACCAAGATCCCAAGCTTCATTGTCGTACTTGTTCCATCCATGGAGTCAAATAAAAGACAACCACTGAAATAGGAAATTTTCTTCATAGAAATTGAGGCTTGGTTTATAGGGCCACTATGAAACCTACCTTGCCATCCTTGGAAACATTAGACCACCTGCATCGAAAAACATTTGTGAGAAAGAATCGTGAAACTTCAAACGATACACACCATGGATTAAAAGTTTGCTCTGCATGTATTGTGCATCACCATCCTCTATTTATGAGCCTTAAGGGTCAGTGGGGTGGCTAGTGCCCTCTCCCCATCTCCTCCCAGACCTCAATATTATCGTATTCATCTACCCCATCAAAGTAATTATAGTTTCATATTTTAAATGGAATATGAAAATGTAATAATTTAAACTATTTTAAACTATATAACAATATGAATGCACAACAAAATCTCATTCTATGTCAAAAAAAAATCATTGATTTAAATCCCCATAAATATTTACCCCATATATATATATATATATATATATATATATATATATATAAAATTTACTTTAAATAAAATTTATATTTTAATAATTCAATTTTACAATTAAATAATTGTTAATAGTTTAATTTTTAACCTAATACATATTTTAATTATTTACTTTTGAAACATAATAATACTAATTTATTTTGAAAATAATATCGATGCAACTATTCAGAATATCATTGAGACATGTTTCAGAAGACTTGAATTTAGGTAATGGAGGAAACAAATTATTTACCCAACCATTCAAAATAAAATTCTTTAACATTAAGTAACTTAATTTTATAATACAAGAATTTAATAATTTATTTCAATGTAAAACTAGTTTTTAATAATTTAAATTAATGCAAAACTTAGTTGTGCACTCTCAACAATTAATGAGTTAGAATGAGTTCTTATGTGACTTGTCTTATTTCAATTCAACCATTTGAAACTTAATCACTTGTGTTTTTCCTCAATCAACTCACACTAGAAACTCAAGAACTGGACTTTTAATTTTAACACATAGTTAATTGTATCCTAATGCGCTCTAATTTTTAGAGATGGATTCCTAAATTATAGAAACTCATCCTAATTTATAGGGAATTTCCTAATTTTTAAGAACTTAGATCATGTGCAAAAAGGAACTCATTCTGACTTTTATGATTAAGGTACAAATCAAAGAACCTTTTTCTAGCTAATTTTTTTAAAAGGCATACGTCCCAAATTACATATGTTTCCACATTATATGATTGACTATTTGTATATAATATTAAATACTATATAGATGTATTAAATATTTTATTACTAAAAAAATTCAACCATTATAAACATGTTATATTTATTTTAGAAATTTTGACATTCAAATATATTTTGATATTGTATAATTCCAAAACCATTTTCATATATATTCATATGTATAATGCTTTCGCCATAGTATTCTCATTGTATAGTTATTTTTTATTTTTTTTCAATCTCATTCATATTCTTTTCTATATATTTCACTATATATCAAAATGTATTTGAATTGCAAAACTTTAAATGGTTGCAAATTAGGTGTACAATATCTTCATAAATTTGTGTTTTCCTATTTGAATGCAATTCATATAAATGTGGTTTTGTTATAATTATGTTATTTTTCTATGTAATTTTAGAAATGTTAACTGGAAGAACTAGTAAACATTTAAAAAAAATAATTAAACATGAACGACCACCAACATCATGTAAGAGGGATGATCAAATTAATCAATTATGATATTAACAAAATAAATATGTAATAGATAAACTTAAAGAGCTATATGTATTAGAAGAACAACTTTAAGTATTATTGAAAATTATTTTCTCATTAACCATATGTGTCACGGTTCGGAGGATATAAATGTTTTATTCTAAGAATATAATCTTAATCAAAATATTTGTTTTGTTCCACACTCTCCTAAAAACATTAATTTTGTTTGAATATTTGTGTGGTTGGAATTGTTGAATAATAGAGAAATATCCACATGTTTAGGTATTATAGTCAGGACCATATACTTGTAACATTCAACTTCATGAATATGGATTGCATCTTCTCACATACTATGGTTAGAGATTTGGAATTCATCCTCCTTTTCAATATTTCTTATTGAACATGATAATGAAACATCATAACCAAGTAATTGCGGAAATATGTGTAAATAAAAATACACATGATAACCAATCTACAAGAATGGAAGACACATATAAAAAATTACACGATTTAACTTATAAGAAGTTTGTTTAGCATATTCTGAATTGTTTTCCTCTCTTAGAGGCATAAGAGCTTATTAATCAAAGTGATGTGCTAAACATATTGATATGATTTCTCAGTTGGGTTATTCCTCTCTATTTTTTACTTTGAGTGTAGCTAGCATAATGTAGATAGACTGACATAAACTCAAGCCAATATATTCACATTCTTATGTCTTAAATGAACATTTTATAAAAGTTGAGAATGTTATCAAATGCCCTCATATTATTTCCCTGTTTATGCACTATATATTCAATATTTGTTAGTAAGGATTCATCCAAAAATATCTTAAAGCTAATACTTTTGGTAATGGCCATGTTGTTGTATTATGTTATAAACTTTTGGTTATATTTGTTTTGTATTTATTAACTATATCTTCATTTTGTTTATGCATGAGTGGAAATAGAGATGTTCATTCTACATCAATGGTTTCTTGTGGTTGGAACGTGTTCCCACATGGACAAATTAGATTGGTTAAAACCTTTCAAATGTGAATGTTTTGAATAAATTCATTAATAGATATGTAATTTCATGGAATCCATGTGCCATATAGCATTACATCATAATGGTTCCTTGAAACCATAATGATGACCCTTGTCTATTGAATAGTGAATAAATGTTTTCTTCCAATCCTCATGCAGATTATGAATAATTGTTGAAACATGTTCAAAGACATACAATGTATAGTGTAGATTAATTTGTATCCAAATAGGTGGTCATTATCACACACCTCTATAATGCTCCATGGGAGCTCCATGATAAATCAATACTATGCATAGATGATTAAAGGTGAAATAAATGTGAGCCATCAAGAAAACATGATAGGATAAATGTACTCAAAATTCATATTCTTATAGTGTGGTGCATAAATGTTGATTTCCAACTGGTGGTTTCTTGACATGTAGTCTTGAAAAACATTCTATGTATGCCTACAAAGAAAAAAAAAGGTCTAAAAGTCATCAAGATATGTTGACTAGAAGTTCAAATTTTATTGGCTCCAAAGGTCTTGTTTGTGTGCATACAAAAGGTTGCTTGGATAAACACTTATTAAATATGACACTGGAGCCATATGTTACTTAAGTTACCTATTGTAGCTTGTAGCCATAAATTTGTTTTTCTAAATGCTAGATGTAACATTTTCAAGAAACTCCTAAAAGATGGCCTACAATTTTCAACTCAAAATATTTTTGTTCAAATATATCAAAAGAGACCTTATTTTATTGAACATCCATATATGATAGAAAGAGAAATATATTGCACCTTTGATAGATATGTTCACACCATTATTCAATTTTTATTCTATTACCTGTGAGGCATTAGATGTGATTGAAATTTTTTTATGGACATAATTGATTTTGGATAAGCCATTTCATAGCCTTCCAATATATATTGTCCATTAATGTGAAATTGTGATCCAAAATTGGAGATATTTTTTATATCAAACATGACATTTTGATCAGGTTCCTTCATCATCTCTTAATGTTGAATATGAAGAAAATGAAGATTCCCATGAAAAATAGATAAAAGTTGAAGAAAATTTTGAATAATAATAGATTTTCTTTCACTTTATTCCCCAAAATAATGTCAATGTTTATGACCTTCACACTTTTGGTTGAAGGGACATTGTTATGTGTTTTAATTAGGAACAAACAACAATTTAAAATGATGTTGTAGAAGAGGATATATCATTTATAAGGAATTTATAATCAAGGGGTGATGATTTTGACCTTTATTATAACACATTTATATATCCATCTTCCTTGGAAAGAAAACAATGAGTTAATTTTGATACCACTTTATGACATTTAGTTGAATCTAAAAGTCACGAACCTCCTCTAATGATTTTTCACGGAACTAGAAGAACTAACATGTCTTTTATTATTTATTGTATTTCTCATGTTCTTTCAACTTCATTATCTAATGGAAAAAATCATTTTCTTTGTCTCCCTCCGACCAAAATAGCTATTGTTAATATACATGTGAAAATGATATGTTTGGCTATGAACATTCCTTTTAAAGCTACATGACCACTGCATTAGTAATCACTAGCAATATTTCAAGAAGAAATTATACATGTTCATTATATATAGATGGATGAAATGAAATTTATACCATCAAGCTTATTCATACAAATAGATTATGGATTGCAAGAAGCATCATTTCAATATAGATCCCTAATTATTGTGGTTGACCTTGTTTAACTTCCTCCTATAAGAGATAATACTTTGTACATAGGTAACACAACAGGGATAGTTTTATGGAAAAAATTCAACATTTTTATTGAAATTTGGATACGATATTCTGCCAATAAGGAGATAATTTAAAAACAATATTCCTTTTTCAGAACCTTAACTAAGATACGAAATATAGAAACTATTATTAATTATTGGGAGATTCTTATGTCACACATTAATATGAGTTTGCCTCTTATTGAAAGGAGTTTATTTAATTTAACAACTCACTTGTTCCCATCCAATAAATTTTTCCACATAAGTGGATCATGTTCCACACCCATTTCCTATAGTTCTAAAGATACCAAAGGGATTGGATCCAATGGTGGAAGGTGAGGAGATTTTATCTATTGGGCAAACGCTCAATTCCCATATCATCCTAGCCCTAAAGCCATGGGGCCACTTTGAGTTAATGTTCAAGTATGTGGTTTCACACAAAAAGGCTATATTAAAAATGGTCTCCAAACCCATACAGAAATAAGTGGATCAAATCTCCCCCTCTATACTTCTTTTTAAAAGGATCAATCCCACCACCATGTCCTCCTTTCATAATTCCCCCATAGGTGTAAATCAATTGATCAAAGATTGTTCTATTAAGGTATACATGTGTTGTCACTAGTTCATAAATCGCCTAGCTCATGTGTCATTCTTAGGGGTGTGTGATGTAAATAGAGGTTATATTGGTAGCAATTGTAATTGAGATCATGTCACACAAGTATGAACTCAGAGTGGTTTCTTATTCATTTAGAAACATAATTTGTCACCTTACATAATAGGAAAATGTCAAAACCACTAAATTATCCAACTGAAAGATATGGTGTTAATCATTAAATATCGATAGGAATTATTGGAATTGATGATGATTAATTGGGCCATACTCTTGTTATGCCCTAGTCAACCCATATTTTTGACATGTAACCTGTGGCTTGATTCTTCCTTAGTTAATAGAGTATTGGATTACATTAAGAATATATTATATATTCTTGGTTCTAAGCCCCCTCAACTTTTGATAGTCACAACTTTTCATTTTATTAAGTTCATTGGTAATTTCATTTGGCACAAGTATTTAAAAAATTGTACCAATTACACTAATGATAATAGGAAATTGAAGAAAAATACTTTTCAATATGGTATGGGCCCTTACTATCCACAAATGATAAAGGTTGAAATTATGATGGATAACAATTAATAATGGGAACAAAGTGAAATATAGGCCAAACTTCACAGTCATATCTTGAGTCAAATCAATAGATGATTTATGGATTTCACAACCTTTCTCTTTCTAGCATTATGCCAATATGAAAAGTTGTTCATATGTTGCAATTAAGAAGAAATAATATAAATGATTAAACTCTATCTCATTGTAATATCCATCTATTAATATGTTCAACTCTACATAGAACTCTTACATTTTGTTCCTTCTATTGTCATTTTAAATTACTACTATTGTGATAAGTATTTTCATAACTTGTATACTAATGATTATATCCATAGTCAAATTTAAGAAAATTGTAGATACATCATTTTTTTATGTTGGTCAATTTATATGTTTTAGTTAAAGTGTTCATTGTACCATTATTTAGAAATAACCACCAACATTAAAAAATCTAATTGTTAATACACATAACATGTCATTATTACATACAAAATGTTTTCTATTATACATGTAGGATAAAATACCTATGAAATGCTATCAATCAATCTTCTTTATGAAATTTTAACATACTCCTAAGAACTCAAAAAAAAAAAAATTGGTATTCCATTTACCTTTAATTGCTACCTATTTTAAAGGGAGGAATAAACAATGTTGTATTCATACATGAATTCTATCAATCTTCAGGATCATAATTTGTAGGAATGATTTTTTTCCTTCTAATATTCAAATTTTTCTTGACCATACTAACTCATTTTAATCATTTCCATTTTCATTGACATACAATTAACAACAACAAAAATGTTTCAAAATTTGTGCCAACTATCCATACAATCACTTCAATTGAGGGATGTCTTAGGTACATAGAAAAAAAGAGCATTATAGGAAATGAATTGATAACCCACTTTTTTTTATGAGACCTTGTGGCCATCTATTGAGATGATTTCAATCATCTAACATCTTGAACTATAGTCAATCATTTCCATCCATGTTTATGCATTGTTTAACATGGATAGCCATGGTCATCCATAGTCAAGAATGGTCATACAATGTCAACCACGGTTAATCAATTGACCTGTACTAAACATTGTCTTCCATGGTTAACCATGGAATTCACTTTTCAACCAAACTCAATCATACTCAACCATGTACAACCATTGGTAAATGTATTCAATGTAGCTCTACCATAATCAACCATGGTTAGCATGGGAAACATTGTCAACATGTTACCCATGGTTACTTTTATGCTTTCCTAGGTAACCATAAGCATCCAAATTAATCATAATCAAACATGGTAAAAAATGGATCTACATAATCTACATATTCAAACGTGGTCAAACATGCTCAACCAAAGAGCAACTAGCCAAAGATGTTAAAATGTGGTCAACCACAAACAACCATGGTCAACTATGATTCACCATGGCCAATACGTTCAACCTTGTCAACCATGAAAAACTATGGTGAAACATGGTGGACTATGGTGAACCATGGAAAACTATAATCAACCATAGTTAGCCTTAGACAATATGAAGATATACAATGGTTAAGTTTTTAACAATGGTTAAGTTGGCAACCATGGTCAACCATGGAAAAAGTCCTCCATGGTAAACCAAGATTGACTTGCCAACCATGGTTTAATTCTGCACTATGTTCACCCATGATCAACCATGATTTGAGCTTAGATATCTCAACCATGGTCAACCTACTTAGAAAAGCTTAAACCTTGGCCAACCATGTTCTACATGGTTGACATGGTAAAAAATGGTTAGTCATAACTCATCGTAAGTAACAAGAGTCAAGCATAATGAAGTGGTGAACCATGGTCAAATTTTCAACCACAAACAATCATGGGCTACCATGGGAAACTATGGTCAACCATTGTCAACTATACTCAACCATAGTCAAGCATCAACCATGGCAACTTGTTGTCAACCTTATTACTCTATCAAACTCGATCATGCATAACATGGGCAATGTTTCAAATAATAGTCACAAGTTGTGATCCATAAAAAAATATGGTTAATTACAGCCTTTCATGGGAAACCATAGTTAATTATGGTCAAACATGATTTATATAGTCATATGCTTTTACACGTTCAAACATAGAAAACATGGTAAACCATTCCCAACCATAGTGAACATGACCTGTCAAGGAAAATCATGGTCGACCATGCTCAAACATAGTCAAACATGGTTAAGTTCTCAACTATGATAAATCGTTGTGGTGTGCTCGACCATGGTCAAGTGGTCAACCATGTTTAATTATGGTTGATAATGGTCAAATATTATCAACCATAGCTAAATGATTTACCATGGCCAAGTATTGTCAAGTAGGAAACCATGGTGTGAGCTTAGACAACATTGTAAACCATGGTCAATTATGGTAAACAAAGGTCAACCATAGTTAACCATGTTCTACTAATCCTCCCCACATGTTCTACCATTCTTCGCATGGTCAACCATAATATATATTCTAGAATATTCAACCATTGTCCATATTTTCAACCATGGGGAAACATAATATATCATAGTGAATTATAAAATATGAAGGTCAACCATACTCAACATTGGTCTACTAATCCTCTTGATGTGTGTCGATGGTCAACTAGTAACAACCACATTAAAGTAAAAGTAATTGATATGCACAAATCAATGTCATTAGTTTTAAGTCCCCTTTTAAATCGCATCAATTTACATATATTAACCAACTTTTACTTTAATGTGATTCTTGCTAGTATCTAATATTCACGACCTAGGGAAAATCTCAAGAATGTAGGAGGGGGGTGCACCATAGAAACACAACACTTATGTAGATTTTCCATATTTTTGTGTTGAGCATTGATGCGATAATGAAGTGAGGCTCGATTGTCATTCCTACCAGTTCAAAATGAACTTTTAAAATAAATAATGTGGGGAAATTGAAGCTAAGAAAAATCCATTTCGCAGTGAGCCAACAACCTTTCATTTAACAAACTATCGGTGTAAAGAAAGCATACGGTAAATCATTGGAATTGGAAAACAAGAATCCCACTAAAGTTGTTGATTCACTCTAGAATGAAAAATCACATAACAAGGAGGTTAACAAGCACTTCCTTGACTTGAAAGCTTTTCATTTAACAAACTATCGGTGTAAAGAAAGCATAAGGTAAATCATTGGAATTGGAAAACAAAAATCCCACTAAAGTAGTTGATTCACTCTAGAATGAAAAATCACATAACAAGGAGGTTAACAAGCACCTCCTTGACTTAAAAAAGGTATTGGCTTCTTAAATAAATAATTTTGTCGAAAACCATAATTTCATAATAACATATCCATGATCAACATGATTTTCTCTTTTAAAGATTCAAAAATAACATGACCTTTGCATAAATCCACTGAGTTACTAAGTTATATATAATGATGTATACCATTTTCAATGTAATGAATTACAAAAAGATACCTTAAATAATAAAAAATTATAATTACAATTTTCTAATGATAAATTAGACAAAATTTTCCATTGAAATCTTTTTATATTATCCAAATCTAAATTCAAATTTAAATTCCAACTTGATAACTATAACTTAGATTCTTATTCCCGAGAGACTTGTGAGAATAAAATCCCCACAAAATACTGAACATAATTCATGAATCTACTCTTCACAATAACAGAACATGATTCTTGAATATATATGTTTTTGATTTGTATAATATGTCATATGAGTTGGGAGTTGAAATAAAAAATATCGGATTCACGTCTTTCTTGCAAACAGCTCAGTATTCTTTTGAAACTGTTTTAAAGTATATATAACTATATATTTAGATATGAAGTTTCCATTTTATCACTTTTTTTAACTTGCATTTTCATTTATTATTTCGAATTTTCCTCTAAGCTATCGTCACAGGCAGTGAAGCATCGTCACAAATCAACAAGAATATTAAATCAAATGCGTGAAGAAAATACAAAAAGGTTTAAATGGGAGGGCTTATTTGACCGTTATCTTTGCCCAGGAGCTTGGAATCAACGACAAACGAACCGCCCATAATTTTTTTGAACTTACTATGAACACCGAGTTGGCAACCGACTTTTCTTAGAAAAGCATTTGATGGTAATATAAATTAGTCAACCTGTTGATCATAGTTATGACCGTAATTGTACGCCAAAGTGCTGATTTAGATGCTTCGTTGTGAGATCGAGGCTCCGTATTCGTTGGGTTTTAAAATTAGAGGCGTGAACTCAACCCAAAATCTAAAACTTATCAAAAGATACGCTAAGCCTCCACGCAACAAAATTCCAAGCTGTATGGAATCTGAAGGAGTAGATGGCAGCACGATGCGAATTCTCAAATATATTCAGCTGATGAGATAGCAGCCATCGACTCTAGCACGATATCTCCATTCAAGCTATGTTATCAAGAACCTGGCGTTGAGGCACCTATTTCGGCGAAACCCTAAGCAACACTGTGTTCTCTATGCTTTCTGATTTTTTGGGAGGTAACCCATTCCGGAGAAAACCCTCCACTTGTCTTTGAAATCTGATCTTTCACTCTAGAAGCCGTTCGAATTTCTAGAAAACTGTAGACCATCTCAAGATAGTAACCAAAATGAAAAGGAGGAAAAAAAACAATGAAAAGGGAAATTATGAGTGAGTGTGTATTTTTTGGCGTGTAAGATCGTTTTGTTTGTATAGAAAATAATTCAGGTGTTTTGTTTTTTTATTATTATTTCATTAAAAAAAATTAGAATGCGATTTAATTTAAGGATGTTTTAGGTTTTTTGAAGTTTTATTAAATGAGATGAGGAAAATTTTCTTCTATGTTTTTTCTAGAGTATCATTTTATCTTCCTTGGTATACAAAATCTATTAGAGGTCATGATGCTCTTATTTAGTAGTTTCAAACTTTTTCTGCAAAATTTATCTTTTTTCAGCTCTACTTGAGCTTCTAGTGTTAAGTCCTTCATTTTAGGTATGAACTATTTCTCAATTTCATAATCCAACATGGAAGGCTAATAGAGTTTCAGTTTTTTGACATTCAAAACTAAGCAAATGTGATATATAGGGTTAGACTATTATGAACACTATCACTCACTTTCTCTAATAAGTCAAAAGGACCATATCATAGAAACTTCATCTTATTACTAGGAACTTATAGCCTCCTTTCGTTTGATTGCAACCAAATATGATATTTCATCTTGAATGTTTTCTCATTTTTGTGTTTATCATGTTAAGCCTTGTGGTTTTCATATGACTTCTTCAGTGTCTCCTGTAGTTTCAAATGGACATGCCTAATATTTTCAACATGTTTTTCATCTTTTAACACTTCCCATTCAATTTCTTCCTTCTCTCCTCTTCATTATCCATGGATAGCATGAATGGTGAATGTAGAAATTACTCAAAGCAACTTTCAAAACGGGATTAACTAGTATAAGTATTGATTTATCTATAATGATATTGTTGAATATAAGTCACATTTCCACTGTAAGTCTTTGGATTCTTTTGATTATAACTACAAAATAACTAAATGAATGTCCTATTGGCTACTTTTCTCAACCTGTCTATTTATGTATAAAATGTTGTCAATTTCTTCATATTTGTCTCCTTTCTTCCCAAGTTTTAATCCAAAAAGGACTAACATATTTGGTATCCTATCGTGGTCCTTGGCATATGAAAGTGCATATAAACCTATTTAAAGACATGTTTGTTGCTTCTTATCCATTGATCATCTTTCTACAAGACATATAAATATATATCTAGCTAAACATGTCAATTAATAAAATAAAATACTTGTTTCCCTTCCTACTTGTTTGCAAACCACCCATAAAACCCATGGAAATACTGTCCTCGGTTCAAGTTGGTACAGGTAAGGGATGGTATAAACCTTTATTTTTATTACTAAACTTGATCATAAAACAAAGTATGCATCCTCAAGTATACTAAGCTACATCTTATTTGATTTTTGGTCAATGTGCATATCTTTGTAGATTGCCAATTTTCTTTGCAACATCAAAATATCTTACAACCCTGAAGTTGTGTGCCTCTTTGATAATTTGTAACTTTTACCTTTAGGGACATAAACCATGCCTAGCTTATAGAGTATCCCATTGTTGAAATAATAACCATTCTTACAATCAAATTCTTAGATAGTAATTTAACCATGTAGCTATTAAAACACCTTTTTAAAGCCTCCATCTTTTGTGTAAACCTCTCTACAGGAGTCATGGGTAGAAGGATGTATGTGCATAAGAGTTCACAAATCCATTATTTTGGACATGGGTGGCCTTGAAAGCATTCTTTCCAATTGATTAATGTTTCCTTTCATATGCTTTATCACTAAATGAAATTGTTGAAAAAGTTCCATCCACTTGTAATGTCGATTTTGCTAAAGCTTACTCAAATACAATACTACAATGATTATTTATCAGTGTTGATAACAACTTCTTTACACATCGAATAGTTCTTCCACTTCTTATGAATTATAAATGGGGCATAGGGTTCCTTATCATAAGATAATTTAGAATTCCCCTATGAAACATGTGATAATAATCACATATCGACTTACCTTTCTACATCAAGACTACTTGCACATCATATCCACTTGCATCCATCTCCAATTCAAAAAATAATTGTAAATTAGGTAATGAAATAACCGGTTATTGATTGATCTTCAACTAAGCTCATTGAAAACTTTATCATGACTCTTTCTCCAGTGGAAACTCTTAACATTGGTTGTTATAGCATGAAGTTGCATAGATAATAATAGAAAGGATGTTATTATCTTTTATAGGTATTGAGCTTCCCCACAAAGCTCCTAAATTCAATGACATTTGGAGGAATTGGCCACTTGATGATGGCCTCCATCTTTGTGGGATCTAATTCGAATTCCCCTTCACTAATCTCATACCCCAAATACACCAAGGACTATTAAGTGGATTCACATTTCAACAGGTTAGCCAATAGTTTATGCTCTTTCACAATCTCTAACAATTGCATGAGATGTGAGACGTGCTCTTCTTAAGTAGATTTTTCTACCAATATGTCACCCAAATACACTATTATAAATTTAAATAGGGACACAATAGAATTGCAATACATCATTTATCATTTTCATAAATGTATCTATTGAATTATAAAACCAAAATGCCTAACCAAGCATTCATGTATACCTTGCCTTGTGTTTAAGGTAGCCTTTCAAGTTATTTTTTATTTAACATGTTCCTCGTGGTATCTTAATTTGAGATCCAACATTGTGAAATACTAGTCATTCTACAACTAGTCTAAAATGTTATTGATCCTATGTAGAAGGTATTGATTCTTGAATGTGACCTTGATTCTTGACTTCATATGCTTCTAGAACAAATTGTCTATATATTCAATATTTTGTATTTAGGAGTCATGGTTTAATTGCATTGCATGCTCCACTCTTTCCTAGGTGGCCAACACTATATGCTCCTAAAACACTCCTTTATGTGTTTACAATAATTCCTCCAATTATTATTATTTCTCTTTAATATGTCCATATTCCTATAGGGATGTCCTTGCTATTATATATTCCTTCCCTAAATAATTCTGCCTTAAAAATTGAAAGACATACATTTTACTAAAACTAATCAGTGTTTTAGCTTGAATACGGCTTACCAAAGTGATTTTTCATTTCCTTTTTTGGACATGATGATGAAATACTTCCAATTCCTAAATAGGTGACACTATTTCTCTCCTCATGGAGATTGCGTCCTTTGTATACATGTAGGGGCTTCCAAACACTACACCACAAAAATCAAAGGGCACTATATCTAGGTCACTTTATCAATAAAAGATGCACTTTTTTTTTACATTATTTCATGTCCTTGAGATATTCATCCTTGTTTACTCATCCCTATGATGAAGTAAACTCAAATTCACTTCTTTCTACACTCAAGTGTAAAAAATATTCTTATCCATATATGAGCTAGTATTTACTTGTTTTCTTGAATTTGTGGCTACCACGTTCTTCTTCTTGGCATCCTTCTTAAGGTTATTTAGATTCAAGTTTGGATGTAACTTCCAACACCAAGGTATTTTTTAAGGATTTTAAATATTATATCTATGTATATTAGTCTAGGTGACAAATTCATATTCTAAAATCATACATACGATGCATATGGGTATTCAATATAAAGACTTGTAATTTACAATTAAAACTTGTAATTTTTTTATGAATATTATCAATTTAATCAAACACATACACATATAAGTGAATGTTTAATCAATTTGGTGAATACTTTATTTTTCAAAAATGGCCCAGAAATAGTTGATTGTTGAAATTTCACCCCTAAAAAATATACTATCCAACACTTATCTTTGGTGTGACCATCAATATTATATCAATTCAATGGTTGTTTGGGTCCATTTACTAATGTGCAATGGATATAAATTTTCTTGTATTTTCCTTTTCACTTCTTCCTCCCCTCATTGGAGGCATCTTGGCAATCCTTTTATTTATAACCATTTGGTTGTCCTTTCTTTTTGCTTATGTTATTCAAGTATTGTGCTTGTACAAAATCCTCATCAACGGTCCTTAGTTCGAAGAGCATCACATACTTTTGCAAATGACAATATATACCTCCAAGATACTTAAAGAGTACATTTAGGTTCTAGGGAGAGATAATTATCATGATAACCATCTTCTTGAACTTGTTGACACACTCTTCCACACTCTTCCCCTGCCTTTACATGAAGTGATGTCAATAGATCCATTGATCCTATACATATCTAATACGATACACAATAGGATTTATGAGGGATTTAAACACCTCCCACTTAGTTTCTAACATATCATAGTCTAGTAAGTGTCTTCATGTGGCCTCCCCACTAGGTTACTGGATATTCCTTTAATGTCACTCAAACAAATGAATTTTTTTACTTTTCATCTATATTATGGACATTGAAATACACTTCTAATTGTTGCAACCAATGATTCACCTTAAAATCATCCATCCCATTTTGGTAGGGCTTGATGTCCACTTTCACTTTCATTTTAAGTGTAGGTCATGTGTAGGTGATGAACTGCCACTTGGTTTCTCTTTCTAAGGATCCTTTTTGGACTCATTTTCTAGGTAGTCACTATCTCCCAATTTCTCATATGATCCCATTTCTATGATGGAGCCACCAACCTCTTTGAAAGGTCCAAACTTGTTCACTAGAAACACCATGGATAAGGTCATATTGCAAGATATATCAATAACATGTTCCTCCAACCTCACAAATATCTTTTTCATTGTAAGATGAAAGTTGCTATGACTCAATTAATTTTCCATGGGTAGGTTTTTTGTGACTTCCTTCTTATGCCAATTCTTGGACTCTACAACTTATGAAATACCCCAATTTTTTTTTAATAATACCAGTAATTGTAGGGGATATTACATTATAATAATTCATCATAATTTATCTTGCAATGTTACACAATCTTTTATTAATCAACTTGCTTTCTCATATACCAAATTTGTTATGACTAGCTTATGCTCAAATATATGAAAACAAATGAAATATGGAAATGAAAGAAATATCATGGGAAATTTCACATAAGGAAAACCAAGGGAGAAAATGAGGCTTATGATCTACTTTTTTTTAGTCATCACAATGCAAGTACAGATAAAGGCCTCATTGACTATGGTGTTTCCTTTGACACTGTGGCTCGAATGGCTATTGCAAATTCTTCTTTCCCCTTTGTTATGCTTTCAATCTCACTCTTAGATTCTCTATTAAGATATGAGATATGTATAATACTAAAAGAATGGAACCTCCTCTTATCCTAGGAGCCTAGTATTTAACATAGTTTAATAATCATTTAGGGTTAGGGGTTTTTCCTCCTCAACCTTCAATTTTTCATAAGTTTTTGGACCTTTTAAAATATTCTTTTAAGTCCACATATGATTATCCCCACAATTTTTAGTAATAGGCATTGTTGTGGTATCCACTAAATACCATGGTGGGCACTAGGGTATCTCAACTTGTGGGAGGCATAACTTCCACATAGAACTCTAATTGTGGTGGATTTCACACAATTGGAAAAGTATCAATATGTAGGACAACATTACTAGGTTAGAGTTATGCTCACAAAGGTTTGACCAAAAACGGTGCTATTATATGTACCAAAATGGCTTTTGAAAGTTTTGCACCACAAATTTCCAAACTATTTATGTCATTAAAATCAATCAATCCAATTTCTCTATTTGAAAACTACCAAGATAAATAACACATTATCTAATGATTGTTTCCGAATGAAACTTACACACTTTTCCTTCTCAAATATTTTCTTGAATTTATTTTTGATGACCATTGCCAATCATCCTCAAATCTATAATTGACATACCATTTGTCCATACAATGTAACCAATGCCCATGCTCTATAATAAAAGGAATCCTACCAAATTAAATACACATTTATAACATGTATGTACTTCACTAAATTTAAATATGAATTTACCTTATGAATAGAATAATATCTAAAATTGTAATTATAATTGTGAGAATTTTGATTATTCAATTATATATATCTTTTTTTGTTTGTTAGGTTTGAGCCCTGACTGCAAATTTAATTTTTTGGTTGAAAAACTAGACCAAATGACATCTAACCCATCAAAATCACCTAACCCATCAAAATCACCTAATTGCACTAGGTCTAGGCCACACTGACCCTTAACATGGATGTATTTTTTTCTCATGAAAATTTAAACTAATAACCTTCACATTAAGAAGTGCCTTAACAATACAGCTTATTACCCTCTATTCTACCCAATATAACCTTACATTATTATGATTTTATTTTATTTTACAAACATTTTTAGGTTATTTATTTATATATTTTCCATCATGCTACATTTACTTTTTATTTATATCCTTAAATATTCGAAGTGATACCTTAATATCAAATTTAGTAAGTGTCTATGTCATTCCGAAATTCACAATAAACTTACATGAAGTTAATTTATTGTAATGAAATTTATTTTTTTAAGTTTTATTAAATATAATATTATATATATATGTGAATAATTTTAATTAAAAATACAATTTTATTATTTAAAAGTGATGAATTTTTAACATATTATATATTAGTAAAGCTTTTCAATTTACTATCTTCATTTGCCAATCCAAATCTAACGGCCTTCGAGATTATGGATATATACCTTTTCCATTGTTTGTGGGAAAAGGATTGTAAATATATAACTTTTAAACTAAATGAAGGACAATCTTTTCATTTTAACCGCACGTAAACCTTTCATGTCACACATGTTATGGTTGGGTTTTTTGATATTATATTGACACCGCGGCATAGGTTGCTTTCATGGACGCCAAGGTATCAGTTTCTTAGACATGTGCTGAGCGACAATTTAGGGAGATAAAGTTTCTAAGATATCACAATCAAGAGTGAATATTGCTGCAAGGACGTTGATATTCAATTCTATAATCCTTATAGATAGTTTGATTCGAGAAACGCGCGAGGAAATTATGATGAGAGCAACCCGCAAGAAAAATCCATCCCAACCTGTCTGACATACCCGATAGGTCTCTGGACCCCTTTCTTTCCAATCACTCACCAAGGCTTATGACGCTATAAAAACGCCAGGAGCTATTGAAATTTGAAACATCGTATAGAGCTTAATTCGAGTGGGTAAAGTGGCTGAGATTCGAATTGTTCGAAGACAAATGGAAGCACGGAGGGGATTTGAGTTGGGTTTCTATTCTGTCATTCTGGTGGGGATATTATTCGCATGTGATGCACAAGTGCAACCGGTGAAACCGGGGAAATGGAAGCTTCTGGTACAGAACGGTGGAGTTTCTGCCATGCACATGGCTGTTACTCGTCTTAACACTGTCGTCATGTTCGACAGAACCGACTTCGGCCCATCCCAGCTGATGCTCCCCAATGGTCGATGCCGCGACGATGCGCAGGATCAAGCTCTGACTCACGACTGCACGGCTCATTCCATCGAATACAACGTGCGCACCAACGTGGTCAGGGCGCTTGAGATCTTGACCGATACCTGGTGTTCATCCGGTGCGTTTACTGCCGACGGGACTCTGGTGCAAACCGGAGGTTGGAACGACGGGGCGAGAAAAATTCGCAACTTTGTCCCCTGCACGGATGGTACTTGCGACTGGAACGAATTGCAGGCGCCCCAGCTCAATGACAATCGATGGTACGCGACGAACCAGATTCTTCCCGACAATCGCGTCATCGTCGTGGGGGGCACTGGCGATTTCACCTACGAATTCGTTCCGAAAGCCGCCGGGGAAGGAACCTTCAGCCTGCCTTTTCTTGCCCAGACGCGAACCAGCGCGCAAGTGGAGAACAATCTGTACCCGTATGTGCACCTGTCGTCGGACGGAAACCTGTTCATATTCGCGAACCGGGACTCCATACTTCTGGACTACAAGAAGAACGTGGTAGTCAAGACGTATCCGACGATACCGGGGAACGGCCCTAGAAACTACCCTTCCACAGGGTCGTCAGTCATGCTTCCCCTCTCCGCCTCCGACGGGTTTCAGAAAGTCGAAGTCCTCGTCTGCGGCGGATGCCCCGACAACGGTTACGCTTCGGCACAAGCAGGTAACTTCATCGACGCCCTTAACGACTGTGGAAGAATGGTAATAACCGACCCCAATCCTGTGTGGACTATGGAGACCATGCCAAGCCCTAGGACCATGGGCGACATGCTGCTCCTCCCCACCGGAGAAGTCATCATCATCAACGGTGCCCAGAAAGGCGTTGCCGGGTGGGACATGGCCACCGCTCCAGTCTTCTCCCCTGTACTTTACCGCCCCACCGCCGCTCTCGGCTCCCGTTTCTTCACTCTCGCAAGCACCACCATTGCCAGAATGTACCATTCCTCCGCAAGTCTATTGGCCGACGGAAGAGTTCTCGTCGGTGGCTCAAACCCGCACTTCGGGTACGTTTTAACCGGAACGGCCTTCCCGACAGAGCTCCGGCTAGAGAGCTACAGCCCTTATTATTTGGACGCTTCTTTTAACATCTTGCGGCCTCGGATAGTTTCCGTTACCGCCCACTCTCCCATCCCCTACGGCGCCACCTTCACAGTGCGCTTCTCCGTGGCTAATCTCATCCCCGCCGGCGTCCAAGTGAACATCTACGCTCCGTCGTTCACCACCCACAGCCATTCCATGAACCAGAGATTGCTCACTCTCGCAACTTCAGCACCCGCTCTCTTTCTCAACGTTTACTCTATGACGGTCACAGCACCTCCGAGTGGCGTGGCTGCACCGCCTGGATACTACATGCTATTTGTTGTCAATAATGGCATTCCCAGCGCGGCCAAATGGCTTCGATTTGGAGCATAATCTTCATTCCAATGAATTTCTCTTCGCTGCATCTCCGAAAACATGTTCAGTTCAAGAACACCCAAATAATCGCTTGCAACTTCAACCTCTGCTCGACCCAACATTATCTATTAAAATTCCTTTCAGTCTGGCATTCATAAATCCGCCATTGATATTCTTCGGCTTGAGCCTGTACTCCTCTGCTTATGCTTTGCTCTCATTTTAGCTTGACAGCAATCATAAATCGTCTTTTTCAGTTTGTAGCAATAAGAAGCCTCAAACCAGTGGGAGGCAGAATCTGCAAGTCGTCCATTATCACATCATCATGTTTGCCCAAGCACGATCCTGAAGTTGTTATTATATAGTAAGTTAATAAAATGTACATGGTTAATAAAATTTGCTCAACCATTTGATAAGTTTGTTGATGGTTAATTTGATCATCGAACAACCATGTAGAGCAACCCTGTTATTTGATTTTTTAAAATCTTATGCAATACCATTGTGAACTATTAATTCAATTACAGTTTTCTCTAATCATGTAATTTTTTGCAAATAATCTTGGCATACGTTTCATGAAGTTTCCTCATTTGTTATGGTATCATACGGTGAAGTATCGCTTGAGCACGAACCACCCCTATCATAGGCTTTATATTTAAAAAATAATTGTACAGCAATTTAATTAATTGATTTGCTTATCTCTTATTTATTTACAGAGAATATTAATAGCACTGCGGCTAAATCGCCGCTGTCCGCTAAGTCGTGGCTCGTTAAAGCAAACCAAATAGGCATTTCTGCTGTTGTTTGAACTAATTATAAGAAAAGGTTTATATGAATACCTTGGACAGGTGATATGGGTTACTGTGCTTTGAAAAATCCTAAATTGTTTAGCGAAGTTACTAATTTCTTTGTTGTTTGTGGATAAAAGATTATTAAGAGATTTCACTATTAAGTATAATAAAATATATATATTCTATTTTTCCTGGTCTTGTTTAGCGAAGTTACTAATTTTTTTTGGTTTGGGGACAAAAGATTATTAAGAGATTTCACTATTAAGTATAATAAAATATATATATTCTATTTTTCCTTGTCTTAAACTTGTGATTTTTTTAAGAAAAACACATACTTTTAACCATTAAATCTACTCATCTATATATTATATATAATATATTACATATTTTTTATAAATAAATTATAACAATAAAATTTAATATTTCAAATGAACACTTCACTTATTATCATGTTCTCCTAATAAACTAGGTGACCTGGGTTTCACACATTTACCATGACATGTGACATAAATTCAAATTATAGTGAGCTCTTCAAAGCTTTTTGAGCATAGGAATAAAATCTTAAATCAAACTAAATAATTCGTTTCTTTAGGTCCAGTAGACCAAAGTTTTGTCTCAGTGGATGTTAACCACCACCACCACCATCATCATCATTTTTAAATTTCATCAAATATTTGTGAAGCAAATTTAGTTTTTATATATATATATATATATTAAAATTAGCATATATTTATTTTGATTTCCAATTTACCAAATTTTTATAGCATCAAATTTTTTAAAATGTATTTTTTTTTTTTAATATAAAATTTGAGGAAATGTTTGTACTTCTAGAGATTTTATTTCTCTTGACTCTTGGTAGATCCAAAATTGAGATAAACCTATGTTTGTTCTTAGGAATAATATATATCTCTTTTTACTTTTTCATATTCTTTGGTCAAATATAACTTCTTAGATACATTAATCTAATCTAATTTTTAATATTAATTTTGGTTAAATTTACTTAATCCTAACACATTTCTTCAATTTATTATTTGCTTAATATTTTATTTAACCTAGTCCAACACTCATTACTCTCCAAAAAAATCTTTGTGTTCCTCATGATGTGTGGAACATCCACCCAAACCATGAAACAAATTCTACTTAGTTTTAAAAAAAAAAAATCAACAAATTATTTATATTTATATAAATTTTAGATCTTTATATTTTTAATTTTATGAAAATCCTTATAATACATATATATTATATCTTTTTAAATATGTTTTATAATCTATTTTTTAAATGTGATATGCATGTAATTATTGACATGGATAAATAGAGAAGTTAGAAAAAATGATTAATTGTAAATATTGAATGGTTATATACTTATTATTTAAATTTAAATATGAAGATTTGAAATATATTGATTATGAATGTTAAATTATTTTATTTTGTATGATTAAATGGATCTTAATTTATAGTTAACACATATTTTATATATGGTTTATATTTATTTTTTTTCCATTGGAAAAATCATAATCTTTCATTTACGATTGAAAAATTACATGTTGTGGATGCTTTTCAGTATATGTTGTGTTTGTCCCTTTTCCATCTCTGTGGCCATGTTCAAAAAGGTTCATTGGTTTTCAAAAATAGGTACATATATCATCCATCACCACGTAGGGTGCTCAGTCACTGTCTAGAGATATTATGTAGAATAAAAACTATAAATATATCAGGTATCGATATTTACATACACCACGCAAGGTGATGTCTTTATATTGTCATGATGTTATAAACAGACATATAAATATATACATATAGGTTCTGAGACAAAAAATATCAAACATGAGATCAGAAAGTATAATAAAACTCATGCATTTGGGTTATCAGCCTTGTGGTAATTTTGATCATTATATGGCCTGTGGTAGTACTGGAATGCATCTGATCCTCTTTGGTCCTGTATTATCCACTCTCCTTGGGGAAATATCGTGGCCTCCTTGGAAAGCCTGTCAACATCGCAGTTATGTTCCCTATAAATATGTTGGCATGAGATAGAATTTAACTGTGCTTTGAACAGAGTAACTTCATCCAAAATATTACTAAGTGTGTGAGAGTGACAGAGAGTAATATTATTGAACCAGTTTGAGATATTTTTTGATCGCCATATATGTTTAGATCCATGCAGTTATGACTCAATGAAAAATGTAGCAAATGACGGAGTGTAATCAGTTCTGCGTAATTATTAGTTCCATCTCCAAGTCCATTTTAACTTTATAGTAGTGTTGTTCAGTAAGATATAATATGAAGCCACCACCACATCTAGGGTGTTGTGCAGCACCATCAAAAAAAGCCCAAGGAGTGGTTTTATCAATAGGTGCAGGTGCAGATGGCCTACGAGGCCGAGGTTTGTTGGGCTCGGGCAGCTTGTGGAATGCTGATATAATGTGAGCTATTATGTGTGGCCAGCTAGCCATCGTGTTATCAAATATGATTCGGTTCTGGGCCAACCAAATATGCCAGTAAATAAGTAAGGGTAGGCATATAAGTTTTGTGCCATGATGCTGATTACACGAGGTTTCCTAGGCTTGACATAAATTTTCCCCCTCCCATTTCCCTGTTAATTGCAGTGAGGAGGTGACATTTAGCTAGAGATTGATCAGAGTTTCGCAGTGAAGGAATAAGTGCTCGGTTGATTCAGTGGAGTTTTTGTAGAGTACACACCAATGTGGGCCATGGAAGGAGCGGTGTGATAGTGTATCCCCCGTGGCGAATTTGTTCTTGAGAACACACCAAAAGAATAGTCTAGTTCTCAGAGGCAAAACGAGCTAGCAAATATTTTTCCACCACGGTACTGTCTGCTCCAGCTATTTTTGTGATATGAGGTGAAGATAGCTGGCCTTAGGTGTATAAATGCCATTTTCTGCTAAGCCCCAAACGAGTTCATCGGGTCCTTCCTTTATCCCGATGTGAGATTCACTTAGAGCATTTATGTACTCTAGCCATTCCTGGTGCCAATGAGGGGGAATATCAGGTTGTAAGGCAGATTTCCATCCTTGTGAGAATATAGTAGTATTTGTCTGATCCGCAATGTGGGCCAAGATCTTTATCTCATGAGAGTTTAGGTGCTGGATGAGATCTCTTGGTAGCATGTGTCTTCCACCACCTCCAGTCCAGGGGTCCAGTCCTATACCAGCTTTTGAACTGTCATTAACTCTCCACACAAGGTTGTTCCTGATGCTGGGCAAAGAGTGAAGTAATGCCTTCCAGACAGATGATATACCAATTCTTGGCTAGCTAGGAAATCAGATCCAATCCATAATTTGGTGTGGCGAAATGTAGTTATAATATGTGACATTAGTCCATAAATTCTACCCAGTCAGTAGGATCCAGCCCATTTTTACAGCCAAGGCTTGTGCAAATAGAGCTAGGTCTTTGAGTCCCCATCTGCCCCATTTTTTTGGCAAAGCAATCTTGTTCCAGCTGACCCATGCAAAAATCTTTTTATATTGTTGGCCATTCCATAGATATCCTCTACAAAGCTGTTGAAGACAAGTCAGTATATTCCTGGGGATCCAAGCTAAAGCCATCCAGAAAATAGGAGTAGCCTCAAGAACGGATTTGATGAGCACCAATCTGCCTACTCTGGATAAGTATCTGTGGCTCCATAATGATAGCTTTTTTTCCAGCTTGATGACTAGCCAGAACCAGTCTGCTATCTTTAGATTGAGGGGCTTTATCCAAAGTCCCAGATATTTGAATCCACGATCTAGTGGGATAGTGCAGTAAGGGAAGTGTTGCTGTGCCAACTGTGACTCCTGAGTGGAAGTGTGGGCTAAGGTTATGGTGGATTTCCCATGATTAGCCAACATGCCTGTAGCTTTTGAGAAAAGAGAGACAATCTTTGAGAAAGTAAGTGAGTCATGTATGCTGCCATCAAGGAAAATGAATACATTGTCCACAAATAGGAGATGGGTAAGATAAGAGAAATCATTTATCTTGAGACCACATAGATTACCATCTCTTTTAGCTTTGGCTAGTAATCTGCTCAGCCCATCCATGACAATCAGGAAGAGTAAGGGAGAGAGTGGACAGCCCTGTCTGAGGCCCCGCTTAGCATGGAAGAAATTGGAGGCGGATCCATTGATAATAACACTAAAACTAGGAGTAGATATACAAGCCATAATCTAGGTGATGAAAGCATGAGGGAACCCAAGGTGGATAAGGAGCATCTTGATATAGAGCCAACTGACCCGGTCAAAAGCTTTTGCCAGGTTGATCTTAAGAATAATTCCTTTCAGGTGTTTGGTCCATAATGAATGGCCTCATGTGCAGTGGCAATGGCTTCACGGACCTGTTGCTGCTCAAGAAATGCAAATTGTTCAAGAGCAATATGGCGAGAAAGGATGGGATGAATCTGGTTCGCGATGATTTTGGAGATGATCTTGTACAAATAGTTACATAAGGAAATAGGCCTAAAGTCATTGAAAGAGGAGGAGGAATCAGATTTAGGAATTACGGGCCATAATGAAAGTAGTATTGACAGCATTGTAGATGGATCCAGATGTTCTACATTCTTCCATAACTTTTAACGGGTCATTCCCCAATAGTTCGTAGAAATCTAGATAAAATTCAATTGACCATCCATCTGGGCCAGGGCTTTTGTCTTTTTTGAACCATTTTAAAGTCCCCTCAAGTTCTCTAGAAGTAACAAGTGAGTTGAGCTCTTTTGCCTCATCTTCGATTACAAATCGAGGGAAATGACCAGCAACATTGATAATATCAGCAAGATTTGACCCAAGAGGGTTTTGAAAGAGATGCTTGAAGTGAGTGGATCCGAGGTGGGAGATTTTGTTGAAGGTATCAGCAACTCCTCCATCAAGAAGGGGCAAATTCCATATAGTGTTTGTGACTTTCCTGCCTTTTGCATAGTTCTGAAAAAATCTAGTGTTGTTGTCTCCTATTTTAACCATATAACACTGCTTCTGAGACGCCAAGATTCCTCTCTCTCCTTTAAAATCCTAGCCTTTTGGTTTCCAAGCTCAATCAGATGGGATTTATCCACAGCACTAGTAAACCCTAGATTGCGATCATCAAGCATAGCATTCTGCTCAGACTCAATTTGTGCTCCTCCCTCAGGTTTTTCTCTTTGGCCCATTTAATGGAAAGGTCTTTGAGCTGTGCCCGGTTGTGGCAGAATCCATTAGTAAAGGAGCCATGTCGATCAATAGGGTTGGCCCTCCAAAAATCTGTGATCAAATTGATGTATCTGGGATCTTGTAGCCAGACATGATTAAATTTGAAAGGAGCTTTTGGTTTGGGGTGGGGACCCTTTATTTCAAGGTAAATGGGGGAGTGGTCCGAGATACCCCCAGAACCCACCCATTGTTTAAGGTGGTGCAACCGATTCAATAGTGGAACCTTTATCAAGAATTGATCTAACCTCCTGGCTAATGCAGCTTCCCCCACCCTTCTATTTCGCCAGGTAGGTAGTGGCTTGTTCATGGGAATATCCACCAGGCTGTGCTATTCCAAGATATTCATCATGAAACTAGTAATAGGATCCACTTATGCATGTGACCCCCATGATTCCCCGAATCCCAAGGAGAAATTAAGATCACCCCCAATAATAATGTGATCAGGGGATACAATTGAGAGATTTAGCAGATGTTGCCAGAAGTTTCCCTTTGATGGCAAGGTCTATATATATTGATGACCCTCAGGTTAAGGCCAAGCTCCGCTGAGAAAAAATCCATCCCAATGAAACCGGGTCCTCCCGAAGATGTTATAACCTTGATGGAGCGAGTATTGTGCCCAATGGCTAAACCCCTCGAACAACCTGAAACATCAATAGAAAAAATTGCCATCTAGGAAGTAGAGAGGCTAAAGCGCTGGTAATAAAGTCGGCCTCTCCTAGGGTCTCTTGCAACATGATGATATTAGTAGGCTCAACCTCAAACAGACAGCACAAGGCTAGTTTCTTGGAGGCACTAGCCATGCCTCTACAATTGAATGATAGGCATTTCATGGGGGAACCCAGACCGAGGTATACAGTGCTCTAAGAACCCCTTCCATAGTGGATTACCCTCCAGAGGCAACCTCTGCCCTAGCCCTCTGAATGGCTTTTGTGAGGTTTGATTTCCTCCCACGAGTTGTAAGGATGATCGATCCAAGTTGAGCGAGGCCCAAACCTATGGGGAGAGTCGGGAGGCCATCCGAGTGTGAGCGGGAGTGAAGGTTGTAGTTGTGGGATGTAATCCTCCCACTAGAGGTAGGGGAGGGGGAGGTAGATGATGAAGTGGGTAAGGATGGGGCAGTGGTGGCAATAGTTGGCAGAGGCGAAGTCATTATGCAGTGAGCCATCGGAGCATGAATGGTAGAAGAAATGTGAGAGGTGCAGAAAGCAAAAGAGGAAGGGCAAGAGGTCAAAGAAATGCCCAAGATTTTTGCGGCCTCTGCTACTGCTCGAGCTCTCGTAATTGGTGGAGATGGCGTTCGATACTTTTTTGTGTCCGTCCTTGGAGGGCTTTTGTTGTCCGATGCCTGTGGAGCCGAAATTGGTGTGAAATTTTGTGTAGATGCAATAGGCTCCTTAGATGTAGGAGGTGCTCTTGGTGGATCTTCTGGTTTTTTAATAAGTGGACATTCCTTATATATGTGCCTGACTTTGTGGCATCTTCTACACCTAAAAGGAATGCCTTCATAATCCATAATCTGTACTCGGGTGTATTTCCCCCATTGGAGAGTGATCTTTTCTTCCAAACCTTCTCGCATATCCAGGTGAACTAGAATGCGGGCTAGGGTTCGATTTTTTGATTGAACAAAATTTCTATCGTGATCGAGGTAAGTACCAAGGGCATTTCCAATCCTGATGAAGACCTCCTCACACGAGCACTGCAGAGGAAGCCCAGGCAAACGAACCCACAGAGGCCCTACCCCAATTTTCTCATGCTCCGGGTCGAATAGGGGGCTCCAATGCTTGAGGAGGACAGGAGCCATCTTGATATGCCAATACCTAGCGAGGTCTAGATCTATGCAATTTTCCTTGGCAAAATGGAGTGAAAACCTTCCCCTAGGTAGAACCTATACCTCAGGTAGTTCTTTTAGCATGCTTCCTCAAATTTCATGAACCCATAAGGTGAATCGATTCACTGAGTATGCTCTGCCCCGAACGTGTCCAACCAGCACAGTATTTGCCATGTAAGATGCCTCACCGATAGCCGAAACCTCACCAAAATGGATGGTGATGTCCTTTGTGGTGGCTTTCACACACTTGGTCTTCCGCTTCCCTATCCTAGGTGCCGATGGATGGTCCGTTAATGGGTCCGGAGAGTAACCCTGTTATTTGATTTTTTAAAATCTTATGCAATACCATTGTCAACTATTAATTCAATTACAGTTTTCTCTAATCACGTAATTTACTGCAAATAATCTTGGCATACGTTTCATGAAGTTTCCTCGTTTGTTATGGTATCATACGGTGAAGTATCTCTTGAGCACGAACCACACATATCATAGGCTTTATATTTAAAAAATAATTGTACAGCATTTTTAATTAATTGATTTGCTTATCTCTTATTTATTTACAGAGAATATTATTAGCACTGCCGGCTAAATCGCCGCTGTCCGCTAAGTCGTGGCTCGTTAAAAGCAAACCAAATAGGCATTTCTGCTGTTGTTTGAGCTAATTATAAACTGTTCCATGGTATAAAAAATGCGAATAAGAAAAGTTTTATATGAATAGCTTGGACAGGTGATATGGGTTACTGTGGTTTGAAAAATCCTAAATTGTTTAGCGAAGTTACTAATTTTTTTTTGTTTGTGGACAAAAGATTATTAAGAGATTTCACTATTAAGTATAATAAAATATATATATTTTATTTTTCCTTGTCTTATGATTTTTTAAGAAAAAACATACTTTTAACCATTAATCTACTTAAACTATATATTATATATAATATATTACATATTTTTTTAAAATAAATTATAACAATAAAATTTAATATTTCAAATGAACATTTTACTTATTATTATGTTCTTCTAGTAAGCTAGGTAATCTGCTTTTCACGCATTTATCATGACATGTGACATAAATTCAAATTATAGTGAGTTCTTCAAAGTTTTTTGAGCATAGGAATAAAATCTTAAATCAAATTAAATAATTCGTTTCTTTACTTCCGATAAACCAAAGTTTGGTCTCAGTGGATGTTAACCACCACCACCACCACCATCATCATTTTTAAATTTCATCAAATATTTGTGGAACAAATTTAGTTAATTTTCATATATATATATATATATATATATATATTATTAAAAATTAGCATATATTTATTTTAATTTCCAATTTACCAAATTTTTATAGCATCAATTTTTTCAAAATGCAATTTTTTTTTAATATAAAATTTGAGGAAATGTTTGTACTTCTATAGATTTTATTTCTCTTTACTCTTGGTAGATCCAAAATTGAGATAAACCTATGTTTGTTCTTAGGAATAATATATATCTCTTTTTACTTTTTCATATTCTTTGGTCAAATATAACTTCGTAGATACATTAATCTAATCTAATTTTTAATATTAATTTTGGTTAAATTTACTTAATCCTAACACATTTCTTCAATTTATTATTAGCTTAATATTTTATTTAACCTAGTCCAACACTCATTACTCTAAAAAAAACTTTGTGTTCCTCATGATGTGGGGAACATCCACCCAAACCATGAAACAAATTCTACTTAGTTTTTTCAAAAAAAAAAAAAAAAAAATCAACATATTATTTATATGCATATAAATTTTAGATCTTTATATTTTTAATTTTATGAAAATCCTTATAATACATACATATATATTATATCTTTTTTAATATGTTTTATAATTTATTTTTTAAATGTGATATGCATGTAATTATTGGCATGGATAAATAGAGAAGTTAGAAAAAATGATTAATTGTAAATATTGAATTGTTATATACTTATTATTTAAATTTAAATATGAAGATTTGAAATATATTTATTATGAATGTTAAATTATTTTATTTTGTATGAATAAATGGATCTTAATCTATAGTTAACACATATTTTATATATGGTTTATATTTATTTTTTTTTCCATTGGAAAAATAGTAATCTTTCATTTATGATTGAAAAATTACATGTTGTAGATTCTTTTCAGCATATGCTGTGTTTGTCCCTTTGCCATCTCTGTGGCCACGTTCAAAAAGGTTCATCGGTTTTCAAAAATAGGTACATATATCATCCATCACCACGCAGGGTGCTCAGTCACTGTCTAGAGATATTGTGTAGAATAAAAACTATAAATATATCAGCTATCGATATTTACATACACCACGCAGGGTGATGTCTTTATATTGTCATGATGTTATAAACAGTCATATAAATATATACATATAGGTTCTGAGACAAAAAATATCAAACATGAGATCAGAAAGTATAATAAAACTCATGCATTTGGGCTATTAGCCCTGTGGTAATTTTGATCATTGTATGGCCTGTGGTAGTACTGGAATGCATCTGATCCTCTTTTCTCCTATATTATCCACTCTCCTCAGGGAAGTATCGTGGCCTCCTTGGAAAGCTCGTCAACACCGCAGTTATGTTCCCTGTAAATATGTTGGCATGAGATAGAATTTAAGTGTGCTTTGAACATAGTAACTTCATCCAAAATATTACTGAGTGTATGAGAGTGACAGAGAGTAATATTATTGAACCAGTTTACGATAATTTTTGAATCGCCATATATGTTTAGATCCATGCAGTTATGCCTCAATGAAAAATGTAGCAAATGACGAAGTGTAATCAGTTCTGCATTATTATTAGTTCCATCTCTAAGTCCCATTTTAACTTTATAGTAGTGATGTTCAGTAAGATAAAATATGACACCACCGCCACATCCATGGTGTTGTGTAGCACCATCAAAAAAAGCCCAAGGAGTGGTTTTATCAATAGGTGCAGGTGCAGATGGCCTACGAGACCGAGGTTTGTTGGGCTCGGGCAGCTTGTTGAATGCTGATATAATCTGAGCTGTTATGTGTGGCTAGCTAGCCACCATGTTATCAAATATGATTCGGTTTTGGGCCAGCCAAATATGCCAGCAAATAAGTAAGGGTAGGCATATAAGTTTTGTGCCATGATGCTGATTACACTAGGTTTCCTAGGTTCGACATTAATTTTCACCCTCCCATTTCCCTGTTAATTGCGGCGAGGAGGTGACAATTAGCTAGACATTGATCAAAGTTTCGCAGTGAAGGAATAAGTGCTCGGTTGATTCAGTGGAGTTTTTGCAGAGTACACACCAGTGTGGGCCATGGAAGGAGCGGTGTGATAGTTTATCCCCTGTGGCGACTTTGTTCCTGAGAACACACCAAAAGAATAGTCTAGTTCTCAGAGGCAAAATGAGTTGCCAAATATTTTTCCACCACAATACTGTCTCCTCCGGCTGTTTGTGTGATATGAGGTGAAGATAGTTGGCCTTAGGTGTATAAATGCCATTTTCTACTAAGCCCCAAATGAGTTCATCAGGTCCTTCCTTTATCTCGATGTCAGATTCACTTAGAGAATTTATGTACTCTAGCCATTGCTGGTGGCAATGAGGGGGAATATCAAGTTGTAGGGAAGATTTCCATCCTTGTGAGAATATAGTAGTATTTGTCTGATCCGCAATGTGGGCTAAGATCTTTATCTCATGAGAGTTTAGACATTGGATGAGATCTCTTGGCAGCCTGTGTCTTCCACCACCTCCAATCCAGGGGTCCAGTCCTATACCAGCTTTTGAACCGTCATTAACTCTCCACACAAGGTTGTTCCTGATGCTGGGCAAAGAGTGAAGTAATGCATTCCAGACAGATGATATACCAGTTCTTGGCCAGCTAGGCAATCAGATCCGATCCATAATTTGGTGTGGCCAAATGTACTTATAGTATGTGACATTAGTCCATAAATTCTGCCCAGTCAGTAGGATCTAGCCCATTTGCGCAGCCATGGCTTTTGCAAAAAGAGCTACGTCTTTGAGTCCCCATCTGCCCCATTTTTTTGGAAAAGTAATCTTGTTTTAGTTGACCCATGCAAAAATCTTTTTATATTGTTGGCCATTCCATAGATATCTGCTACAAAGCTATTGAAGATGAGTTAGTATATTCCTGGGGATCTAAGCTAAAGCCATCCAGAAAACAGGAGTAGCCTCAAGAACAAATTTGATGAGCACCAATCTGCCTGCTCTGGATAAGTATCTGTGGCTCCATAATGATAGACTTTTTTCCAGCTTGATGACTAGCCAGACCCAGTCTGCTATCTTTTGATTGAGGGGCTTTATCCAAAATCCCAGATATTTGAATCCACGATCTAGTGGGATAGTGCGGTAAGGGAAGTGTTGTTGTGCCAACTGTGACTCCTGAATGGAAGTGTGGGATAAGGTTATTGTGGATTTTCCATGATTAGCCAACATGCCTGTAGCTTTCGATAAAAGAGAGAGGATCTTTGAGAAAGTAAGTGAGTCATGTATGCTGCCATCAAGGAAAATGAATACATTGTCCACAAATAGGAGATGGGTAAGATAACAAAAATCATTTATCTTGAGACCACATAGATTGCCATCTCTTTTGGTTTTGGCTAGTAATCTGCTCAACCCATCCATGACAATTAGGAAGAGTAAGGGAGAGAGTGGACAACCCTATCTGCGGCCCCTCTTAGCATGGAAGAAATTGGAGGTGGATTCATTGATAAGAACACTAAAAGTAGGAGTAGATATACAAGCCATAATCCAGGTGACGAAAGCATGAGGGAACCCAAGGTGGATAAGGAGCATCTTGATATAGAGCCAACTGACCCGGTCAAAAGCTTTTGCCAGGTCGATATTAAGAATGATTCCTTTCAGGTGTTTGGTCCATAATGAATGGCCTCATGAGCCGTGCCAATGGCTTAGTGGATCTGTCGCTGCTCAAGAAATGCAAATTGTTCAGGAGCAATATGGCGAGAAAGGATGGGATGAATCTAGTTCACGATGATTTTGGAGATGATCTTGTACAAATAGTTACATAAGGAAATATGCCTAAAGTCATTGAAAGAGGAGGGGGAATCAGATTTAGGAATTAGGGGCCGCAATGAAAGTAGTATTGACAGCATTATATATGGATCCAGATGTTCTACATTCTTCCATAACTTTTAACAGGTCATTCCCCAATAGTTTGTAGAAAGCTAGATAAAATTCAATTGACCATCCATCCAAGCCAGGGCTTTTGTCTTTTTTGAACCATTTTAAATTCTCCTGAAGTTCTCTAGAAGTAACAAGTGAGTTGAGCTCTTCTGCCTCATCTTCGATTACAAATCAAGGGAAATGACCAACAACATTGATAATATCAGCAAGATTTGACCCAGGAGGGTTTTGAAAGAGATGCTTGAAGTGAGTGGATCCGAGGTGGGAGAGTTTGTTGAAGGTATCAGCAACTCCTCCATCAAGAAGGGGCAAATTTCATATAGTGTTTGTGACTTTCCTACCTTTTGCATAGTTCTGAAAAAATCTAGTATTGTTGTCTCCCGCTTTTAACCATATAGCCCTACTTCTGAGATGCCAAGATTCTTCTCTCTCCTTTAAAATCCTAGCCTTTTGGTTTTTGAGCTCAATCAGATGGGATTTGTCCGTAGCAGTAGTAAATCCTAGATTGCGATCATCAAGCATAGCATTCAGCTCAGACTCATTTTGTGCTAAGGTGTGATCCTCCCTCAGGTTTTTCTCTTTGGCCCATTTGATGGAAAGGTCTTTGAGCTGTGCTAGGTTGTGGCAGAAACCCTTAGTAAAGGAGCCATGTCTATCAATAGGGTTGGTCCTCCAAAAATCTGTGATCAAATTGATGTATCTGGGATCCTGTAGCCAGACATGATTAAATTTGAAAGGAGATTTTGGCTTGGGGTGTGGACCCTTTATTTCAAGGTAAATGGGAGAGTGGTCCAAGATACCCCTAGAACCCACCCATTGTTTAAGGTGGTGAAACTGATTCAATAGTGGAACCTTTATCAAGAATTGATATAACCTCCTAGCTAATGCAACTTCCCCCACCCTTCTATTTCGCCAGGCAGGTAGTGGCTTGTTCATGGGAATATCCACCAGGCTGTGCTATTCCAAGATATTTGTCATGAAACCAGTAATAGGATCCACTTGTGCATGTGACCCCCATGATTCCCCGAATCCCAAGGAGAAATTGAGATCACCCCCAATAATAATGTGATCAGGGGATACAATTGAGATATTTAGCAGATGTTGCCAGAAGGTTTCTCTCTGATGGCAAGTTCCGTATATATTGATGACCCTCAGGTTAAGGCCAAGCTCCGCTGAGAAAAAATCCATCCCAATGAAACCGGGTCCTCCCTAGGATGCTATAACCTTGATGGAGCGAGTATTGTGCCCAATGGCTAAGCCCCCCGAACAGCCTGAAACATCAATGGCAGAAAATTGCCATCCAGGAAGTAGAGAGGCTAAAGTGCTGGTAATAAAGTTGGCCTCTCCTAGGGTCTCTTGCAACATGATGATATCGGTAGGCTCAACCTCAAACAGATAGCAAAAGGCTAGTTTCTTGGAGGCAGTAGCCATGCCTCTACAATTGAATGATAGGCATTTCATGGGGGAACCCGGCCCAGGGTATACAGTGCTCTAAGAACCCCTTCCATAGTGGATTGTCTTCTAGAGGCAACCTCTGCCCCAGCCCTTTGAATGCCTTTTGTGAGGTTTGATTTCCTCCCACAATTTGTAAGGATGATTGATCCAGGTTGAGCGAGGTCCAAACCTGTGGGGAGAGTCGGGAGGCCATCAGAGTGTGAGCGAGAGTGGAGGTTGTATTTGTGGGATGTAATCCTCCCGCTAGAGGTAGGGGAGGGGGAGGTAGATGATGAAGTGGGTAAGGATGGGGCAGTGGTGGCAATAGTGGGGAGAGGCGAAGTCATTATGCAGTGAGCCATCAGAGCATGAATGGTAGAAGAAATGTGAGAGGTGCAGAAAGAAAAAGAGGAAGGGCAAGAGGTCAAAGAAATACCTGAGATTTTTGCGGCCTCTGTTGTTGCCTGAGCTCTCGTAATTGGTGGAGATGGCATTCGATACTTTTTTGCGTCCATCCTTGGAGGACTTTCGCTGTCCGATGCCTGTGGAGCCGAAATTGGTGTGCAATTCTGTGTAGATGCAATAGGCTCCTTAGATGTAGGAGGTGCTCTTGGTGGATCTTCTAGTTTTTTAATAAGTGGACATTCCTTATGTATGTTCCTGACTTTGTGGAATCTTTTACACCTAAAAGGAATGCCTTCATAATCTAGAATCTGTACTCAGGTATATTTCCCCCATTGCAGAGTGATCTTTTCTTCTAAACCTTCTCGCGTATCCAGGTGAACCAGGATGTGGGCTAGGGTTTGAGTTTTTGATTGAACAAAATTTATATTGTGATCCAGGTAAGTACCAAGGGCATTTCCAATCCTGATGAAGACCTCCTCACACCACTACTGCAGAGGAAGCCCAGGCAAAGGAACCCACAGAGGCCCTGCCCCAATTTGCTCCTGCTTCGGGTCAAATAGGGGGCTCCAATGCTTGAGAAGGACAGGAGCCATCTTGATATGCCAATACCTAGCAAGGACTAGATCTATGTAATTTTCCTTACCAAAATGGAGTGCAAACCTTCCCCTAGGTAGAACCTGTACCTCAAGCAGTTCTCTTAGCATGCTTCCCCAAATTTCATGGACCCATAAGGTGAGTCGATTCACTAAGTATGCTCTGCCTTGAACATGTCCAACCAACACAGTACTTGCCATGTAAATTGCCTCATCGATAGCCAAAACCTCGCCAAAACGAATGGTGATGTCCTTTGTGGTGGCTTTCACACACTTGGTCTTCCGCTTCCCGGTCCTAGGTGCCGATGGATGGTCCGTTAATGGGTCTAGAGAGTCATTGCCTTCCTGTGAAGTATGGACTGCTGATTTGACCTTCACCATAGGGGTTTCAAAGCAGCCTGACGTAGAATTTGTAGAGATTTTAGGGCTTTATCCATAGGATGTCAGGATGTCCTCAGGCAATGCCGAAAGCAGTGTTGCGCTAGACGGATGGAGATGGCTTAACGGCGGATGCAGTTCGAAAGTAGGCGAAGGCCAGGTATTGGAAGAGAGGATATGTAGGGTTCCCGGTGATAATGGGGGCAATCAAGTCCTGAAGAGTCAATAGATAAGGATCCAAAAACCAACGGGGATGTGTTGAGACCAGGTAAAGATACCATCGATGAAGTGCTAGGCGGAACAGAGACAGGAAGAGAAGGTGAAACAATAACCGACAAGGTGAAATGAAGATTTTTGAAAATTACCCGATCAGGGAAAGGTTCCTCGAAATAATTGAGATCTTCAGTCTCCATGATATCGCCCATGCTGGATGTTGTTAACTACTGGCAGATGGCGACAGCTTCAGGAGCAACGGTTGAATGGATACAGTCGGTTGACCGGGTACGTTACCCTAAACCCTTGTTGATTCTCCTAATCTTGCGTTCCATCGCTCTCCACCATGGTTTTCCTCTCTCTATCTATTAGGCCAAAACCTTCATAATCATCTGCACAACCAAGTGGTTTATATTTTTATATTTAGAAACATTAAATTTTTTAATTATATGCTTATTAATTAGATTTGTTATTTTTTATCCCATCGGACTTAGAATAGACGGTGACAAGTGGTATTTTAAGAGACTATGTGGTGAAAAGGTCACCCGTTCGAGACTCTAAGGGAAAAAATTCAATCATGCTAAAGACTGGTGATGTAGCAACTAGTCAAGCCTCAAGTTAGGCATGTCAATCATCTCAAGAGTCACATTATAAAATAAAATATTAAATTTTTATATGTTTATTAATTACATATTGAAATATAATGTTTAAAAATATGAATTATTATCAGTTAAATTATTTTAATGTGATATGTATATTATAATTTTTTACTATATTATTTGTATTGTAATTTTCTATTGTTTTTTGTTAATTGAATCAATATGTAAATGTTTGTTTTTTTTTCCTAAGAAAAAATTGAACTTTTTATAATCAGAATAAAAAGTTATAGAGTATATGTCGTAGCATTCAGATTGTTGTATGATTTAATCATAGAGCTCTACAAGAAGTCTACCCTTCTTGTCCAAAACTGGGAAAAATATGGCACCCCTGATCTGAAACCATGAGCCTCCTCTATTGTTGAAAACAACTCCCATCTCCAAATTAGTCTTTGCAGAAATAATAGTTTTCCATATGCTGAAAGTCTCCATAGATAAACAAAAACAAGGCATCTATTTCCCGGGTCTCCTCAGCAAGGAAAACAACCCAAATAGAAAATAGATACAACAGTAGTTCGGTAAAAACCATGTTAGCTGTGAAACAAAAACCGTCTTTAACTATCCTGAAGAGTCCAAAAAATAAAAGACTAAGTGTAAGGAGGTTGATCTGAGACATGGATCTCTCCATGGTTCTCCTCCACTATACACCAATGGCCCATATCTTGTTGCAGACCCTCTTTAGAAAGCCTGTCTGTTGTATCATTACGTTCCCTGTAGATGTGGCATAGAGAGAAAACATTAAAAGAAAGCTTTAACTGCATAATCTCTTCTAATAAAGGTAACAATATATAATTTTGACATCTACTTTGCCCATTTGACCATTTTATAACATTCAAAGAGTCCCCAAAAATCTGAACTGTGAAGATGTTCCTGTGGATGAGCCAGCATAAGAGCAATTTTAGAGCCAATAATTTCGTGAAGTTATTTGTGCCATCGCCTAATCCCACAGAGGCTTTTAGATTCTGATTTTCATTGATATGAATGACCAAACCTGCTCCTACTCTATTGTTCTGGGATGCCCCATCAAAATATGCCCAAGGTATTCCCTCCTTGATTTGTTCCTCTCT